>VZQC01007615.1:813060-997429 GCA_009823505.1 Rhizomys pruinosus
CACATGGCGGCTGAGAACCATCTTTAACTCCAATTCCAGGAGAACACCAGTTCCAGGGGAATCTGACACCCTCTTCTGACCTCCATGGTATTGCACGACATGGGTGCACAGACCTACATGCAGACAGTACATTCATACACATACAAAAAAAAAAAAAAAAAGAAGAAAAAAACCCAGGATGTCAAGTTTCTTTTTGTTGTGGGTTTGTTTCCCCTTCTGAATTGTGGAGACTTGGGGGTCTACGCAGTCTAAGGAGCAGTAAATCTTGGTAACATTGCCTCCTCGGCAACTGGAGAACTGCCGTCACTGATGGGCCTTATCTGCCTTCTGCACTGAGCCACCTCCGTAAACTGCCTTGGCAGTGGTCACTGCCTCACATGTGCCTTGGCAGGTTCCTTGGTTGAGATTCATCTCATTGCCTCTGCCAAGGAGAGAACTTGGTGTCTCTGAGGCTTGTATCTTTGTTGTTCCTATAAGCTCAGCTATCCTAACGAAAGTGGGACTAGGTTGACAAGAAAAGGCTTCCAGTTTAATCCACTCTGTGCTGGAACCAAGCCTCACTCAAATGAGCTCTTAGGCTTCAGTTGGTAACTTGAACGTCCAGCAGAGACTACTGAGTTGCTGACAATAAGAGCTTCTTAGAAAATCCTTGAGTCTTATAGTGCCTGAATGCTACCTGGGAGCTCCTTGCCTAAGGGCTTCCACTTTTTTTTTCTTTTTCCTTCCGATTAACAGTCCTCCTACAGATTTGGAAGGTTAAGCAAACTAAAGGTCCATTATTGCTCCTGCTCCTCTCTGCATAGAGTTCACACATGTGGCCTTCAGCCAAAGTGAGATTTCCCAGGGCTTTGAGGCACCATCCTGATAATAACCACCTCTGTGCTGGAGGCAGCTTTGATTGCCATCAGCGTTTTCCTGTGGTGACTGCAAATATTCCAATCTCAGAGTTAGTGGCAGACCCTGAGGGGAGAGACTGTGTTTCAGTGACCTTTATTCCTCAAGCATGTGGGATAGTATGTTAAACACCGGATTTCTTGTATTCTTTATCCTTCTGAAATATCAAAGTGAACAAATTCAGATCATTGAGTGTACCTACCTCTTACTGAGACAAGCTTATATACCATTGGGGTTTCAGAGGAACCCTTTAGGAAGTTACAAGCACATATCCTGTTACACATCTTTCTCAGGGCTTTATGGGCCTGGTTTCCTGTACTGAGAACACAGTGACTTTGAAATGGAAGCTCCTTTGGGGGCTCTAGTTGGGACTTGAAAGTTAAGTTGCACTGATCCAGGCATCCTGCTTCATACAGGCATGTGGAAGAAATCCAAAGGCCAAGTGTAAATTATTTGAGGATTGCTTTTATTCTCCAAAGGAATTGTGAAATATGATTAAATTCAGCTTCTGAAGGGAAATGAATAAAATAAAGCATTTTGTACTTTATCTAACATCAAATTTATATTAAATAGTCTCTCTATCAGAGGTGTATTTCAATGGACCCCAGCCTATCTTAATTTATATTTACTGTTGTCCACATTATCATCTTATGTAAAAATGAGAAAATATTACCAGGTGTGGTGGCGTACGCCTTTAATCCTAGCACTTGGGAGGCAGAGGCAGAGGCAGGCAGATTTCTGTGAGTTCAAGGTCAGCCTGGTGTACAGAGTGAGTTCCAGGACAGCCAGAGCTACAGGGAGACCCTTCCTCAAAAAAGACCCCCCCCCAAAAAAAGAAAAATATTTTTTTGGCCTCCTTTCTCCCAAACATCCTTGATGATTGGATTTCTGTATTTGTTTCAGAAAGATCTCTTTTACTTTAAGCATGCTAACAAATTTCTTAGTGACTCAGCCACTAAGTCAGAATTTTCAGTTCTCCTTATAAGTTCATAAATTTATACTAAAAACCCATGAAAAAGAAAATGCATAATTTTAAGAGCATAACATTGACACATCAACTTCCTCTGAAACATGCGTTAATTACTAAGTTCACTATGTAGTGGGAACATATCTACCAGGGTCAGATTACTGAACCTTTCAGGTTCAAAGCAGAATAATACAAAGTATTTTTTACTTCCCATTGTTTAGAACTGTTAGTATACTTCCAAACGATCCTGGGTTGACCCACATAGATTCTTCACTGAGATATTTAAAACATGGTGATAAAAAGGGGGGGGGGGTAAAAATGTAATTCATGGATTAACATATCATCCAAACATATGTGTCTATGCCAAAGTAACCTACCATAACTATTAGTGCTGCTTAAATACCTATATATCTAATTGCTTGTGCTTCATTAGTAGGATCGAAAGGTTACTTCTGAACAAACTGTCAGCCCATGAAAGGAAACAGCCAGAATTGACCAGAATCCAAGTCAACAGCTCCAGAGAGAGAGGACAGTTTTACTTCTCATCCACCTGTGCCCCTTTTCTAAGCCTAGGGAACAATCTGCGAAGAGGGGCCATGTAGAATGTAAAGGCTGCGATTGGGGTGAACGGTGAAACTACAGCAATGTAGTCTGGACACTCATTGGATAAACTTTATTGAACAAACAACCTGCACCCCCCACTGAATGGTGGGACTGTGGGGGTTTGGGCACAACAGTCTTGTAGATTGGTTTTGCAGTAGGATGCTTATACTCATGGATTATCACTTATAGCTAAAAAGAAAAAAAAAAAAAAAACAAACCGAAAGATGCCAGGACATTTATGGCAGTTACTGATCTGGATGGGGTGGGGGGGTGGGGGGGGAAGGGAAATGAAATTGCCTGATCTATTGTAAAGATTATGTACTGAAATCCAAACCATCAATAAAAATTAAATTAAAAAAAAAAATTTTTAAATGTTGTTTAAAATATATGACATTTGTTCCGCCAATGAAATAAACAGCTCCACCTCAAAGGAATAAAAGAATGGTTTAGTAGAGCCAATATTAGTGACTAATGGCCCAGGAACACAGATTTAGGTTTTCCTCAAATACCATGTTCCATCCAGCATGCTAACAGTTGTATTATAGTTTTATGTACAGAACAAAGAAAACTCACAAGACACCTTTCATCCACACTGGTGGATGTATTCATTCAGTAGGTAGGTCGTGGCAAACCTGGGGTAGGGGGGGCATATTCTACTATAGGTCTCAGATGCTATCTGATGACATTCTTAGCTTTTTGATTGGTGAAAATCTAGTGGTCTGCAAGTTAAACATTTTTTAAAAGTTTTTTTTATCTGTTAGTATAGATGTTAGTCAGAACAGAGCTGGAAAGGAGTAGCTATTTAGGAGATGGAAACAGGGTCCAAGGTAAACAGGCTCTGAATCTTAGACATTCAAACTCTCCACAGTCAACGAAATGTCAGTCAGTTGATTGGCCTTGCAGGAAGCTTAGTCCAAGATGCAGGACATTTCTGGGAACTTTCATTCACAGATCCTCCTGTCGGCCAAGCATCATATTTTGTGCATGTGCAGCCTATGTATTATTTATTCCCGTGTAGCTAGGAGTGCACACTCCTAGAGCCCTATGGAGATGAAGTTCAGTTGTACTTGATAGCACAATCTTCAGGAGAGGGAATAGCTGGTAAAGCCATTAAGGAAAAACCTTCTGGATCTTATAAAAACTATTAGCCATAATGATCTGGATCTGACCTTTTCTTTCTTTCTTTTGACCTCTGTACTGACATAAAATTTGCATGTGATGTAAAATAGGATTAATAGCTTAAACGTAAAATAATTAGGATGTATCTGCCCTGGCATGAAAGTAGAAGATGAGGGAAGCAGGCACCCTAACCAACCAAAAAATCCTCTGCATGTCTCTCCCCTTCTTAATTTGACTGATTATATTATTTCCCCCCCTGTGTCTAGTCATTTTGTCCATTAGGGAGATTTTATTTGATTTTGAAATACTTGGAATAGCTCATTATCCTCCAAATCTAGTCTTTCTTCTGGCCATAGCTTCTGATTCCATAGCTTCATGTGGGGTGGCTACTCTAATTCTAGAAAAGATTGGTCTTCAAATCTAAATTATTATAACTCTTATTAATAGGCAATAACTTGGCCTGTCCTATTATCTTGGTTTTGCACCAGATTCCAGTGGGGGATGTAAGTGTAACGTCACATTAACAAAAAACAGTTAATCACACAGTATAATGGAATTCCTCCCCAACTGAATCGACCTTTTCCCATATAACAGATATTGTTTATGATAGGGGTAGAAACAAGAGGCCAGACCTTAAGAAGTCAGGATTCCATATATCCTATGGAAAGTAACCAATCTTTTTTCTCATTTCACAATCAGAGAGGGACATGGCACTCCAAAAGGAGTCATTTTGTAATACTGCCCATCTGCTTCCCAGAGGTGAGATATGAGTATTATTTTAGTATTATTTCCAATCCAGCAGCTTCTGTACACAGAAACTTTAACGATTATTTAATTGGGACATGGGCTCTTAAAGTACATGTTTGTTGCAAACTCTCTATTATTTTCCAAAGGAGGTTTCCATAAAATTTCCATAGATCTTTAGCTCTAGCCTTTGCACTAAGAAGCAGTGCCCATTGCTCCATAGCTACCTGGGATTCCATCTGTATTAGCACTGTCAACAATCCTTGTTGAGTTGAAATACAGGCTCTTTCCTATCTCTGAGTTGGGGATTAATTTTGGATAATCTGCTGCATGTTTTTGACCCATTCGTGTAACATATCATTTTCTTTCAGAAGAGTTTCCCAACTTTTCCCCTCTTCTTGAAGCATTCCTTCTGTGTATGTCCTATTTTTGAAAGTGAGTCATTTTCTAAGGAATGTCTTTCTTCATTTGGAGTGAATTCAACTTGTGCTAGAGCCCCCAGTCCAACACCTATACTCTCAGAATGTCTCTTTTGGACTTGGCATTTGGCCAGTTTTGATTAAATCTCCATATAAGTTGTTGCCATTGGAGACTAATAGCTTTTGTACAACTTGGATAAAAGGAGTCAACCCCAAATCTCTGCATATCCCATACAAGAGTCAAAAAAGTAGAGGCTACTCCAAGGTAGGCAGAAGTCTGGGTATGCCATAGAGCCTCGCAGAACCTTCCAAGAATGATAGTAAGATTTACATAATCTGGAATTTGGGTCTACCAAATTACTCCTATGAATTGGAGTTCAACTAGGTTTCCTTAGTTTCTATACCATGAGGTATCCCACCACATTTACAGGGCATTAGGACAGGTTGTACTGCTACAGGAAACACAGGCAGCTGCAATAGCTTAACCTTAATCCAGAAGTCTGGCAAAACTTATCATCGTGAGTACCAATGGCAGCACAGTTGCCATTGTCTATTGTCTATACCCAGCTAAAATTCTTCCCTTTAACATAGTGGGAAAATTTTCTACTGCTTTGAATGTAGGGGTTGTAGCTGTAGAAGAGAGATTACCCAAAAAGGGAATTCCCTTAGGTAGATTTAAATTAGGGCTCTGCCAGTCTAAAACCTGAAATTTTTCTTTATCCAAATTATATGAAATAATAAGGGAGTCTTTTTCTGGAGGGAGTGAAAAGTTTGAATCTTCTAAAAATAAAGACTTGGTTCATATAATGGGTTTAGTGAGTGGCTCAACAAACCATGCTTAGTTTGAGTTTAGCTTCCCACCCTCTCTTTAAATTATCCTCTTTTTCAGGTCTCAATTTGTGAGTTGTTTTGTTCATTTCTTATTTGTTCTTTTTTTTTTTTTGAGCCGGGTCTCCTTGCCCCCTGTCCGGGCCACTCCCATACCGCCCCTGCGCTTGTCCACTCCACCACCTCCTCCTCCGCGCTCCCGGTGCTGGATTCACGGCGTGCCCCCCTTGCCCAGCTTCCTTTGGTTCTTGCCTGTACATTGTAGAGATGGTATTCTCGTTCTTCCTGAGTCCATGTGATGTATCCTCAGGAGGAGATGGTACATGTTTGAGGTGGTGTGTTAGATTCTAATGTCCCAAACCCCCATAAAGACGGCCAGGCACATCAAAAGCAGGCACATGGGCTTAGTCACTCTGGGAACATTTTCTTCAGGAATTTCCAGGGCTGACTACCTGTTGCACACGGTGGGGTAGCAGATAGCAAGCCAGCACAGAATGCTGACAGAGGCACACCCTTATGGCCATGGGGTGGGACCTCAGTACAGGGGAAGGTCAGAAGATTGACAGCCTCTGGAGAAATGGGCAGCTGTGGTGCCTGTGGAATTCTGGGAAGCCCAGATAAACGCCCAGCCTTTTGATTAAGATAAGGGAATGGGACACTGCCTCTCTTCTGTCATCTGCTTCAGAGCTGAGGGGGGACAAAGTCTTGGGGGAAACAGATGTCAGGCTGGAGGGTGAGAATCAGTTTCCATTTTGGCTGCTTGGGTCTCTGGTGTTTGGTCCAGATCGTAGTGGCCAGTAATTAGTGGATCAGTTTCTCTGCAACTGAAAGGACAAGCTGGTTAGTCTTATATGAGTATACCATTGCAGGGATTCACAGTACCAACAGGAGGAGCTACATGGGTGGATTAGCAATTGAAGGGTCCCTGTCTAGGGTTTCCAGAGGGAGAGGGGACCTGTACTCCTATTCTGAATGAAATGGGGGGTAGTAAAGAGCTCCAGAATAAGCCATAACCACAAGAATATAAAAAGTGGTATTTTCTGCATGGCACAGTAAATCTGTCACCCATCTCTGAATATTTCTAACATGACACAGTAGATTTCTAACTTGGCACAGTAGGTCCCTCACCTATCTCTCTGATAATAAAGTATAAGCTATTTTATTTTTTCTTCTTTTGATTATAGTTTTCCTGTTGGGGTATTTAAAACCCATGCAGTAGCTCAAATAAATTTAAATTAGTTTTGGCGTTAAGGTCAGTTGGGGTTCTGGTCCTTAGGGTCGTTCAGGCCTTGTGCCTGGCTCTTTCACAAGTTCCATCTATGTGAGACAAAGTCAGGTCTGCTTTGACACAGCTTCCCTTTGAATTGTGAGGAGTTTCTCCTCTATGTTGACTTTCCTCCCTTGACACTGGCGATGAAGTCCTTTTAAGTGAATCTCTAAGAACTCCCTGGCCGAGGGTGACTGGTGACTCACTGCCACAGGACATGTACAAAGTGTGCGATGCAGACCCTAGGACAAGTAACTCAGAGGGTAGGGGCCAAATATTGTCCTTTCAAATCCCTCTTACCAAATCAGATGGAGCTTTAATTGAGGTTGTTAAACCTCCAAGTTGAATGAATTTGGTATTTTTAATTACTATATAAAACCTAAGTAAAGCTTGAACATTGACTTAGCACTCTTAATAAATTCTTAATTGCTGCGGCAAAACACTCTAATATTAAAAGGCTCATGGTAGGAGCCTGGGGTAGTAACTGCAGCACAAGCTAAGAAAATGCATTCTGCTACTGGCTTTGTTGCTGGCTGATGTTCAGCCTATTATGTACAATATAAAATATCTGGCCAAGATGGCATTGCCCACAATGGGCATAAGCAGTCCAATGAAGGCAATAATTGAGGTTTGAGGTTTCTTTGCCCAGGTATATCAAGTTGACATCAAACCTAGCCAATAAAGCCTACAATTTTTCTTTAAGTCTATAAAGGCATTTAGGACTCAAAGTAAAGGATTTTAACCATGAAAGGCAAAAAAGTTCTACAATAGCCCATGAAACAAACCCAAGATAATAAAGAGGCTAAAAAGAATATCTCTAGGATTATCCTTAATGAAGGCCATGTCACTGTCCCCAGATTTTGAATTATAGCTTGGGGAAAGGAGGGGGGTAATATCACATACACACAGCAACAGGAATATTTTAGCACATCAACCAAATTGGTTTCACTTGGACTGTCCCAGGTAGTTGCCAGAAGTAAACCATAATTTTTCTTAAAAATTTAAAAAGTAACATCTTCAAATAATAACAGAGTATAAAAACATTTTTAGTAGGTATGGGTAACAATATTTATATATATGTCTGTTCCACCTGAGGCTGAACAATGTAGTACCTGCAGGGAACTGTCCACAGCTTGAACAGTACTGAAAATTTCCAGCTGTGAAACACAATTTCTTCTTATATATGCTATAACTACATTTATAGAGTTCTTAAAAGTGACAGTACTTCATACATATACTCATAAATAAGGTTCTAATAAATAAATTTGGTGATGGCAGTTTACAAAGATTGTACTGAGAATATAGCANAACAAACCCTGAAAGATGCAGGACAGTTATGGCAGTTTACATGATCTGGGATGGGGTGGGGGTGGGGGGGAAGGGAAAGGGAAATATGCCTGATCTGAATTGGAAAATGATGTACGAAATGCACAAACCATCAATAAAAATTAAATTAAAAAAAAAAGGGTCATGTCAAGGAAGGATGTTGTTTAAAATATATGACATTTGTTCCGCCAATGAAATAAACAGCTCTCACCTCAAAGGAATAAAAGAAATGGTTTAGTAGAGCCAAATATTAGTGACTATGGCCCAGGAACACAGATTTAGGTTTCCTCAAATACCATGTTCCATCCAGCATGCTAACAGTTGTATTATAGTTTTATAGTAACAGAACAAAGAAAACTCACAAGACACCTTTCATCCACACTGGTGGATGTATTCATTCAGTAGGTAGGTCGTGGCAAACCTGGGGTAGGGGGGGCATATTCTACTATAGGTCTCAGATGCTATCTGATGACATTCTTAGCTTTTTGATTGGTGAAATCTAGTGGTCTGCCAAGTTAACATTTTTTAAAAGATTTTTTTATCTGTTAGTTATAGGATGTTAGGTCAGATACAGAGCTGGGAAAGGAGTAGCTATTTAGGAGATGGAAACAGGGTCCAAGGTAAACAGGCTCTGAATCTTAGACATTCCAAACTCTCCACAGTCACTGAAATGTCAGTCAGTTGATTGGCCTTGCAGGAAGCTTAGTCCAAGATGCAGGACATTTCTGGGAACTTTCATTCACAGATCCTCCTGTCGGCCAAGCATCATATTTTGTGCATGTGCAGCCTATGTATTATTTATTCCCGTGTAGCTAGGAGTGCACACTCCTAGAGCCCTATGGAGATGAAGTTCAGTTGTACTTGATAGCACAATCTTCAGGAGAGGGAATAGCTGGTAAAGCCATTAAGGAAAAACCTTCTGGATCTTATAAAAACTATTAGCCATAATGATCTGGATCTGACTTTTTCTTTCTTTTGACCTCTGTATCTGACATAACATTTGCATGTGATGTAAAATAGGATTAATATGCTTAAAAGTAAAATAATTAGGAATGTAATCTGACCTAATGAGATGAAAGTAGAAGATGAGGGAAGCAGGCACCCTAACCAACCAAAAAATCCTCTGCATGTATCATCACACTTCTTAATTTGACTGATTATATTTTTCCCCCCTGTGTCTAAAGTCATTTGTACATTATGGAAGATTTTATTTGATTTTGAAATACTTGGAATAGCTCATTATCCTCCAAATCTAGTCTTTCTTCTGGCCATAGCTTCTGATTCCATAGCTTCATGTGGGGTGGCTACCTATAATTCTAGAAAAGAATGGTCTTCAACATCTAAATTATTATAACTCTTATTAATAGGCAATAACTTGGCCTGTCCTATTATCTTGGTTTTGCACCAGATTCCAGTTTGGGGATGTAAGTGTACAGTCACATTACAAAATAAATCAGTTAATAACACAGTATAATTTTGAATTCCTTCCCAACTGAATCGACCTTTTCCCATATAACAGATATTGTTTATGATAGGGGTAGAAACAAGAGGCCAGACCTCTAAGAAGTCAGGATTCCATATATCCTATGGAAATAACCAAATCTTTTTTCTCATTTCACAATCAGAGAGGGACATGGCACTCCAAAAGGAGTCATTTTGTAATACTGCCCATCTGCTTCCCAGAGGTGAGATATGAGTATTATTTAGTATTTTTCCAATCCAGCTATCTGTACTACAGAATACTTTAACGATTTGTTTAATAGAGGAACATGGGCTCTTACAGTACATTGTTTTGTTACAAATTCCATCTATTATTTTCCATAAGTGAGGTCTTCCATAAAATTTCCATAGATCTTTAGCTCTAGCCTTTGCACTAAGAAGCAGTGCCCATTGCTCCATAGCTACCTGGGATTCCATCTGTATTAGCACTGTCAACAATCCTTGTTGAGTTGAAATACAGGCTCTTTCCTATCTCTGAGTTGGGGATTAATTTTGGATAATCTGCTGCATGTTTTTGACCCATTCGTGTAACATATCATTTTCTTTCAGAAGAGTTTCCCAACTTTTCCCCTCTTCTTGAAGCATTCCTTCTGTGTATGTCCTATTTTTGAAAGTGAGTCATTTTCTAAGGAATGTCTTTCTTCATTTGGAGTGAATTCAACTTGTGCTAGAGCCCCCAGTCCAACACCTATACTCTCAGAATGTCTCTTTTGGACTTGGCATTTGGCCAGTTTTGATTAAATCTCCATATAAGTTGTTGCCATTGGAGACTAATAGCTTTTGGACAATTTGGATAAAAAGAGTCAACCCCAAATCTCTGCATATCCCATACAAGAGTCAAAAAAGTAGAGGCTACTCCAAGGTAGGCAGAAGTCTGGGTATGCCATAGAGCCTCGCAGAACCTTCCAAGAATGATAGTAAGATTTACATAATCTGGAATTTGGGTCTACCAAATTACTCCTATGAATTGGAGTTCAACTAGGTTTCCTTAGTTTCTATACCATGAGGTATCCCACCACATTTACAGGGCATTAGGACAGGTTGTACTGCTACAGGAAACACAGGCAGCTGCAATAGCTTGACCATTATATCCAGAAGTCTGGCAAAACTTATCATCGTGAGTACCAATGGCAGCACAGTTGCCATTGTCTATTGTCTATACCCAGCTAAAATTCTTCCCTTTAACATAGTGGGAAAATTTTCTACTGCTTTGAATGTAGGGGTTGTAGCTGTAGAAGAGAGATTACCCAAAAAGGGAATTCCCTTAGGTAGATTTAAATTAGGGCTCTGCCAGTCTAAAACCTGAAATTTTTCTTTATCCAAATTATATGAAATAATAAGGGAGTCTTTTTCTGGAGGGAGTGAAAAGTTTGAATCTTTCAAAAAATAAAGACTTGGTTCAAATAAGATGAGAGGTTTAAGTAAAGAGATAGGCATAACAAAAACATGCTTAAGAAAAGGGTTTAGAGTTATAAAAGCATTAAACCCATCATCTATTAAATTATACTAAAATAATTTTCAGGTCTCAAAAAATATATGTGAGTTAGAGTTTTAGTTCATTTACTTATGGTTCTTTTTTTGTCTTTTCGAGACAGGGTCTCCCTATAGCCCCAGTTGTCCTGGAACTCACTCCATAGACCAGGCTGGCCTTGTACTCACAAAGATCCACCAGCCTCTGCCTCCCGAGTGCTAGGATTACAGGCGTGCACCACTATGCCCAGCTTACTTATGGTTCTTGACTGTAACATTGTAGAAGATGAGTATTATCTAGTCTTCCTGAAGTCCATGTGGATGTATCCTCAGGAGGAGATGGTACATGTTTGAGGTGGGATGTGTTAGATTCTAATGTCCCAAACCCCCATAAAAGACAGGCACATCCATAAAAGACAGGCACATGAGGCTTAGTCACTCTGGGAACATTTTCTTCAGGAATTTCCAGGGCTGACTACCTGTTGGCACATGGTGGGGTAGCAGTAGCAAGCAGCAGCAAGATGCTGACAGAGGCACACCCATTTATGGCCATGGGGTGGGACCTCAGTACAGGGGAAGGTCAGAAGATTGACAGCCTCTGGAGGAAATGGACATCTGTGTGCCTGTGGAATTCTGGGAAGCCCAGATCTAACGCTCCAGCCTTTTGATTAAGATAAGGGAATGGGACACTGTCCTCTCTTCTGTATCTGCTTCAGAGCTGAGGGGGGACAAAGTCTTGGGGGAACAGATGTCAGGCTGGAGGGTGAGAATCTAGTCTCCTATCTTGGCTGCTCTGGGTACTTGGTGTTTTTGGTCCAGATCGATAGTGGCCAGTAGTTAGTGGATAGTTTCTCTGCAACTGAAAAGACAAGCTGGTTGAGTCTTATATGAGCCTACCAGTGCAGGGACTTCACAGTACCAACAGGAGGAGCTACTGGGTGGATTAGCAATTGAAGGGTCCCTGTCTAGGGTTTCCAGAGGGAGAGGGGACCTGTACTCTATTTCTGGGGAATTGGAAAAATGTTTTAGTACACAGAGCTCCAGAACAAAAGCCAGCATAACCACAAGAATATAAAAAGTGGTATTTTCTGGCATGGCACAGTAAATCTGTCACCCATCTCTGAAATATTTTCTAACATGACACAGTAGGTTTCTAACTTGGTACAGTAGGTCTCTCACCTATCTCTCTGATAATAAAGTATAAGCTATTTTATTTTTTCTTCTTTTGATTATAGTTTCCTGTTGGGGTATTTAAAACCATGCAGTTAGCTCAAATAAATTAAATTAGTTTTGGCGTTAAGGTCAATTGAGGTTCTGGTCCTTAGGGGTCACTCAGGCCTTGTGCCTGGCTCATTTCACAAGTTCCATCTATGTGAGGACAAAGTCAGGTCTTGCTTGACCACAGCTTCCCTTTGAAGTGTGAGGAGTTTCTCCTCTATGTTGACTTTCCTCCCTTGACACTGGTCGGATGAAGTCCTTTTAAGTGAATCTCTAAGACCTCCCTGGCCGAGGGTGACTGGTGACTCACTGCCATACGACATGTAGAAAGGTGTTCGTAGGACTTAAGTCCACCTTAGAGGGTAAGGGTCAAAAGATTGTCCCTTCAAATCCCTCTTACCAAATCAGATTGGAGCTTTAAGTATGGTTGTTAAACCTCCAAGTTGAATGAATTTGGTATTTTAATTACTATATAATACCTAAGTAAAGCTTGAACATTGACCTAAGCACTCTTAATAAATTCTTAATTGCTGCGGCAAAACACTCTAATAGTAAAAGCTCATGGTAGGAGCCTGGGGGTAGTAACTGCAGCACAGGCTAGGAAAGGATTCTGCCTACTGGCTTGTGTTGCTGGCTGATGTTCAGCCTATTATGTACAATATAGAAATATCTGGCCAAGGATGGCATTGCCCACAATGGGCATAAGCTAGTCCAATGAAGGCAATAATTGAGGTTTCTTTGCCCAGGTATATCAAGTTGACATCAAACCTAGCCAATAAAGCCTACAATTTTTCTTTAAGGTCTATAAAGGCCATTTAGGTACTCAAAGTAGAATGGATTTAAGCCATGAAAGGCAAAAAAGTTCTAACATAGCCCATGAAACAAACCCAAGATAATAAAGAGGCTAAAAGCAATACCTTCTAGGATTATCTTAAATGAAGTCCATGTCACTTGTCCCCAGATTTTGAATTATAGCTTTGAGAAGGGAAAGGAGGGGGGATAATATCACATACACACAGCAGACAGGAAATATTTAAGTCACACTCAACCAAATTGGTTTCACTTGGACTGTCCCAGGTAGTTGCCAGAAGTAAAACATAATTTTTCTTAAAAATATTAAAAGTAACATCTTCAAAGAATAACAGAAGTATAAAACATTTTTAGTATGTATGGGTAACAATATTTATATATGTCTGTTCCACCTGAGGCTGTAACAATGTAGTACCTGCAAGGGAACTGTCCACAGCTTGAACAGTACTGAAAATTTCCAGCTGTGAAACACAATTTCTTTCTTATATATGCTATAACTACATTATAGAGTTCTTAAAAGTGAACAGTACTTCATACATATACTCATAAATAAGGTTCTAATAAATAAATTTGGTGATGGCAGTTTACAAAGATTGTACTGAGAATATACATTGCTATCATACACAGACAGGTCTTAATATGCTGTAACTATATTATAGAGTTGTTCACAGTATCACACACATACATACACACATTTATTCTCACATTCAAACAACATATTTTTATCCTAGTGTTTGTACTGTACAGTCACATACATTGGAAAAAAATCACCTTTAGAAATATTATTTAAAGCACGCAGCCCTAATTAATTGCACTGCCAGGGCTGAGATGGCTAATACAGTTTCCTTATCATGCTGTCATTGACATCTTGCACCTTTGGTTCTAAAACTATGAACTTATTGAAATATTTTAACAAGTGATGGAAAGCAGAATTATATATCTAGCTATGACTAAAGTTACAATAAAATAATTAAAGAACTGGCAATATCAAAAGCATTTAGGCTGTTTCCTTGGAGGGAAGAGATTGCAGTTTATAGGTATCTAGGGAAAGCTATGTGCCACTGTCCAAGTGCCAGAGTATGAATGAATCCAGGGATTTTTAAATTGGTCTCTGGTCAGAGGGAGGGTGGCACAGCTGTCAGAAGTCTGGATAAGTAGGAGAAAAGAAAAAAAATCTGTTAGTGAGCCTCCAAGGTTAAAAATAAGGTCTTCAGAGGTCCAGAAACAAGAAAAACTGGAAAGGAAACTGAAGTTAGTATACCTCTGAAGAAAATTTGGAGATTGAATTCAGTCTAACAAATAACAAATAAATCTTCAGATTACCAGTGTAGAAATGTAGGAAACTGGGTTCAAATCAGGCCTTTGAAAAAAGTTAAGAGGCATGCCAAAGGTAAACTTAATTTTTTTGTGTGCACAATATATATGAAGGAGCTTTGAAGTGGCCACTTTGTTTTGACAGAAATTAACACAGAAGAGTACATAAACACATGAGATTTACATGAATCTCAAAGAAACATGGGAGTATGGTTATAACACACAGACAGGTTGGATAGACACGTGACTTAATTGTATCCATTATAGAGAAAATGTGGTATATCTACACAATGGAGTTCTATGCAGCAGTAAAGAAAGATGACATCATGAGCTTTGCAGAAAAATGGCTGGAGCTAGAGGATATCATGCTGAGTGAAGTAACACAGTCCCAGAAAAACAAATGACGAATGGTAGCCCTCATCTGTGGATGCTAGTGCCAGTTACCTAGTTGTAAGTATTTCTTGTGCACGGCCCCTTGAGCTTTCGTCCAAAGCAGTTGGGAGTGATGCATATTGGAAACAACAACAACAACACCAACAGAAAGGACTGACTGAAACAGTGAACTTCTGCTCAAAACAGTCAACTTCCACATGGAGAATATTGACAATGACTGAGAAAGAGATGAAAAGCATGTTTAGCAGAATGCATGAGCTCTGGTGAGTTGGGGGAATGGGTGGACACGGGCTTAGATTTGATAAAAATTATAAATAAATAAATTAAAAAATTGTATCCATTAACTCTAGACTATGGGAAACCTGTTTGTTTTCTAAAATGTCATAGCTAAGTGTCAGTGCTCAGAATAATTTGATGTCAGGGTGCAGAAAGTTCTCAGTTCCTTGATCTTCTGCACACCTAAATCTAAAGTTGTCCATTGTTGTAGGGGCTGTGGAACCATTAATTAATTGTCACATTTACACACAATCATTTAGAATTTAAGACATCTACTCAGGTGGGAACAGCCTGTGTGCCCATATTGTGCTTTGCAGCACAGGCTGTGTGTGTGTGTGTGTGTATGTGTGTGTGTGTGTGTGCAAGCATGCATGTCTGTGGTGGGGTGGCGATGGGCAGATCTGGTCCGTGTGGCTTGCCTGTTTCCAACTGGGTTTACCTGCTAATTTAATGGGAATAAATTTATTGTTAGTAGAAAAATCAAAAATCCCTTCCTTAAGGGTAAAATTTTACTTCCTGAGGCAAGATCTGGATGCCAGCTGGGACAGGGTGTGGTAGACACACCTTCTTAGACTCAGATACACAGGCTTGTATCCAGAAGCAGACACAAAAATGGATTTCTGAGTAAAATGGGATTTATGAAGAGAACCATGATATGGAGGGCCTGGTCAAAATGCCAAAATCTGAAATAATCCCTTAAAAATAGGTAAAAGTCTTGTAAACAAAATAAAACAAAAACAAGACAGTGTTTGTTAAAAAGCCAGCAATAATCTGTTAAAAAAATAAGCAAACAAAAATAAAACAACAAAAAAACCCTTAACTGCCCATACAAAAGTAAAAATGGAAAAATGATTTTATTTTGAAACAGATGAAAAACTGTTAAAAACAAAACTTGGTTAATCAGACATAAAAATGTATTTAATCTCAATTACCTTTTTATAATAATCCAATATAAAGACCCCAAAACCAAAATTGTGAAATGATAAGAACATGCCATTAAATAAATTGTAAAAGAATTAGAACATGGCATTGGTTCTTATAAGCTCTGATGTAAATTTAAGTTTCCAATAAGGTATTCCTGCCACATGGTGGGTGGAGATGGCCCCTATGAAGGAGTGGGAGTGGTTTAGTTACCATGGAAATGGTAAACATATCTATGCTAAGATGGCCCCTGTGAAGGAGTGGGAGTGGTTTAGGTACCATGGAAATGGTAAACATATCTATGCTAAGATGGCCACTGTGAAGGAGTGGGTGTAGTTTAGCATAGCTACCAAGGAAATGGGGCATTGCTCAGGTGCAGCCTCTATCTACTGTTTCCTGTTTGAATGCATGGTGGGGAAAAGGCACAGTAACAAAAAGAAAAAAAAAGAGGGAAAAAAAGCCTGAGAGAGGGTAAGGAAGAGAGAGAGAGAGAGAGAGAGAGAGAGAGAGAGAGAGAGAGAGGAGATCCGTAGGAAGGAAGTGAAGCTTTTAGCCTCAGGAGCACCTTCTGAAGATTAGAATGTGTCCACTCTAATTTCAGGGGTGCTGGTCAGAGTCCACAGGCCTATGTGACCAGTGTGTGTGTGTGTGTGTGGGGGGCTCTGAAACTGGGTCCTCAAGCCCATAAAGCTGGTGTCCCAGAATTTGTGGGGTGGGGGACCAAAAAGAAAACGAGTCCAAATTCTGACTCCAGTATCCTGGAAGACAGTGGTCTGGACAGGGTGTCAGTTCAGGGGTGGGGTTTGGGAACTTTCTGATACATAGGTTCTCAGGAGAGTTCAAAACGGAAAATGGAGAAAACAAAACAAAATAAAACGGGAGGCTAAAAGATGAAGGAGGAGAGCAGAGGAAAGATGGAGTCAGAAACAGTAGGGAGAAAGAGTGGGGGAGAGGAGAGAGAGAGAGAGAGAGAGAGAGAGAGAGAGAGAGAGAGAGAGAGAGAGAGAGAGAGAAAGAATGGTACCTTATTGTGAAATGTGGAAGTTGGTTCTTTGGAGAAATAAGCTTCTGGCAATTCCCAGGAGGTTGCAAAAAAAAAAAAATTTAGGTTCTTTTTGAGGGGAACCTAAATCATCTCAACCCTCAACTGAGTTCACAGCACCATTATGTTTGATTCTAAAGGCACAAACCCCTGGTAAAGACAGACACATGAGGCTTAGTGATTCTGGAAACATTTTCTTCAGGAATTGGAGGGCTGACTACCTATTGGTACATGGTGGGGTAGCAGTAGCAATTGCAGCAGCAAGATGGTGACTGAGGCACACTCATTTATAGCCATGTGGTGGGACCTCAGTACAGGGGAAGGTCAGAAGATTGACAGCCTCTGGAGAAAGTGGACACACATTTGTGTGTCCCTTGGAATTCTGGGAAGCCCAGATCTAACAGGATGTGTGAATCCAAGAGTTTACTCCCTGAATTTTGTACCTGGTAAGTTCCTTTCCAATGAGGCTGTAGGGAATCCTTGATGTGGTATCTTTTCAAGTAGACAAAATCACCCAGGTTTCATTTGTTCAGCTCTTTGTCTCCCGGGAGCTCACTGTGAAAGGATTCAACAACCAATGTTGAATTTTTAGTTGTCATTCCATAAGTCCCTTACAAAAGTGCATAATATCACCCTTTAACAGAGATGGTTCATATAATCCTTTATCTATTCTCATAGCGTGGCCATGACTATTTCAAAAGGAGATAGTTGATGTTTCCTAAGAGGGGTAGATCTAAGATTTAGGAGAACTAATGGAAGTACTTTTCACCAAGGAAGGCCAGAGGCTTCAATTAACTTTGCCATTTGGGTTTTTATAGTGCCAGTAGTTTGGTCAATCAACCCAGAAGATTGAGGATGGCTTGCATAGTGAAAGTGTTGTATAAGGGGCCAAATTTTGCAGGTAGATTTGAACACTTGTCTAGGGAAATGAGTTCCATGATCACCATGGAATTCACCCGAGAAGCCCCAAGTAGGAATAATTTTTTTTTTAAATATTTATTTATTTATTTATTTATTTGAATGTACTGTCTGCATGTAGGTGTGTGCACCTGTGTAGTGCTATGCCTCGGAGGTCAGAAGAGGGTGTAAGATTCCCCTGGAACTGGAGTTCTCCGGAATTGGAGTTACAGATAGTTCTCAGCCGCCATGTGGGTGCTGGGGATCGAACCCGGGTCCTTTGCAAGAGCAGTCATTGCTCTTAACAGCTAGGCCATCTCTCTAGCCCTGGAATAATTTTTTCTAATAAAATTTTTCCTACTGCTAAGGCAGTGGCTTTTCTACACAGGAAAGCTTCAACCCAATGAGAAAATATGTAAATTAGTATGAAAATGCATCTATGCCCTTGTGCTGGAGGCATTTGGATAAAGTCTAACTGCCAGGTTTCAGATGGCCCATTTGGTATGGGGAAATGTCCTTGTGTCCCATGAAGTGGTTTACTGGGATTGTTTTTTTGGGCAGATAGAACATCTTGAATATATCTTGTGAGCTACTGTTGGAGATGGTTTCCAGAAATATTGTTTATCCCAAGAGATCATTTTTTTTTTCAGGTGTCCAATGAGTTAAATTATCCATGTATTCTAGAAGCAGCAATTGTGCACTTAGGCATATTATAAACTTTCCAATTGGACCCAAAGATTACTCTGGGAATTTAAATTGCAACCATTTTGTTGCCAGTTGTCCTTTTCTTGTTGTGGTGTTCTGCTGAGCCTGAAGGAAGAGGTTAGAGATGGAGTGGTTAGAGATGGAGGGCAGATTCTCTCAGGATGTGCAGCCCCATATAGAACAGTTCTCTTTGCTGCTTATCAGCCAAATTACTACCTTTTGCTTCTTCAGTGTTTGTTTTAGAATGTCCTGGGATTTTAATGATGGCTAATTATTTAGGCAAATGGATAGCATCCAGCAATTCTGAGATTTGTTGACTATTTCAATTGGGTTGGCCAGAGGAATTGAGAAATCCTCTTTGTCTTCACAGCATGCCATAGTCATGCAATACTCTAAATGCATAGTGACTGTTTTAGAGATGTTAGCTTTTTTTTTTTTTTTTTTTTTTTTTTTTTTTTTTTTTTTTTTTTTCTAAATGGCATGATCTAGTTAAGACTAGGAGTTCAGCCATTTGAACAGAATTAATCCCAGGTAAATGAGCACTTTCAATAATATCAAGAGTGGAAGTAAGTGCATAGCCTGCCTGAACATGTCCTCCTTCATCTCCCAAATAAGAACCAGCAGTAAAATAAAATCAACACTGCATTTTTAATAGGTGTTTCCAATAACTCTTTCTTAGGAGAAAGAAGTATATCAGTTATTTGAGTATAGTCATGTTCATCTTCTCCCAATTCATCTGGTAAAGGGAGTAAGGTAGCAGAATTAAGGGAGTTGTAGTGTACCAGGGAAACATTTGTACGTGAGAGCAGAAGTACTTCATATGAAGAGTGGACTCACTGAGTAAGGCTCATGTGATGGGAATTTAGCAAGAGTGACTCACTGAGTAATGCTGGGTGTGATGGGAATTTAGCAAGAGTGTCACAGAATGAGGCACATAAATGGTGAGAGGAGAGCCCAAAGTGACTTCCTCAGCTGTTTTTAGTAGGGCTGCAGTGGCAGAGATGGCTCTCATCCAGGGAGGATGCCCTCTGGCTACTGGGTCTAACTGCTGACTGAAGTACCCCAGAGGCCTCTGTTTTCCTCCAGGTTTCTGAGTCAGCATGCCTAGTGCATTCCCTTCCTTCATGGATGAAAACGAAGAAGGGAAGTTTGTAGTTTGGATGATCCATGCCAGGGGCTTGGTTTAAGGCTGTCTTTAGGATCTTAATTGCTGTCTCTTCTTCTAGTTGTAACAATATCTGATTAGTCCTGTTTAAGTTTCTTATGTATTGGTTGGGCAATTAACGAATAGTTTGGAATCCAATTTCGAAGATAACCAGTCAATCCTAAGAATCCTCTCAATTGTTTGTTGTTGTTGTTCATTTGTTTTGGGGTAGGAAAATTCCTAATAGCAGAGGTAGCATCAGGATTTATGAGCAGTCCCGAGGGAGTCTTTATATGTCCCAGATATTTAACCTCCTGTTGACGAAGTTCCATTTTGTCTTTTGATACATTATGGTCCTTCTTGGCTAGTTGCTGTAATAAGAAGATGGTGTCTTTAAGACAAGTATCATATGAGGGAGAGCACAAAAGCAGGTCATCAACATATTGAACTACAGTAGATTCCTATAAAAATTGTATGACTTGTAAGTTGGATCTAAGACTTGGAGAAGAATATGTGGGATTTTCAGTATACCCCTGAGACATCACAGTCCAGGTACACTGCTGCTCCTCCCATGTGAAAGAAAACAAAAATTGGCTATCTGCTGCAACAGGGATGCCAGAAAAGGCACTACAAAGATCTATTACTGAAAAACAGGTTGACTTAAGAGGAATGTTAGATAACAAAGTTTGGGGATTAGGCACTACTGGATGGCGAGAGGTGGCTATCTTATTTATGGCCCAGAGGTCTTGTATAAATCTTCATCCCCTCCCATTTGGCTTCTTCATTGGAAAAATTGGAGTATTACAAGGGCTGGTACAAGGGATTATAAACCACTTTTCTCAACATTCTTTTGTGCTGGGTTTGATTCCCATCAGGGCTTCTGGTCTCAAAGGGTGTTGTTTTATACTTGGCAATGGTTTGTTTTTATCTATTGTTATTTTGATCAGGGCAGCTGATCATATTCACCCTATGTCTGTTGAGAAGTTTTCCCACAATTCCTCTGGTACTTGAGAAAGGAAGTTATTATTTAACTCGTGTGGAGTCTTTTCTGACTCCTTCATAAGTGTCATGGAGAAAATAAGGGAATGGAAATTTTCACTGTCCTTTAAGTTTAGGACCATTTCTCCCTTTTGAACGAAAGAGATATGAGCATTTTGTGTCTCTAAAAAGTCATGTCCCAACAAATGAATACAGTGGAAAAGTAAGATTCCCCACAGTTTCTCCTAATTGAAATTTTATAGGGTTTGCCTTAAAGGCAGTTATGGATAGGTTAGAATCTCCCACCATTTGAATTCTAATTTTACTCTGAGGGAGAGAGTTTTTAAACGTGGTGGGATTTAAAACAGATAGAGTAGCCTCAGTATCTACTAGGGAACCAAAGTGTTTCCTCTCTGTTAATAATTATCTCTATTTCTCCTAAGGCATTAGTAAGGAGGAAAGGAAAAATTCTCTGTATTCCCTCAGAGAAGCCCTGTTCTAGTTTAGTTTTTCTTTCAAGGTCTCTCTGAGAGGACTGCAGAATAGGGCAGCCCTATTCTAGCTTAGTTTTTCTGGGAGAGCACCCATTTCAGTTTCTTGCAGTCCCTTTTAAAATGGCCAGGCCTTTTCCAATAGTTGCAAATTTCACTGTCTTTTTCAAGACAAAAGGAATTTGTAGGTTTCTTTGCCTGGGAGTTGAATTGTCCTTTTCCTTTTTTATAATAATTCTGGAAAGTTTGTCTGCTAAGGTAACAAGGACATCTGTTAGAAGTGAGACCCAGGTAGTATTATTGTTTGACTAAAGTGGCCAGCTCCACTTCTAGCCCTTCCATGAATGCAGAATTCAGTAAGGCATCACTCTTATGATCCTCAAAGTTCTCAAGAGGAATTCCTGAGTGCTGTTTAAAGGTTTTTGTAAATCTGAGATAAAAGTCAGGTGTAGTTTATCCTGCCCTTATCTTACATCGTTGTATTTTGGCCCAGTCAATAATCTGTGGGAATAATTTTGGTATCACAGCACAGAGGTGGGTATCACAGCACAGAGGTGCTTTCCTAATTCATGGCAGGCATGTTTAGTCTTACCTCAATTTTATTCAAGTTGCTTTCCCTCCTGAAGCCATATTTGAATTAGTTGGTATAAATCAGAAAATCCTGGTTCATATGTTAATAGGGTGATCTGAAATTCTTTAGCAAAACTAGAGGGTCCTGATATGGATCAGGGAACCCCATATCAAAGATTTTGACTCATATTTTGTCCAGGAAGTATCTGGGTCCCCTGTTCCTCTGGATTTTATCTTAAAAGGAGCTATAATAATATTTTTCTTTTTGTACAGAATTGTGTTTTTCTAGAGTTTTGCTGAAGTCCCTCAGGGAATTGTTACTGTCCCCTTGAGAAATGCTAGATAATATTTTTCCATCACCAGGAGAAAATGGAAAGGCTGGTAAAAGAGGATGTTGAAAACCTTCTGACAGAGGAGGCAAAGGTAGAGAAGAATAGATAGTAGAGTGTTGAGAAGAGTTAAATTCTTCTATTTTTATTTTATGTGAATAAGTGTTTTGCCTGCACATATGTGTGTGCACCTGGGTATGTAAGGCCCAATGAGGTGAAAAGAAGATATCTGATCCCCTGAAAATGGAGTTACAAACCACTGTTAGCTACCATGTGGATACTAGGAACTGAACGCTGGTCCTCTGCAAGATCAGCCATCTCTCCAGCCATGTCAACCTAATTTTTTTAATTATTATTTTTTGTATGTGTATGAATGTATTGTCTGCATGTAGGTCTGTGCACCCGTGTTTTGCAATGCCACGGAGGTCAGAAGAGGGTCTTGGATTCCCCTGGAACTGGAGTTCTCCTGGAATTGGAGTTACAGATGGTTCTTAGCCACCATGTGGGTGCTGGGGATAGAATCTGGGTCCTCTGCAAGAGCAGTCTTAACTGCTAGGCCATCTCTCCAGCCCCAAATTTTTAAAAAAGAAGATGAAAACATACAGTGGAAAAAAGATAGCCTAATTAACAAATGGTGCTAGCAAAAATGGATATCCAACTGTAGAAGAATGGAATTAGATCTGTGTTTTCTGCATTGTACAAAGGCCAACTTGAAATGTATCAAAGACCTTAATTTAAAACTTGGAACACTGAAACTGCTGAAGAAAGCACAGGGTATATTCTTCAAAAAAAAAAAACAAGTGTCTGCAAGAACTTTCAGAATAGAACTCCAGTAGAACAGAAAGTAGTCCTAAGAATCAACAGATGGGACTACATAGAAATTAAAAGTTACAGCAAAGTAAAACAAACTTAGCAGAGCAGATATCCCACAGAATGGAAGAAAATCTTTACCAGTTATGCATCAGACAGGGGGATAATATCTGGAATTTATGAAGATCTGAAAAAAATAAACACCAAAGATATAAAGCTGCCAATTAACAAATAGGCTAATGAAATGAACAGCCAGTTCTAAAAAAATACAAGTGATTAATTGCTATTTTTATAGTGTTAAACATCCATAGTCAGCAGGAAAATACAAATTATGACTATTTTGACATATTACCTCATCACAGTTGGAATAGTTATCACAAAAGACCCCAAATAGTTAAATCAAGCCTGAGTAAAAAATGCAATACATATAATAATGCATATGAGTTAATTGGAAATATAAATTGTTGTCCACATTTGTTTTACTTAAAATGTCTATAATAATAACTTTGGGATTGGCATATACAAATGTTCTCTATAATTTTTCTGTTGTACAGTATCATCTGGTAGCATTCTCTTTTACCTGTAGGATGATTTAACTTAAGGAATTAAGTTTGCTTCCCAAGTTAACAATATACAGTCACCCAAAACAGCTTGGGTGAATTTGATGAAATTTGTGCCCTGATTCCTGCCTATAGGTATGTGTACTACAACTGCCTTTTTGAGACTCATGGGTCAAAAAATAAAAACCTAAAATAAAAAGGGGGGATACAGCTATATATGAAACCTTTTTGTCAAAAACTTTGCAATTTAAACCTTAAAACTAACTACGGGAAAAGATTTGTATGTTCCCACAGGTCAAAATGTCACCAACTTAATGGCTGAGAAGGAAAAGATACAGCTTTGCATTGTGTAGGATGTACCAGGAAGTGCCAGCAGAAACGTTGGCCCATATGAACATTGAAAGGAAGAAAAGCCTCAGACTGCTACAGGTATCAAACCTCTCTGTGGATCCTATTTGTAACAAATGTTTATAATGAGTCCTAACGAAACTTACCTGCTAGGTGCCGCAAAGTTTTAATATGAGAGACTTTCTTACCTCCTCTTCATAGAACAAGGAGGAATATGATGGAGATGAGGTCATTTTCTAACTGTAAATTGGAGCCAACCATTATAGAGGTAATCTCTTATAAAACCAGTAAAACTGCCTTCTTTAATTGACTAATAGACATAGGAACTGTGAAAAGGATTATTCTCTATTCAGAACCAAATATAATACTAAAGACTCATTAAGCTGTGCAATTAAGCAAAATATATTAAAAAAGGAGAGCTCAAATATAAGCAATGGATTAGTCTACCAAGGATATGTTGGCCAGGGGATCCAAGCCCCCCAAAAAGGTAAAGGCTTCTTGCCTGTAAACTGGGATACCTGCAAGAAGAGAGGGGATAAGGCCCTGCTGTTGAAGACCTGATGTAAGCATGGGAAAGATGTGTTGAGACCGTGCTTACAAGTGTACAGTTGGTCTCTGGAATACCAGAGAGTGTTACCAAAGGCCACTAAACCAATAAAGCAGATATAGGTCTCCTTGAGTCAAGCAAGACTCCATCAGCACCAGCTACACCTCACCTGCCTGGAAATACTGTGCAGCAGTGGCAGCCAAATGCCTGTATATCCCAAATCTAATTGGCTATTAGCTCTCTCCTTTGAGGAATAACCCATGGCTGATGCCACAAGCTTACATCCTCTAGTGGTTAGGAGATGTTATAAGCCACAGTAAGACCCTGTCATATGTTACAGTAAAAACGTAATTCATCAATTAACATACCATCCAAACATCTGTGTCTATACCAAAGTAATCTACCATAACAGTTAGTACTATTTAAATACCTATATATCTAATTGCCTGTGCTTCATTAGTAGGGTTGAAAGGTTATTCCTGGACAAACTGTCATCCCATGAAAGGAAACAGCCAAAACTGACCAGAGTCCAAAACAACAGCTCCAGAGAAAGTAGACTGTTATGCTTCTCTTCCACCTGTGCCCCTTTTCTATGCCTAGGGAACAATCTGCGGAACAAGGGTCATGGTAGAATGTAAGGGCTGTGATTGGGGTGAATGGTGAAACTACAGCAATATAGGCTGGACACTTATTTGATCAACTTGATTGTACATACAAGCCCCCCTTGCTGGATGGTGGGACCCTTGGGCTGTGTGGGTTTGGGCACAACTTCTTGCAAATTGGTTTTACATGATGGATGCTTCTACTGATAAATTATTACTTATTGTTAAAAAATGAAAAAAATAAAAAAAATATTAAAATTAAAAAAAAGCAATACAGGGGGGATTGCTCTACTAGACTTCAAGCTATATTACAGGGCCATAGTCATAAAGACAGCCTGGTACTGGCATAAAAACAGACCCATTGACCAATGGAACAAAATTGAAGATCCAAACTTGAGCTCATACAATTTCAGCCACCTCATTTTTGACAAAGGGGCAAAAAACCTCAATGGAGGAAAGATAGCAAATTTAGCTAATGGTGCTGGAAAAACTGGACCAGCATTTGTAGAAAAACAAAATTAAACTTCTACCTCTCACCGTGTACAAAAGTAAACTCCAAGGGGATCAAAGTTCTCAGTGTAAAACCTGAAACCCTGAAGGTGATAGAAGAAAAAGTTGGTAACAACCTATAAGACATAGGTGTAGGAAAAGACTTTCTAAATTAGACAGCAGCTGCACAAGAAATAAGGTCAACAGTTGACAAATGGGACCTCATCAAACTCAAAAGCTTCTAGAAACAATCAAGGAAGTGAAGAGAAACCCAGATAGTGGGAGGAAATCTTTACCAGTGATTCATCTGATAGAGCATTAATGTCAAGCATATATAGACTACCCCAAGAAACAAAGAAATAAGAAAACAAAGGACCTACTCAAAAGATGGAGTAAAGAGCTGAACAGAGATTTCACCAGTGAGGAAGGAAAGATGGTTGAGAAGTATCTTAAAAAGTGTTGAACATCATTAATAATTAAGGAAATGCAAATTAAAACCACCCTCAGATATCATCTCACTCCAATACAACTGGCTAAGATCAAGAACACAAAAGACACCAAATGCTGGAGAGTTTGTGGGGAAAGGGGAACACTCATCCACTGCTGGTGGGAATGTAAACTGGTACAACCACCGTGGAAAGCAGTGTGGAGAACACTTAAATGTCTCAAAAATGAGCCTACCACCTGACCCAGCCATACAACTCCTGGGTATATACCCACAAGACTCATCCTACAACGAAGATACATGCACATCCATGTTTATTGCAGCTCTCTTTACAATAGCAAAGAGCTAGAATGCCCCTCAACTGAAGAGTGGATGACAAAAATGTGGTACATCTACACAATGGAGTACTACTCAGTGGTAAAGAAAGATGAGATCATGAACTTTGCAGGTAAATGGATGGAACTGAAAGCCATTATGCTAAGTGAAGTAACACGGTCCCAGAAAAACAAGTGGTGAATGGTCTCCCTCATTTGTGGATGCTAACACCAAATCCCCAGATGAATGTCAAGCTGAAACAACATTATTGTTATATTTCTATTTATCTGAAAGCAACTATGTTGTTACAATGTAAATCTCTCTCTCTCTCTCTCTCTCTCTCTCTCTCTCTCTCTCTCTCTCTCTCTCTATTTTGGTCTTTTTGAGACAGGGTCTCCCTGTAGCCCCAGCTGTCCTGGAACTCACTCTGTAGATCATGCTGGCCTTGAACTCACGAAGATCTGCCTGCCTCTGCCTCCCAAGTGCTAGGATTAAACGTGTGTGTCACCACGCCTGGCTCACAATGTAAATCTATTAACCGGGTCTAGAATCGATCTACCACTTACTTTTAGACTGTAATTACTGTATATGAGTGGAAAGTATGTATGCATATTTTAGAGTAACATAAAATTAAAGGAGGAAAATATGAATTCCTAAACATAAAAAAAGACTGAGAGAAAGAGAGAAAGATTCAGAACAGTTATGGCAGAGTGCATGATCTAGGGTGGGGTGGGGGAAGGAAAAGGGGACTATGTTTAAACTGAACTAAGAAATGATATCTGAAATACACAAAACATCAATAAAAGCATTATTAAAAAAGAAATCTGATAAACAAATGTTGGCAAGAATATGGGAAAAGAATAATTCTCATTCCAATATGGAAGTCAATTTGGAGCTTAGTTGGAAAACCAAAACTAGAGCTACTACATGACCAGCTATGGGTGAACTCCATGCACTACCATTGAGACATTTATAGACACAAGTTTGTTGCTTCAAGGAAACAGAATCAGCCTAAATGTCCATCAATGGAAGAAAGGTGAAGAAAATGTGGTGTATACACAAAAACTATTTATTTATCTATAAAGAAAAATGAAACCATGAAATTTACAAAAAATGGGTGGACCTAGAAAGCAGAAAGTATTAAACATATGGCCCAAACTCAGGAAGAAACAAACTGCACATCCTTCCTCATATGCAGAGCCTCATGAGTAATGCATGCATGTATGTGAATAACCGTAAATGTGGATACAGTCTAAAATTTAGAAAAGATCAATAGGAAGGACAGAACATAGGCAAAGGAACACATGAGTCATGGAAAAGGATATAAAGCTAGTTGTTTTCTAGTTTTAACTCTTTCATAGCTTTTTTTTTTTACCCCCAATGGTGAATATGTGTATTCAATTTTCTGGATATTGAATTACTAGAACTATTTTTGTATTCTATAAGAATCTATCATGCTATTCCATTGAGGCAGTGATCCTGAAAGTTGAGTTTTCATTTTAATTTCATTGAGCCATAGTGTAACAAGAGTCAGACACAACTAGTCACTGAATACATTTTTCACATTGATACACTTAGAAAAGTGATTTTTGTCCTACGACCAAATCCTTATATGTGAATATATATCCTGATATAACAGCAGGAACCAGAGAAATGGAAAGGAACCAGGAGGTAAAAGGAAAGAAGGAACTTGAGAGAGAAGACTAGTCACAGCTACCTAATTGGACTTAAAACCCACTTAATGGGAGGAAACTCATGTGTGGTACTGTAACCCTGACCAAGTACACATAGCTGGAGAGGTCATAGATCTGAGAAACCCCCCCCCAGACAAATGTAATTTCTTACTATGTGCAAAGTATTATCTTTATATTGTGCTTACAGACAAGTATCCCAGTCACCACTCATCAAAGAAGCTTCTTTTGACTATAAGGAGACTAATAGAGTACCCCCACCAGTCACAAACAAACATTGTCTGTGAATTGCCCAAGCCTAAGTGGCTTATCTCAATGCAACCTCTACACCTAAGGCTCACGGAACAGAGAACACGGGGTAAAGAGGGCGCTAATGAGTCTCTCAAGTCTTAATAATGAAGCTCCCTCATTTGTAACAGAGGGCCAGGAACGCAAAAGGTCACGAATGGCCAAAGTGCAGAGATTAAGAGTCTGAAGAGTGTGGGTCCTTGGACAGGACTCTTGTGATTAAATTTCTAAAACCAGGGGCTCAGGGGCCATTGGAGAAGACAAGGCAGAAAGATTGTAAAAGTCAGGGAGGAGGTGCATGACAATATGCAAATAGAGTCCGACAAGCTCCTGGGACCCTGCTCAGATTAACCAACAGCAATGGTGTCAGCATGCACAAAACATGATATGTCTTAACACAAATGGCAGATTGTATTAATTCCAGAGGAGAGGGCCGGTGGGGAAGGCAGTATAAAGATAATTAAGATGCTCTGTACAAAATACACAAAAGTTCAATAAAAAGTTTACAAAAATGTAATTTTGGAATGTGAAATTTTCCCGTTTTTTCCATTTAAAACCATATCAAATAATTCTATTATAAAGTTACTTCATATCTACATTGCATTACTATACAGAAAGTATGGCTTTTAAAAGAAAGTAAATAAACAAACTATCCTATTTGAGTGAACTTGGCCCAGCTTCTGGAGCTCAGTATTCACATCTTTTTGGATGTGAATGGATATAAACTACAACCATCCTGGCCAATGTATGTGGTCCACTGCAGAGTCTAAATAGAAGAGTCCTCTCTCAAGTCTCCTTTGCTATTTCTTTCTGTAAACTTGTCATCCATTTTTAGAAACTCTGTCTTCTGAGTAGCAATGCCCCTGCTTATGCTTGTTGGTCCAGTGGTGAAGCCTCTGGGTATGCTGGTGCTGAGCCCTGGTATGTGGACCTCATGCCATCAAATAGCCTCCCTGGTTCTTATTCATCTTTTCTTTCTCTAGCCAAGATATCTTCATTAAGGGAGTGGCACCCCCTGGCTGCTGACTTCCTTGAGGTAGTGCACCTTTCTGTTTTCAAAAAGGCAGCCTTTCCCAGGCTAAGACCCAGTTTAGTGTGACCACCGGAACTTCCGTTTCCTCTGTGGTCCCCATCCTGCTGCTCCACCTAGCCCACTTCTCACCCGAGATTACCTTCTGTCTACTACAACGTCAGGAGCCATCTCAGGTCTCAGAGATGCTCATAAAGCAGTTAGAACACCAAATCTTCTCCCACCGACCCCTGGATTTCACCCAGTGAAGGAATGAAGCTGAGTCTCTATTTCAGTGTCTCCTGGGAATGGTGATCTCGGAGAACATGGCAAACCACGAGGGGGCAGTGTTGCCTAGCCTTTCCCTCTAAGGGAAGTCAGCCCAAACCTTTGACTGAAAGTTCAGGTAAACTGTGAAGTCTAAATGAGATGCTAAAACAACTGGAACTGTTTCTCTTAAACGCCTTAAAAAAAGATTTACTTTTATTTTATGTGTGTGTTTGTTTGCATATCTGCATACACCACAACCATATAGTGTCTGCAAAGGCCATATGACAGCATCACATCCTCCGGAACTGAAGTTACAGAGGGTTGTGAGCCCCCATGTGGGTACAGGGAACTGAATCTGGGTCATCTTCAAGAGCAGTAAGTGCTCTTAACCTCTGAGCTATTTCTCAGTCCCTTAAACACCTTCTAAATACTCAGCACTTTATATATATAAATATAAATAAATATAAATATATATGTATTTAATGTTCAGGTGTCCCAGGTAACACATGAAGGTTCCTTTGGTCAGTGAACTTTAGATAATGTTGCTGCAAATATTCATAATTCCATGGTGATGATATTGGTCATTTATATTAAGTGTTTATTGTCCTAAGCCTCCTCAAATTTCATTTGCTAACTCGGCACAAATCAAATTAGTTTTTTCTTTGTCTGTAAATTTGCATTAGAATCTTTCAAGGTGATGAGAAGAGGAGGTAGACATTGCTTAGGTAGTTTAGGGTAGAAAGACCCCAAAAGAAAAAGAGATCAATTTCTCTCTTGTTTAACAATTGGAAGTGTCTTTGGACCTGCCAGTGCACGTGTCCTTGGTTGAGACCAGAGATGCCAGAAATCTAAGCCAAAGCTATCTTTGGTTCTCCCATAGCCAGAGGTTGGAGATGCCAATAAGGAAGTCTGGTGTGTTTGTTTGTTTGTTTGTTTCCTCCTATCTCTTTCCCTTAAAGGAGTACCCAGTTCAGAAACCATACTAAAGATGTGACCAGAATTTAGGGGGATCTGGATATCTGGAATAGAACTGGACTGACTAGTTCATCTCTCCCTCTTCTCCTCCCTCCACTATTAACTCCCAGGCAACCAGGTTCAGTGGAATCCCACTCTGGTCGACCCCTCCTGCTGCATAAGAACTCTGCCCTTTTTCTCTCATCTGAGCTCCCTGTAATAAAATACTCCTATTATTTTCAGACTCTGTAATTACTGTATATGGGTGGAGAGTATGTATCCATATTTTAGAGTAATATGAAATTAACATAGGAAAATGTGAATTCCTAAGCATAAAAAAAAAATGAGAGAAAGATGCAGGACAGTTATGACAGAATACATGATCTGGGATGGGATGGGTTGGGGTGGGGGGGAAAGGATAGGGGAAATATGCCTGATAGGAATGAAAAACATAATGAGATAGTGTTGTATAATTACTAAGAAATAACTAAGACTCAAGATAAAAAAATAAATTATATTTTGTGAAAGTAAAAAAAAAAATACTCCTTTCTAGAATTCACCCTCTGTGGTCCATGAATTTTATTCTTCGAATTCACAAGACAAGAACTCCAAAACCCCAGGTGTGAGGTGGCTTTGGTGGCCCTAGCCTCTCAAGCTAAGCACAACGGAGCCAAGAAATGCTCTGTTGCTCTCAGGGACACCCTTCAAGGGAAAGGATCAAGTACCATAAACTTTGGGGAGTCCCGCCAGACTTGCCATGCATTAGCAGGGAAACCGTGATTCCTTCTTGGAGTTCTTAGTCTCATTAATTAAAAAAATTAAGAATGGACACAAAGGAAACTTTAATTTTCTTAGAATTTGAAAGACCCCCCCCCCCCATCCCAGGGACAGCTACCCAGAGAAGGAAGGTGGGGAAGAGAAAGGGCAAAGGTTGTGCTGAGCATTTGAGTTAAACCAGTATGGAAGTCTGTCACAGGGCTGACAAGCAGCCACATGGTGGAGAAGAGGGATTCAGAGAAACTGGAAAGCTCAAAGTACCAGAGAAGGTATACTTAGGCTCTGGCCAGCATTTGAAATAGAAAGAGAAGAGAAGTAAAAGGAAAAACAGAATCCAACACAACCTTACGGTGACTGCTAGCAACTGCACAGAGAGCAGGGGCACTGGGAGGAAGTACACTATCTCATTAAAAAGATAATTACTCCTCCTACCTAGACAGGTGATTTACTGAGAGGTTAGATTTCCACCCAGGCCAGCCATCCATTCTCTTGAATCCTTTCCTCTTAATAGGTCTGTACAGCTACTGCAACATCTCAGCTTCCCACATCACACTCTGGGTTACTTAGTCCCCATTTTTACTTCTCTGAAAGACAGAGTTAATTTCCTGCTTTTTTATGTCTTCATAGTCTAGAGTGTGCTAGCGTGTATCTGTTCCTTGAGCCTTTCTTTTACACAAGTTACTTATTCTCAAGGACTGGGGGAAAGGCTTCTAAGAAAGAGTTCAGCTTCTGTGGGACAGTTGCATGTATGAACTCTTTGTCAATGGGATGTTTATAATTTAGGAGCATTGAAGATATGCAAAAAGGCTTTTATACTAATCAGAATTTCATAGGGCTGTTCTCTGCCATTACATGTGGAGTGGGTTAATTATGAACCAGTGCCTGTAAAAGTTTAGCACACCGAGAAGATATCAGAAATATCTCAAATGAATATTAATGTTTTGAGATGTCTATGTAATTGAAATCAATTTAAATGTAAAAATAATTTGAAGAATGCTAATGCAATGGCAGAGTCCCGCAGATAAATATGTCAAAACACATTAGAATTTTGGAGGCTGTGGCAGAACCCACATTGAAAGCAAGCTGCTAGGTAGGTATATTGGGTTCCTCTTTTTTTCTCTTTCAAGTTTTCTTTTTTGAGTTTTCTTATTTGCATTTCTAATGAGATTTGAGGTTTAAATTTCCTTATTTTTATTAGAAATTATACTTTTATGTTTATTTTTAGCCTCACAATTGACTGACACACCTGTAGGCCCAGGTTTTGGTTTAGAAGTCTTTAGATAAACTTTAACAGTGATTAATAATTTCAAAGCTATATTTTTGTCAGATAGCGAGTTCATGCTTTCACTTATCTGAGTTATCTAAACAAACACAGAAGCAGACAGTAGAAAGGAGATGGAAAATGGCTGAGAAGAAGAGGAAATGAGAAGTTGATCTTCAGTGGATCTAAAATGTCATATGTTTATCCTCCTCTGGATAAACATATGGCATAATGCCTATACCAGTGACCCTTGCTATGACAAGATCTGTTAATGTGTAGGATATCATGTTAGGCATTCTTAACCACAAAATTATAAAAAGCACAAAGGTGTATGAGGAGACTTTGGGAGAATTCAAGAATCCAAATTCATGAAAACTTTATACATGAAATATGTGGGATTTTAAAGTAAAATGTAACTGATACCTAAATAAAGCTGTTAGAAATACATAGGCAAAAAAGTAAGTTGGGACATTTTAAAAATTGACTACAAAGGTCATATCAAGAGGGACCATTTATTCATTTGACAGTTGAAGACCCAAGGCTCAGAGACATGAAGTGAATTGACTTAAGGCAGTGTATAATTCATTCTCTCTTTTTGTCTCTTTCTCTCTCCAGTGGTATTATGCTTAATAATTTCCAGAGTGATTTCAGATATATTTTCCTGTTTGAGATAGACTTCAGTAGTCTCTCTGTACTATGAGTTACAAAGTTCCATCCATCCCTCCTCATATGACCTTTACCTGTTAAAATCATTTTATTCCTTAAGGCTCAGAGTTTATTCAGCTGTAACTTTCTGCTAGAAGGAATCTGCCTCATCTTGAACCTCCAGTAGCATTTCTATGTACTATCAAGGACTATTGGCTCATTCTTCCTTCACTGCCTTATTTTTTAATATATTTTTCATTAATATATATTCATTTACATGGTCCCGAATTACATAAGGACTTATGCATTTGGAATGTAGTCTCCATCCTTCCTTCTGTTAGTCTCCCTTGTCCACCCTTAGTTTTTCTTCTACTTTCATGCCATATGTACATATATGATTTGTATATGTATACATGAATATAAAATTTAGGAACCCCATATAAGAGAAAATACATGATACCGGTCTTTGGACACTGACTTAATTTACTCAATATGATTATCCTGCCATATTTTCTATGTTTGTTTTATTGACACTTTTGGTGACAAACATGAGAAATTAGCAAACTTTAAACACTTATATAGGCTCATTGAAATGTTTTCCCATTGTAGCTTCTCAGAAAGTGTCCATTAAGATAAATATTTTCTTTCTCTTTTCACAGACTGTCATCTTTGAAGCTACTGTGTAAATAGTATCAGTGTTGTACTTCTTCCTCGGTCAAAGCTTCAAATATGGTATAGTTTATAACACCTTAAAACCGACAAAAATAGCTTCCCATGGCTTTGATTTTATTAACTGCTTCTCCTGAAATCCAGCAGCTACTCTGATATAGCTCTTCAGTCCTTCTTCAATTTCTTGTCGTTAGAGTTGTCATTTGTGATTCTCTTCTGTGATGTTTCCTGGATTCCTAAAGGGAAGTTAAAAAAAAATGTCTGCCTTCCAAGCTGATTATGCAACCAAGTAGGTTGACTGGAGAATGCTGCCATATTATTTGTTGTGTCTTTAAATATCTCCCGACATGCCCAGCTCCAAACTAGACAAATTGTAGGAGCAATAATTAAAAAAGTCTTGTTGAATTAAATAGATTCACTTAATTCTTAGTGAGCTCATTTTCAAGATTTCATTACACACAGCTTCTTTTACCTATTCTAGTTTGCTGGACTGCAAAGCTTAGAATATGTGCAGTGGTTTATTGACTTTGGTTTTATCTCCTGATCAAATGGGAACACTTTGGACTTCAAATGGGATTGTAAATCTGGTGTTAGTAGGCTTTCTACTACAAAAATTACATTACCCTCGTGTTCTAAATAGATCAGATATTTCAACTATTTCTAAAAGTCTTCTGAGATTGTTAATATATGTAATTCGAGGAATTTGCTTTTAATATCTAATAAAATCAATAAAGCAGATCGACTTTTCAGTGTTTTAATATGATCTTCGTATGATGGAGTTTGGTATTAAACTTCTTTATGGAAGTGGAACTCTATTATTTTTAGACTGTTATATATGTTTCTAAGGTGAATGGGAGGCTTTGACTTTTATGTAGGGGCTGCTTCAATTTCCTTCTGAGTTTATGAATTTAATGCCTTCTGTCTGATACAACATTATAGGTTCTCATTAAATGCCTAGGGAACAAATACAAGATTATAAAGAGGAAAACATTTATATACATTTTCTGTTTATTTTGTTTCATTCTCTGAATTACAAGTATGAAATGAAGCTATAAGAAAAAGAATATTCCAACATTCTTTAAGTGAGATTTGTAAGCTACTAGTTTTGTACAATTGATAAGGCCCCCTAAAATAAAAACATAAGAAAAAGCACATGTGAATAGGTCTTTGAGAAATAAAAGATAGTGAAATATGAGAATTGTCAAATTAAATGAAATTATAGATTTTTTTTTAAAATAACAAGGCTTCTTCCAGTTTTCATCTACTGATACTTTCCAGTGTGGTATAGAGTATCCCAAATTTACTTAACTTCAGTAATTATTAAGGATTTGAGTTTTAAATGACATAAATATAACTCAAAAAAGTTTGGGTTAAAAACAGAACTAATTGTTTATATGGATTAAATCTCCATGGAAATACTGGTTTTAGGAAGGCATAGCTTCATAAAGGTGTTCAAATGGGTGAGGAGAGAAGAGGGAGGGGAGATGGAAGAAAGAAAGGAAAGGAGGATGGAGAAAGATTCAGGAGAGAAATCTGAACTAATATGTTAATAGGAGTAGCAAGATCCTGTCTCAAAAAGTGTGTTTTTTTTTTTTCCAAGACTGGAGAGATGGCTCAGTGGTTAAGAGTGCCAACTGCTCTTGCAGAGGACCGGGATTTGATTCCCAGCACCCACATGGCAGCTAAGAACCATCTTTAACTCCAGTTCCAGGGGAATCTGATGCCCTCTTCTGACTTCCTCGGCATTGCATGACATGGGTGCATCAACCTACATGCAGACAGTACATTTATACACATAAGAAATAATAATTAAAAAAGTTTGTTTTTCTTTTCTTATTTTACCCCTGGCCTTTTGGACATCTAGATGATGCAGGGATGATACATCCAGTGTCATGTCTAGAATTTGATTTTATCCCACTTAAAGGCTAATCATTTATCCTGTTGTTTTGTGGATGCTGGCAAAAGACATGAGACTTTTGTCAGAGACAAATGACTTTAATACTCATGACAGCAAGCAGCATGAATGCCAGTATTTGTATCACCTCTCCCTGGCCCAGGTCTTTGTGATGAGGGAGGAAAAGTGCCTTCCAGGCCATGGCTTGCATCACACCCAAGGAACTTGGGAAATTCACTTCTTTTATAACCAGTGGTAAAGTACTAAGCAAACCTGCCCTTTGCATGGAAGGATGCTCCCTATTTTAAAAGGTTGCTCAGTACAGTGTAACTCTGATAAACAGCCTCATGTAGAGGACAGTCCTGGCTTCCATTTCTGGTGCATCCAGCAAGATATGCATAATAGAAACATGAGAGATACATGGAGGATACATTTTATCGTGCAAAGGTTGCTTTAATGCCATTTATCCAGATGACAAGGTACACAGAAAATGGAGTTGGCAAGGCTTTGCAGCATTCATGGGCCACATCCCATAAGAAATTGTCCCTTTACACCGTGTGCACATGTTCAAATTTAGGATGCCTCTGTGTATCCCTTGAGGATAATGGGGTTATGGGTAAGAGGAAATAATCTGTTCACCTTTGATGATTGGAGAACATAATTTCTTTGGTATGAAAAAAAGAAGAAACAAGATTACTTTGGTTTTCAGGGAAAATACGTAGCCACACTTCCTTTTAATGCATTGTTTTCTAATTTTTAAGAAATGAATCAAAATTCCCCATGAAGACCCTTTATGGAAATGAAGATCCCCGAAGGTCTTCTGTGGGACTTGTTCTATGTCTGGCTTCTGTAGTTGTTTGGCAGCTTATCAAAAGCCACATTAATCCTCCTAAGTAGTGCTTGATTGTTAAGACAGCTTTATTGTTCCAGCCTTGCAGAGTGAGCCATGCTTATTATTTTTCTCGACTTCCTGTGCACAGGCCACATGATTACCAAGTGATCATGTATAAACAAGAGGCTGTTTTGTGCTGATAAATGAACTCCCACTGTCGCACAAGACCCCCCAGGAGTCTGCGTTAACAACAAGCCAAGATGCTGAACAGAACATGACATTTATTTTAACAGTGGACACTTATCATTAGTGACATTACCTGATACAGCTGATAATCTAAAGCATTATGACTTTTGTGCAAAATCTGGTACATATAGACATACAAGGAGATAAACCATAGCAACTAATAGGAATTGCCAGGGGTGCTTTGAATAGAGTAATCTTATCTATATTTCTCAACTAGCTGGCTCTCCTGCTGAAATGAGGCAAGGTGAATTCATAACTCCTATTAATGCTAATAGTGGCTTCAGAAGCAAATCCCTTGTTCCTCCATGGGAGAGGGCACTAGCTCCCTCTGGTTCTGATATCCTGCCATCTATGTCAGTCAGGGTTAATTGGTAGGACTTTGGGATATAAGCAATTTGAAGTTAATATTTAAAAATGATATTCAAGGCACCAGACAATAGCAGTTACTGGATGAAAAGCAAAGATCTTTCCTTGGAGTGCTGATTCCAGAGAGTGACACTGTGCTTCCACTCTGTCTGGGCCAGGCCATCTGCTTGTACTTCTTTCCACTTTTTTCACCAGCCTGTCAGGATGACACATGCATAGGGCAGATTCACAGTTTATGATAAAATGAGCCTCTAAGATAGAAAAAGTAAATTTAATGATTTTTTTCTACTTCGGGAAGTTAAGCAAGTATCTTGATACCTCTGCAACCCAGTCTCATCATCTATGACATCAGCTGTTGAGCTAGGTGTGGTGCATGCCTGTAATCCCAGTACTCAGGGAGCTGAGACAGGAGGTTTACTGAGTTTTAGACTAGCTATGGCTACATAGCAAGACTTTGTCTAAAAAAAACCCCAAGCAACCAAACAACCAACCAACCAACCAACTAACCAACCAACCAACCAACAAACCAATCCATTAACCTAACCACTCCCCAATTTTTTAAAAAAAATCCATCAGTTTTTCATATATTTTGGTCATTGTTTTTTCTTGGAGGGCAAAGTATATAATGCAGTTACAACAATAATGAATAAACATAATGTTCTCTTAGAGGCTCCTACTGGATTTTATTGAGAAAGGATTGCAATGCTAGACCTCTAAGAACCTAACATCTTCTAAATCCAAGTTGCCTAAAAGAAGAAAAAAATCCTGCATGGTAAAGGTGGGACAAGGATTTAACTTTTTCATGGGGGCTTTAATAGGTTGAGGGAGGGAAAACACAAATTTACCCAGGGTGGCAGAAAAATTAAAGATAGAGTTCTTGGTTGACCAAACTTTGGGGGAGAGAAGTGATGAAGGAGGTTGTCAAGAGATATGCAGGCATGGATCTGAAAAATGTAATTTGTCCCTGACAGCAGCACTGTTCCCTGAGCCATGCACATGAGGAACTACCGGCAGAATGCATTCTTGGTCCTGAGTGTTAGAACCAGGTTGGCTTGTGAGCATACGAAATTCATATTGGCACATGATTTTTAAATGGAAAATTTTGATTGAGGCATCAAGAGAAGAAATAGGTAGGAAGTTCCTAATGAGATAACAGACCAATACGTAGACTTTCAAAGAAAATGATAACAGGTAAGGTTTAAACTAGTAAGAAGAAATATGAAATGTAGGGCAAAGTAGGACAAAGAAAGAGAGGAAGGATGTTGAAGAGATCTCTGTGAGAGTCTCTGTGAGTCTGTGTGTAGTATCTTTAGTATATTTTAGGAGAAAGCTGTGAATTTTTTTTTGGGGGGGTGGTCTTTTAGAGACAGGGTCTTCCTGTAGCCCCAGCTGGCCTGGACCTCCCTGTAGTCCCAGCTGGCCTTGCTCAAAACACAGCTTTCACCTTTAATCCCAACACTCAGGAGCCAGAGGCAGGAGGTTTTCTGTGAGTTCAAGGCCATCCTGGTCTACATAGTGAGTTTCAGGCCAGTTGGGGGTACAGGGAGAACCTGTCTCAAAAAGGGATGATGGTTGTCCCTTCACTTCAAGTCCTGCTGAGAATAAGATTCCTGTATTTAGTTTTTTTATTACTGCTATGAGAGAAACAAAGAAGGGGTTCCTTTGTTCACAGTTCCAGAGATTCCAGCGCATCCCTTCAGAGAAGGCAAGGTAGAGCAGTCCACATGGCAGACAGGAAGTGAAGACAGAGGAAACGCCAGCACTCAGTTGTCTTGCTTCTTTGTTCAATGGATGGAGAGTGTTACATAGTACCACAACTGGTCACACACAGAGAATAATGTCTGAAATAGGCCCCGCCCCACATGACACATCTGCAATGGAGCGTCAATACCCAAGACTCTTGGAGAGAGAATACTAGTGCATCTCTCAACTCTCACCAATGAAGTTTCCTCATATATCAAAGGTAGATTAGTACAGAAGGCCACAACTGATTAAAGTGTAGAGAATAAGAGATTGCAGAGTGTGTGTTCTTGGATAGGACTTCTATATTAAAACTCAGAGACCACTGAGGAAGATAAGGCAGAAAAACTGTAAGAGCCTGGAGTCATGCATGACCATTAGGAAACAGCCTTCCAGGCTTCTAGGAACTTGCTTTTACCAACTTACAGCAATGGTGACAGCATGCACAAGACCCATGCAAAGTCAGTCATTAAAAAAAAAAAAATCCCAGCATAGAACAAGGGAAATAGGCTGGAGTCCTCAACTTTAGCTGAAGAGCTATTGGCAGCTGATAGTTGGTCTTTATTAAAGGAGTGTTGATAAAACAGCCTTTAACCAATGCCATCAGCTGCTTATCAAAGCCCTTTTTGCTACATCTAAAGCAGACAGACCACTGAATTAATTTGGGGATTGACATAAATGGACTAATATTCCAACAATATCATTAGGAATAGTCAGCACAAAGGCTACTACAAAGCAGTCAATGGTTACTATTTCTCCAAAATCCAACCTCTTTTTTTNCTGTAAAGGACACTACTTGATTTCAAGCTGTAATGCAGGGCCACGGTAATATAGACAGCAGGATAATAGCAAAAAAAGAGACAGAAGCCAGTACTCCACATAATTCTAACCAAATTATTCTTTTTTTTTTTTTTGGTCTTTTTGAGACAGGATCTCCCTGTAGCCCCAGCTGTCCTGAAATTCTTTCTGTAGACAGAGCTGGACTTGAACTCACCAAGTTCTACCTCCTAAGTGCTGGGATTAAAGGCTTGTGCTACCACCCCCTACTTAGGGCAGAGGTTTTTAAGATGACTAAAATTATTCTAAAATCAAAGAAAATTTAAAAGAATTATAAAAAAATCTTTCCTGTGTATGTGTGTGTGTGTGTGTGTGTGTGTACCTGCTTGCATGTATGTGTGTGTGTATGTACTTGGAGGCCAGGAGGCAACCCCAGGTATTGTTCCTCAAGCACTGGTCACTGAGTCTCTCGCTGTCCAGGAGCTACATAAGTAGGCTAGACTGGCTGGTGAACGCCAGGGATCTGCTTGTCTACAAGTGCACACCACTACACCCCGCATTCGCTGTGGGTTTTGGGAATCTAACTCAGGACCTCATGCTCACAGAGCAAGCACTTTGTAGCCTGAGCTATCTGTCCAGCCTGAAATATTATTATTTGAGGGTGGGTGAGATGGCTCAGTGGGAAATGATGCTTTCTACAATGTTTGATTACCTTAGTTCAGTCCCTTGAAGCTGTAAGGTAGAAGGAGAAAAGTGACTCAAGAAAGATGTCCCCTGGCCTCCACATGGTCACCCTGGCACACATGAATGCATGCATATATATATACAGAAATAGATATGTGCTGAAATATTACACCATGGTAGGGGGACGGAGTGATAGCTCAGTGGTTAAGAGTGTGTATTGCTATTCCAGAAGACCTGAGTTAAGACTCTCAGCATCCATGTCATGGGGCTCACAATCTCTTGTAACTTCAGCTCCAGGGGATTTAGCATCTCTGGCCTCCTCAGGTACTTGCACTCATATGCATGTACTCCAAACACACATAATTAAAAAAAAATATATATATGACACAGTAATACACACTTTAAGAATATTACTCTTTATGGTACATAACATTGTTTGATAAATTTTGTATTGAATCACATTGGATTTAAATATATACTATGAAACGTGGCTCTAAGGCTTATTGACAAACACTTTAACATAGTTGGCTGAACAGTCTCTAGCTCATCAGTCAGGAAAGGAGGCGCAGTAAAATTTCAGGGTATTGTTAAGGAAATGGTAGCCTGGGAAGTCCCAGTGCAGCACTTTGCCTTCTGAAGAGGAAACCCCTGGAACCACTTGGTGGCTGCCTGTCTCTCAGCTTGTGGACTGAGAGGTCGACCTAGCAACAATCAGAACAGCATATCATGCTTTTTTCTTAGTGCCTAATTCTCTGTGAAAGCATATTTTTGATTGGACTGCAGTTGAAAGCATAATTAAATGTTACAGAGACTCTCGGAACTTTAAGCCATTCTCTTTTTCCTTTTTAATGTGTCAACACAAACAAGTCTAATGTTTCATTTTGCTGGCTCCAGATGTCCATTGTGAATGTAAGTGATGAGCCAGTGGAGCCGAAGCTTTCAGAGAACCAACATTGGGAGTGGAAATGAATGGCACATCCTGCAGGTGCCTCTGCTGTGAGAATCTTTTCACTCTGAGGACATTTAATCGAGAAGCAGCTGGTCAAAGAAAGCCTTTAGGCTATTTCAAAGTTTCTATACAAAACAAATGCTTTGTAAAGTTTGCTTGAAAGAATTGTAGAAAATATGGTTATATACACTCATTTTTATTCCAATAATTGTAGTCTTTCTCATGTTCTCATGGCTTAAAATACTATTTTTAAGAAATAGATAAACCACAGTACTTGGAGTTCTGATGGACAGAATTTCCCTCTTGGCATGTGTTTGAGCTAACAACAAAAATACAGTGATTCCTCCATCTTGTCAGTCATCATTGTGTGCGTCCTGATTATTGTGAAATTATCAAGTGCTCTTCTAGTAACGAATTTGTGCCAAAGGCTTTCAAAGGACATCTAATGAGAGCCATATATGGAGACAGCATTGCTGTCTAACTGGAGAGGAAGCTGTTCATGCTCACACTTAGCGTTTGAACTAAAACTCACCATCTAATTTTCTCAATCAAGGTCTGAGATTGGGGAGCCTCTATTGCTGAGTCAAAACTGTCTGTTGAAATACTTAGGACTGCAGAAGTGGAATCAGAAAAATGCATCTTTAGAGAGTTTCCCCTCTCATTTCCCTCAGATGCCCCGAACCATTATAATCCTAAGTCTGCCCGCTTTCCTCTGTGATGACTCAATTGGATTGCTCTTTCCTCAAAGATCCTGCATTCGAAAATAATGTTCTTCTTCCCAGCTTCTTTTAAAATGCTGTTTCTTTCAGCACAGCTGACCACAGCAAGAGGAAAGCAAACAGATGGAGTTAATTCACACTAAGATGAGACAGTCTGCTAGCCTCCATGGGGGTATTGCTTTGGAAAAGAGATTGGTTGAGAAGCTAAATTTATCTCTAATTTTCAGAAGCTCCAAAACATGAAGATTTTGCAATGGTAGGAAAAGTATTTGAACTTTTATTTAGTTTTTAGTCAATATTTGCTTCAGAAAACAAAGCAAAGACATATGCTAATTAACCTTATGCTCACCAGAAGAAGGTGAAGACTGAATTATTATTGAATGATTAATGTGTCTAAGGGTCTCAATCAGAGATTAGCCATTATTTGAATAATTGAAAAGGTCAGGAATACACAATGGATATGCTTATTTTTAAAACAGTTCAGAGAATAGTCTTAGATAACAGCAATGTTAGTAATTTCCATTGACAAGAGAAACTTATATGAAGGGATCTATTTTATATTAAACATTTGATTACTACTGGAGTTTGCAAACTTTACTGAGACAAATTTCTGGGTTATTAGTTCATTCCCAGGTTGTGCTAACTACAGAGAAGGGATACGTTTTTTATATAGGCTTGAAGAAGTCAGGCGTGTGTGTGTGTGTGTGTGTGTGTGTTTGTGTGTGTGTGTGTGTGTTTGTGCGTAATGTGTTGTATGTGTTTGTGAATGTATGGGAGATTTGTGTATGTGTGGCAAGTTTATCTGAGGCCCCATAATAGTTATTTTTTAACTATTAGTTTTAATTTTCAAGAACTTGTAGGTTTTATTAGAAAGACTTTACCCCATGGCAACTTTAAGATGGTTCAATAGAGGACAAGCAGTTAAGAAAAAAAGACAAATGTGGCATCTGTAGAATAAGGAAAACTGGACTTCTTTAGCACAAGCCTGAATTCACCATGATGGACTAGAATCTATGGTTTTTTTTTAATTTTTTATTATTTATTTCTGTATGTGTATGAATGTACTGTCTGCATGCAGGTCTGTGCACCCGTGTCGTGCAATGCCGCAGAGGTCAGAAGAGGGTGTCGGACTCCCCTGGAACTGGAGTTCTCCTGGAATTGGAGTTTCAGACGGTTCTCAGCCACCATGTGGGGGCTGGGGATCGAACCCGGGTCCTCTGTAAGAGCGGTCGGCGCTCTTAACTGCTAGGCCATCTCTCCAGCCCTAGAATCTATGTTTTACAGTGGATCCTGCATTGATGCTTCTTGTGGCCTGCAGAAACATTGGTTTCCTCTGTCACAGAGCTAACCCATGCCTAGAGATAGAGAGAGAGAACCTGAAAAAGAAGCAGCTGTGGGACTGGCTAGCTGTTGCCCTGTGTAATAGAGATTTGCTGATGATGTGCCAATGAGCATAAATTGGAACAGTGGCTGAGCTCATCACTGATCTGAATGTAAAAGCAATATGGCTGCTGTTTCAGTTTACCTTTCAACATTCTTGCAAAAAGGATCATGTCAAAGGGGGGGGGTGAAGGGAAATGTAGTTCTAATGCAGTTATGTGCCTTTAAAATTCATTATATAGAATAATAGTATTAGCATGCAATGTGTTTCAATCCAATTTTAGTTTTATAATTCTTATTCATAAATTGTTAATAAGGGTCTGGCCCTGAGTGATGATGCTCCTCTAGCTATCCATAGTGTCAGAATCTAGGCATCCTCCAAAGCTAATGAGTGATGCCCTGTGAGTCCTCTTTTCTGGCAGTCAGCTTCATCTCTCCAGGCAGTGCTGCCCAATCCCTCCTCCTTCTTCTAGAGCTTGTGTGGAAATTCTCCTTTTCTTTTTGAATTTTATAAAGTGGATTATGTCAAATTCCTCCCTCAGAGGCTACCATGGACAGTGATTTTGCATTTGTGTTCTGATGGCTAGTGAGAATTACAGTCTTTTCATCCTCCTCAGTATCTAATTATCAAGCACTTTTTCATTTAACATCCTCAAACTCTCTTCTACTCAACTTCTTTAAGCAACAAAAATATTCAAATATTTTCCTCTGAACAATAGATATATGACCATGCACCACATAATTCCATTTGGTTAAAAACAGATCGTGTATATAAGTGTGGTCCCCATAAGATTAAAATGGACTTAAATATTCTGGTGGCTTCATGTGGTAGTCTGAATGAGAATGTCCCCCATAGGCTCCAAGTATTTGGACATTTTTTTTTTAATTTTATTTATTTCTGTATGTGTATGAATGTACTGTCTGCATGCAGGTCTGTGCACCCGTGTCGTGCAATGCCGCGGAGGTCAGAAGAGGGTCTCGGATTCCCCTGGAACTGGAGTTCTCCTGGAATTGGAGTCTCAGACGGTTCTCAGCCGCCATGTGGGTGCTGGGGATCGAACCCGGGTCCTCTGTAAGAGCGGTCGGCGCTCTTAACCGCTAGGCCATCTCTCCAGCCCGTATTTGGACATTTTTGTCCCCAGTTGGTGGTGCTGTTTTGGGAGGCTTTAGGTAGTGTGGACATGCTGGAGAAAGCATGTCAGTAAGGGGCGGGCTTTGAGAGTGCATAAGCTTTGTGAGAGTAGTTCTTGGCTTCCTGTGTGCCTGTTTGAAGATGCGATCACTTGGTTTTGTGCTCCAGCCACCTGTTGTCATGCCTCCTCCACCATTATGGACTCCCACCTTCTGAAACCATAAGCTCAAAGGAACTCTTCTTTCTATAAGTTGCCTTATTCATGGTGTTTTATCACAGCAGCAAACAAGTAACTAATACACGTAGTATCGTGGCAGCCATCCTGGTGTTGCAGTCCAATGCATTACTCACATGTCTGTGGTGGTGCTGATCTGAACAGAACTACTATGGAATCAACTTGGTAAAAGTACATCATATATAATTATGCACAGTACAGGTGGTAATTTGAATAAGAGATGTCCCTCCTAGGCTCATGTATGTGAACACCTGGTCTCCTGCTTCCTGTGTGGATGAGTTCTAGCTCCTCTACCTGCTGCTGTGCCTTCTCCACCATGTAGTCTCTTGTTGAAACTCCAAGTCCAAATAAACTCTTTTATAAGTTGCTTTATGTCATGGCATTTTATCACAGCAACAGAAAAGCCAACAAGCAAACTAGAAGAGTACCCAGCACTTAACAATTATAAGAAATGATCACATTTTGAGTTATGTATTCACTGTAATGTACATTTTTTCATTATTTTAGAGTCTAACTTTTAAGCTTAGTGTACAACAGCTTGCCATATTATGCTGGCAGCAGCCTTACCCATCTCATGTTCACAGCATCTCTTGCTTCAGGAGGCCACACTGAGATACTGATCTGTATCACCTAGGTTTGTAGGAGTATGTGACGCTACAAGTGATGAAATTGCGTGTATTGTTCAGAATGTATCTGTTGTTAAGTAATAGGTGATTGTATTTTTGGAGATAAGCCATCATGAGGTATGCTATTAGTTTCTTAGCATATCTGCTCAATCTCTCATGAGGAAATTAGTTATATTTTCTAGGCAACCAGACTTGGTGCTGATATTACTGAATTCAGATTTAACTTAGTGTGATATGATAAGTTTGGTTATATTCACAGTATATAATTGACATCCCAGTTAGTGATTTTAAGCAGGGAATAGGGTCAGATTGATAAGGGAAGAAAGTAGTAATGAAACAACTCAAATGTTGAAAACCCTTTTTTTCCAGTAGAATATTATTTGAGGAAATGTTAATTACAATCTATTGAGCTAGAGAGTCTCTTATCTTGTCTAGCCTTCTTTCTGCCTTTCCATAACTATTAAATTAACCAACTGTTAGAAGGAAAATCTTGTAAAGTTGCTTGCTTTGAAAAGAATGAATTGGACTGATAATTATTTTCCTCCTCATGTGAAGATCTTTTGGGTTATAATTGTCCAACAGTTCAGAAGCTGTGCTATCTTGTCAAATGCAATTCATTTCAGCATTACCCACCCACCACCATGTGTGTTCTGATGCCAGACTGTCACCAACGTTGGATGAGAGACTACATCAAGAAGGTGATCTGAAACGCTAGTGAAAACCTGGTGTCAGGATGCACCTAAATGACAGGTCAGAGAATACACAAATCTCTAAGTTAGACTGTTGTTGGAGAAAGGACTACAGGGCACATAGGTGTGTAAGAGAACTGCAGAGAAGCAGCTAAGTGGAAGATGGACTACAAAGAGTGGAACACAACATCCGGGGTGAGTTGTTTCCTGGCTCTAATCAAGGGAACCTAAAACTTCCCAGTCAGTGTAGGAATTTCTCCAGAGAGGCTAAGCTGCATGCAGCCTGAGGGTGGACTTATTAAGTGGCTCTTCCGGAGGAAATGAGAAATAGAGACTCGGACTGAAAGACAGTTTTATAAGAAACTACTCAAGCAGTGTCACCCCACAGTGTAAGTCAGTGGTCACAGGCAAATCTAGAATTAAAGCTTCTTTTTACTCTAAACTTTCATGAAGCATTGCTTGTGCCTTTAAGAAGCCCCCTCTCATTCCCACCTAGCCTCAGGTTTCTGGGAGTTAGCAGCAAAACAATCAAAGCACAGTGAATTTTAGGGGAAAGAAATAATTAAAAAGCTTGCTTGCGTATTAAGCAATAAATTATGTCCTGGGATTGACGCCAGGGTGCTTTTGGATGGGCCATTCCATACTGACCTCTGAAAGAAAGGATTTATTATTGGATAGTCTTTGCATAAAATCTTAACTAATGAGGAACATGTCAAAGCACTGCAGCAAGGCAGTTCTGGTGCACAGTCGCAGGGAGAGGCTGGGAGGCTGGCTTCCCCTGACATCTGTCTGGCAGAGAACTGCTGGGTGGAACCTCCTGCTAATCAGAAGACTGTCCAGATCACTTCTCCTGTAGTGACTCATCCTCCACTGAATTGGGATGCAGATTAGGGGAAGAGCTGCCACATTAAAAGGCTCTGTCAAATGTAGTGGCAGTTGTCTACCCTGTAAGTGTTCCTAAAACTGAATATGAATTTCCGAATAAAATACTGTGCAATAATTAGCTAACTGTTGAATGGAATGGAAAATATGCCTTTGTTGCTGACATAAAGTCATGAACCAGGATGATTTACCTTGTTTTGATAGGGAGACAGAGAGAGTGTTTACACAAAGCGAAATTTTATTTATGAATGCATTTGGCACTTATATTATCTCTAGAGCAATATAACATATAAAATCTCACTTAAACTTTTAAATTCCATTGGGACATAAATATGTTCCCTTTGGTTTTGGGAAGAGGAAAGGAAGAAATATTTTGATAACACAATGGTTCTCAGTTGGGGGAGATTTGAACCGCTGGAGAAATTTATGGTTGGTATGGCTGTCATAGACAGGGAGAGATTTACATCAGGCAGGCGGAGGTCATGATTGTGGCTACACATTCTAGAATCCACAGATAGCTCCCACAAAATGAATTGGCCACACTAAAACATCAGTACTGCCACAGGTTGGAAACTGTGACAGGTAGCCCTGTACACAGTATAATCAGGACTAGAATGGCAGAAATTGGACTGGACTTCATAGTCTTTGCTTCTCAAATGTTGTGCTCATTGACATAGGTGATGCTTCACTCCCTCCCTCTCCACATCAAGTACCTTTAGGGCTGGGAAAATTTTGTGTCAAGAGAAACTTATTTATTTCTTATTCTGTATACCATCTAGAATTGGATGAGTTAAAGCTGACTGTGAGATCTAGAAAGCCAGCACACCCATTACAATGAAAAGGGAAGTTGGTTTTGATGTTTCTGGAAGGGAAGGCTGTGGTGTGTGTGTATTCTGGTGGGGTTGCTATTGGGTAGCAGGGTCTCTGAGGGGAAATGAATTAGACTTGAGCAGAAGGGATAAGCTAGACACCCCAGGATGTGTGCTTCTGCTTCTTCCACTCAACCAGGACGGTCCTTGGGATGCTGTTCAGTGAAAGCTCTGGTCTAGCATTTTGAAGGCCCAAGTAGAGATAGCTAGAGCGAGAGAGAGAGAGAGAGAGAGAGAGAGAGTCCAACTTTAACTAACTTACTGTATTGCCCACAGATTCAACTTTGAGTCAATTGTTAATGGACATTATACAGAGAAGGTGATTCTGGGAAACAAAATTCCAGTTTTAAACAGTTAACACTGTATAAGACAAGTTCTATATACTGTTATAGTAAGCACTTCCAAAGCAAGAAATCTTTGTCTATCATGGATCCTTGCTATTGAACACAGTGGCTGGAATGCACTATGTGGCTAGTAAACTGTTGAAAAATAAATAAATAAAAAGAAAGGGAAAACCAAAGAACTGGGGAACATTTCCATTTCAGACTTGGGATTTAGTCCATGGTCATGTGGCTTTGTGTGTGTGGGTCTGTGACAAAGGGTACCTTATGATGGAAACCACATAGCTTTCAGGAAGGAGAGTGAGGGAAATGATGGACCCGGGGTCCTAAAGCTCTTTCAAGGCCTTCAATGACTTAATTTTCTCCTGGTGGTCCCCAGCTCCTAAAGGCTCTACTACCTGGCTAAGGACTGGCCAACCTTCGACACACAGGCCCTGGGACATTCCAGATCCAAAGAATCCATGCTGGTAGGAAAAACTGAATGTTTCCAGAGGAGAGGATTAGTTTCTCTGAAGCCTTAAGTTTGAAGCTTCTAAAGGCTGCCTTTGCTTTGTAACTGTTCAAGTCTATTTTCATGCACAGAAAACACATTAGATTGCAGCTTAGCAGGTTGAGGGAATTCCATCTGCTTTCAGATGTTTCCGTTTTTACACGGAGAAACTGAAGTTCTGCGGCATTCACTTACACATCAAGAAAGACTTGCTGCGTGCTGAGCACTGAGCTGGGGTGGTAGATATTGAAATCAGGAGGAGAGCATATTTCAAGCCAGAGTTCTTGCATCTGCGGGTGGTTCCTGTTGGTATGATTGGTTGGATCTTGCTAAGTGAAATTTTTCTATCAATTTCTGGCTTAGGAAAATTTTTATCAACAGAGACTGCTTTCCTATGGTCATTTTAATAGCTCTGTTTAAAAGGCAAACACATGTTTTTCTATCAATGAGCATTTTAAGGTGATAATTTTATCATATTTACTTAGATGTGAAGGAATTGAAGAGAAAATAAGGAAAAGACAGAATTTTAAAAAGTATTTAATACATGCATATATGTATATGTATAATTCGAGTATGTATGTGCACATGAAGGTGTGTATGCACATTGAGACCAGAGGTTGATGTTTGATTTGATCCTCAGTCTGTCTTCACCATATTTTTTGAGACAGGGTATATTGTTGAACTTGCATCTTACCAATTGTCTAGACTGTCTGGCCTGGAGACCCTAGGGATCCTATTGTGTACGCCTCCAAAAGGCTGTGATTACAGGCCCACAATATGGTGTCCAGCTTTTACATGGGTACTGAGGGTCTGAATTCAGGTGCTCATGCTTGCATGGCAAACACTTTGCCAATTCAACAATCTCCCCAGCTCCCTAAAGGTAGGTTTAGATGGAGAAAAAAGAATATTGCAAGTCAGGAAGTGGTTTCCCTAACAGATAATAAATGGTGAGAAAAAAGAGTGAGCTCTGTGTGTGCATGGAAAGTTGAGCATCCTGACTCATGGGGGGCCTCAAGCAGATTTCATCTTCTGCTTCTGTTGTCCCTACTTCACACTGGGGAAGAAAGGTGTTTGACACATTTCTATATGCAAAGCTACATGGTTCCTATGTACTAGTGCATCGCAGCATCCATTCATTCAGAAGGCTGGATGCTAAAGTGTGCTCTATGGACTACTGGGGCCCTAAAATGCCTTCAAAGCATTTGGAAGATCAAAGATTAATTTCTATCAACATCAAGGGCATCACTTGCATTTTCACTCTTCTCCCACCAGGGTGGAGCAGAACTTTACAGAAGCTAAAAGATGTGTGTGCAATGATATCACTCCAGAGGTAAAGAAACACGGTTGTACATTCCTGAATTTGAAAAAAATTCTCTGCTTTAACTTTGTATAGCTATGCTATACCCTAGGCAAATAAAAGCTCCCCAAGTCCTCAGTAAATATTCTAAGGATTAGAGTGACTGTGCCAACCAAAAATGTGAGAGCACTTAATTTTGGTCGCTGCTTCTGAAAATAGTTGGACTTTCTCACAAGATGAGTTTTCCTTGAGAATTTTTGTTTCCTTTTCTACTGGTTTCTATTTCTTTATTTCACAGTGCACAGGCTTCGATCTCTCAGGAAAATGAAGGCAAAAAATCTTATTAGAATATTTCATATCATCCAAAGACTTGAATCTAAATTGAAATGAAGGGAAATGGATTTTTTTTAAGGACAGAACCAACCATTATCAATATTTTTGCATATTTAATCAGTTTGAACCAAGAATAAGATGAAGAGCTAGTTATCCAGGCATTATCTATTTATGATCATTTACAGAAGGTGACAGAAATCCCAGTTCTCTGCCAAACAATGGGAGGAATAATTCTCCTAACTTACTAAGAATTGTGCAGCTTTGACAAAGTTGCGAAGTCTGTGAACTTCAAGAAGACAGGCATAGTCAGGCAAAAGGACCCAAAAGGATCTTCAAAAGCTAGGTATGTCAGACCCTGCTGAAAGGGTCTGACATACCTAGCTTTTCCTAAGTAGTCTAGAAAGCTCTGAATCCTGAATTATACTCCTGTTTGAAATAAAAATAAACACATGAGCAATCATCTAAAGAATTTATACTCAAAGACATTTTTTTTGGAAGAACCCACACAATTGAATTTTTATGAGTTACAGAGGTAATTAAGATTATCCACCTACACTTTTTGAATAATTGAGATGATAAGTCTGTATTCTCCTTTAGAGGGACTGGGGCAGTTTTACTGTTGGGGGGGCAATAATTTATTCAGATCAGATGTCTCTGCAACAAATGTATCATAATTATAGAAATAATTACTTTTTCCAAGAAATGGACTATCCTTCTCTCTGTATGGAACATGGACAGCTGGCTCTTTGCAATTGCAATTTTGAATTTAATTTCTGGGCACCTTCATACTTTGTTTTCAAAAGAGAAAGCTGAAAATGTATGGTTATATTATTGTATGTGAATGGTGCAGTGATTACAAAGTAAGAGCAGCAAGAAATAGGAAAAGATATTTTTCCCATCTTATTTTAAAAATTGCTTTTGTTTTGGGGGTGTGGGATTCAAAGAATCAAAGGCTCATAGCCCAAGTTCTTGGCACATTATTATTACTAATTTTTTTTGTTTTGTTTTGTTTTTGTCTTTTCTAGACAGGGTCTCCCTGTAGCCCCAGCTGTCCTGGAATTCGCTCTGTAGACCAGGCTGGCCTTGAACTCACAAAGATCCGCCTGCCTCTGCCTCCCAAGTGCTAGGATTAAAGGCATGCGCCACCACGCCTGGCCTATTACTAATTTTTAAGATACCCTTTGTTTGGTTTTATTGTTGTTTCCCTCATCAGTGTTGAAGCTCCTCTCTTGGTAATATACTCTAATGTCTTTGGGATGGATATTTTTAGGACTTTGCAATAAAGAGCTTGTTGTTTTATATAGGAATTATTTTTAATTTACTTTAACTGCATCATACTTTAAAGCTCATTTTATGTCTTACTCTTTTTACTCAATACTGAATTTAAAGAAATTTACTTATAGCTGGGCATGATGGTACAGGCCTTTAATCTCAGCACTGTAGAGGCAAAGGCAGGAGGATGTCTGAGATTGAGGCCAGCTTGGTTTACATAGTGAGTTTTGGCAGGTAGGGCTACAGGGAGAGTCTATAACCAAACAACAAAGAACAAAAACCAAACCCCAAACCAAAGTTTCCACAAAACATGTTTATTGCATTTAAAAAATGGAAAGAAAGAACTCTATGGAGTGTCCTTTGGTTTAGAATTTAAGATGGCTGAGAATGCTTTTTGTCTGTTTCATTTTGTTATGTTTCTGGCATTCAGAACAGTGCCTATCACATAGTAAGAACTTGAGAAAAACATTTCGAGTCAACAAGTACATCCATTTATTTTGGGTTTATGAATTAAAGTTGCTTAAATAGTAACTTAGAGAATACTTTCCTATTTCTGTCACTTAAGTTAGTTTTTCTTGTTTTATGTGGATAAAGTGATGGTAAGGTGAAATGCCTTTAACACCATGAATCTACCGAGCATCCTCGCTTAGCACTGCAGCACGCTGTAGAGAACCCTTCTTTCTTGTGATCAAGTAGGTGGTGGCAGCTGCGGCTGCTTAGCACCATCATGATAACACTGGACGATGATTGCTAGCCTGGGAGGAGAATCGAAATTCAGTGGTTCCTACGGAAGGTGCATATTGCTTTTACACCATCGTAAATGTGACAAATCGTAAGTTGAACCACTCGTGTGAAATCCCTACTCAGAATAGCTGAAACTTCTCTATGGAAACACCAAGCACACCTGCCACCGTCCTCATTTGTTGGTGGTTTATGGCCAGCACGGACACTAGACTGAGCCTGTGATTTTTGGATGTGACAGGTAGTAGTGGTAAGACAGGTGGTTTGGGTGTTGGATAGAGAATCCTGGAGTCCCCATTAGTCATCACATGAACCCATTGGATCTTCAATAATAGCCGGATAAATACAGCCTTAAAATGAGCCTGGCCAGTCTTCTCTCACTGCCTCTTTTCCCATTTCACTGCTTTCCATAATGCAGAAGTACTGAATGGCCTTTGATGGAGGATGACAAGCATTGATCTGCAGTCCCCAAATGTCATCAGTGAAGCATAATATCCTGCTTTCTACTTCTTTATTCTATGAAGACTGTCCAGACAGATGGGAGGTGAGAAGAACAAACTCATGAAGAAAAAAAAAAAAAAAAAGACAGCAATGACAGAAAACAAGGCATTCACAATGTTCACAGGAAAGATTTTCCTATTGCTTTTGAATACTTAAAAAAATTAAATACTAAAATGATTCTATTTTGGAAAGAACTATCACCTGAAATATTCCCAGGGCCCTGGCTGTCGGAAAAGTTGGATTTATGTAGTGGGAGACCCTGGTTCAATTTATGGCTAGGACCTGATCGATGCCGTGAGTACTCAACAAGGCAGAATGCAATCTTCACTTTTCCTTCTATTCTGTAATTTATTAAGAATAAATTCATGATCTATTGGTAAGTATCACCACTAGTGCAAGGTTAATTATATAAACTTCAAAACATGCTAGCCGTCTTCGCAGTTACATTAGTAGCTGACATAAAATCTAATGGCAGAAAAAAGTTCTGCTCACAAGCTGACAATTTCTGGGAGCCAGCAGTACAAGGAAAACGTAGTTTAAACGTCCATTCTTTAGTTTGAACACTAATTAGTTAGTAGTTTGATCACAGGAATTGATATTGCTGACCTCATTAACTTTACTGCATCTTGACACATTAAAAATGCAGAGGAGAAATAAATGCGTAAAATAGGAATCAGGGTTTGAAAATATTCTGTTGTCTTGAAAGCTCAATTAGGAGAGAAATGTCAGTTTTATAGATAGCATGAGACTTTTAGGAACTAGTTTTGCAGCATTCTGACATGCACTTTCAATCAGAACTCTTGTAGTATCTGACAGTTTTGCACATTGTTTTTAAAAATGTTAACAGATCTGGGTGTTTTTTTCCCTTTTTTCTTCGCCATTTTATTTTGTTTGGGTTGTTGGTTAGGCTTTGGGACCAGGTAAAATGTTCATGTTGCTACAATGTGGAATGTGGAATGTGTGTGTGTGTGTGTGTGTGTGTGTGTGTGTGTGTGTATAATAGTAAGACAATGCCTTATTTTAAATGTTAATGGTAATTTCTTATTTCTTTTCTCATTCTTCTCTTTTTTACTTTATATGAAGCTGATATTTAAGACTAATTTTTATTTACTTTTTAAAATTTTATTTATTCTTTATGTGTATGAATGTACTGTCTGCATACAGGTCTGTGCACCCGTGTCGTGCAATGCTGCGGAGGTCAGTAGAGGGTGCCGGATTCCCCTGGAACTGGAGTTAAAGACGGTTGTCAGCCACCATTTGGGTGCTGGGGATTGAATCCGGGTCCTCTGCAAGAGCAGTCAGCGCTCTTTTTTTTTTTATTTTTTTTTTATTTTATTTTTTTATTTTATTTTTTATTTCTGTATGTGTACGAATGCACTGTCTGCATGTAGGTCTGTGCACCCGTGTCGTGCAATGCCGCGGAGTTCAGAAGAGGGTCTCGGATTCCCCTGGAACTAGAGTTCTCCTGGAATTGGAGTTACAGACGGTTCTCAGCCGCCATGTGGGTGCTGGGGATCGAACCCGGGTCCTCTGCAAGAGCGGTCGGCGCTCGGAACCACCGGCTACATCCCTCCAGCCCCAGCGCTCTTAACTGCTAGGCCATCTCTCCAGCCCTGGTTTCCTTTTTCTATTTTTTTTTTTTTTTTTTTTTGTCTTTTTGAGAAGGCTTCCCTGTAGCTGCCAGCTATCTGAAACTCACTATGAAGACCAGGCTGGCCTTAAACTCACAGAGATCTGCTTACCTCTGCCTCCCAAGTGCTGGGATTAAAGGCATGCTTTAGTTTTTATCTTATTTGAGTTACATTTTATTGCTTTTAATAGGAATTCAGTGAAGAAAAATGTCATGTTTTCTCCAATCTGTGAGAAGATCCAAGATTCTTACAGTACAGCAAGTCAGAATGAGGTTTGATTTCAGAGTTGCTATTCATTGGGCACTAGCCCTGGGGGGGGGGCGCCTTCTTTCACATGGGCAATCTGCCTCACAGACCTCCTCCTCCTCCTCCCTCCTCCTCCTCTCCTCCTCCCTCCTCCTCCTCCTCCTCCTCCTCCTCCTCCTCCTCCTCCTCCTCCTCCTTGTCCATAATGCTCTCCCAAGCCCCTCTGTGAGCCAGTGTCCTGGCAGTCACACTCAGCTGTCATGTCTTGAAGGTTTTACCTACAGGTCACCTTACCTCAGAACTCTGTTTTTGTTGCAAAGACGAACTATATATTGATCTCTCCTACTGCCCTTACAGTCTATTGAATTTAGTATGAACTGCTTAAAATGTTAAACAGTGGCTTAGGCAGGTAGCTTAGTTGGTAAGGAGCTTGCCCCTCAAGCAGGTCTGAGGACCTGAGTCTGACCCAGTATCCTCTTATAAACAAACAATGACTACATATCTTCCATCCATATATGGTAATTACAATGTGTGAAAAAATTATTAAAAAAACAGGAAAAAAAAAACCGAAAAAAAAAAAAAAACCAAACAAACGCCTTTAATCCTAGCACGTGGGAGGCAGAGGCAGGTGGATCTCTGTGAGTTCAAGGCCTGCCTGGTCTACATAGTGAACTCCAGGCCAGCTGGGACTAAAGGGAGACCCTGTCTCAAAACGACAAAAAAAAAAAAAAAAAAAAAGGCCAGGCATGGTGGCGCACGCCTTTATGCTAGCACTTGGGAGGCAGAGGCAGAGATCTTTGTGAGTTCAAGGCCAGCCTGGTCTAACTAGTGAGTTCCAGGACAGCAAGAGCTATAGGGAGACCTGTCTCAAAAGACAAAAGTAAAAAAAAAAAAAAAAAAAAAAAAAAAAAAAAAAAAAAAAAAAAAAAAAAGAGCACAGTTGTTTTGCTTGTCTTATTGGCAAGTACAGCTACCCTGTGGCTGCCACTGCTTTTGCCATCCTTCAAAGACATGAAACACAGCTTTTCAACCTTCCAATATGGACTGAAGACTCATGTCTCTCCAAGAATCCTCCAAACCTTCAGTTCCAGATGGGGACTGCTGAGACGTCTACCTTGTGGACTGAACTACTACTGGGGTTTCAGTCTCTTCGGAGTACATATAGATTGCCATTGTGGGACTACCCAGGCTGTATCACGGAGACTAGTATAGGAAGATCAAGACAGGATGTGGTGCTTACTGGACCTCATTTGGTGACCATGGGAAGGGCAAATTCCAGTGTGGAGCAGAAGGGCTGAACTGATGGTGGTTTGTGCTTGCCAAGCAGGAGCCTTCAAACATGACATATTTCAGGCTAATAAAGAAAAAAAATATCATAAGCTGAAGATGCTAAAACCTATGATATATGTGGCATGCATATGTGCATGTTTTGGAGTGATGCATATTGGAGAGAATAACAACTACAGTGGCAGAAAGACTGGGTCAAAGAACTGACTGAAGTGGTGAACCTCTGGTTGATACGGTAGACTTCTGCATCAAAAGTTTGGAAAGAGATGGAGAAAAGGATGAAGGATATGTTTGGCAGAATGCATGAGCTCTGGTGGGGTGAAGGGGGCAAGAAAGGGGGCAGGGGTCTAGATTTGATTGGAAATTTTGTATGAAATGCACAAAGCTTCAATAAAATTGGCTTAAAAAAAGAAAGAAGCATTAGGGATATGCTTACAGGGAGAAGAGGCCCTGAAGAGGCCTCAGTAGAAATCAAGTCTGCTGGTACCTTGACCCTGGACTCTGGGAACAATAAGCAAATGGATTTTTGTCTTTAAGACACTCAGTCTGTGGTATCTTGGATTAGCAGATTAAAATAAATTCTGAATGACGGTTGCATTTCTTTTTAATTGTAAAAATTATCACCCATACATATAATCTTACATTTTTATTCAGAAAATAACTAAATGTTAATGTCGGAGTGACTGCTTAGCAATTTCCATGCGTGTCCCCTGCTCAGTGCCTATAAAGTAGGGATAACAAAACACCCACTGTTTCTCTGACTGTGCCCGTCCTTACCCACTATAAATATTGTTAAGTGATTTACAGTTTTCACTGAGCCCATAATCACTTTAGAATCCTTTTAAAAAATAAATTAAGAATACATTAAGCATTAAAAGCTAGGCAAATCCTTTTTATTTCTTGGGTTAATACATTGGTTCAATTCTTAGAAGGATGCTTATTTTTCTATCCTATAACAGGCTATAAAATATTAGCACTTAAATAGATCCTGGAGCTTAATACCAAAACCCCCTCATTTTTGTTAACATATATGTTATAAATATTTAGAAATATTTCTGTATCACAGCCACTTATTGGACGCATTTTAATCTTGTCTCATTCTTAAGCTCTCCTAAGGCTTAATCATTTCTCCTTTAATCTGTAATAACATATCAATGTGGAATTTAGGAATCTCAAGTTTTGTTCTCTGTAATCTCTGTTTTTCTCTTTTTTCTTGTGTTAGTCTGAAGGCACACGCTACTCAGTTTCTGCTCGTGTTTGCTGTCACTGATGAATTCCAGCAGTACATATCTGAACATGTAGTGCAAAGATTATCAAAACACATAATTCTCTGACTTCTTCTCAATTTCTTTTTTTTAACAATTTTTAAAATTTTATTTATTTTTTATGTGTATGAATGTACTGTCTGCATGTAGGTTTGTGTACCCCTGTCGTGCGATGCTGCGGAGGTCAGAAGAGGGTCTCGGATTCCCCTGGAACTGGAGTTAAAGACGGTTCTGGTTCTCAGCCACCACGTGGGTGCTGGGGATCGAACCTAGGTCCTCTGCAAGAGCAGTCAGCACTCTTAACTGCTAGGCCATCTCTCCAGCCCTCTCAATTTCTTTTGCACATGATTTCAATGAGCTTATTCCAGTAATAATACACAAATGAGGAGAAGGGCATGCCAAGTGGAAACCCATTATTATTTTTTCTTACGATGTATTATGATCACATTCATGCCCATTCTCCAAACTCCTTCCAGATCTGACCTCCCCTTTCCTATACCAACATTGTGTTCTCCCCTTTCTCTTTTAAACTCATGGAGTCCACTTTGTGCTGTCCACATGGATGGGGGTCTGTCCCCTGGAGTGTGGTAGGCCTACTTAAAGAAAACCTACTCTTCCTTTCTCAGCAAACAGAGCTCCTCATCTAGGGGTGGGACAGCATGTTCACCCCCTCTCATGCTGCTATTTTGTGTGGCTTGAGGATGCTCAGGTCTTATGCGTGCTGTCACACACACATGAGTTCATACGTGCCCCTGTCCTTTTGTGTTTGGAAAACACTGTTTACTTATAGTTCTCATTGTTTCTGGCTTGTCAAGTATTTCTGCCTTCTCTCCTGCAATGATTCCTGAGCCTTAGGAGGAAGTGATACATGATTGGGTGTTCCACTGAATTCTGAGCACTCCACAGTCTGTTTTTATTTGCACCATCACTAGTTGTGGGTCTCTGGTGGGGTATGAAAGATAAGCTAATCTATCAATAAAATGGAAACCTACTATTTATCTCATAAACTCTCTTAAAAATAAACTGTATTGGGCTGGAGAGATGGCTCAATGGTTAAGAGCACTGACTGCTCTTGCAGAGGACTCCGGGTTCAATTTCCAGCACCCACATGGCAGCTAAGAACTGTCTTTAAGCCAGGCGTGGTGCCACATGCCTTTAATCCTAGCACTCGGGAGGCAGAGGCAGGTGGATCTCTCTCTCGCTATGTAGACCAGGACAGCTTGGTCTACATAGCGAGTTCCAGGCCAGCTGGGACTACAGGGAAACTCTGTCTCAAAAGGACCAGAAAAATACATTACATTAGTAAATACACTAAATTAGTAAATTACAGTGATGTAATCAGTATAATACTCCCCCTAGTTGCCACAGACTAACAAAAACCCCAGTGCAAAGGAAGGGATATCTATCTTTCTTCAAGTTAATAGTTAATGGGCAACAGTTGTAGAGATCCCCAAAGTAATCTAGGCTACTGACATTGCTCTTTATAGCCTGCAAGAACATGAAGGTAAGACCCTGTTGCTGAAGATACTACACGCTTTGGTCACAAGACTTGGCAAAATCAAGCTGGCATTGACTTGTGAGCCTCCTCCCTGAGAGCTAGCTCCTACAATGCCAAAAGGTGGCATGGAAACTGCCAAGATAGAAAAAGTATCAACAGTCCTACCAAGTTGCAAAGCCCGAGAGCCACAAGAGGATGAGAAAGATATCCCCAATGGAGCAATAGTGGCATTTGTATCTCAGAGGGCAACTAACAGCTGTCTAATTGGACCTAAAGCCTGCTCAGTTGGAGTGGAACTTATGCCTGGTCTTACAAACCTGACTGGAGAAGTTATAGGCCCTAGAAGGTAACCTACTACTACCATATTACTAAAGTGATAATGTTTCCAACTGCCTTCTAAATATCCCCCTATCCAAAGATAAATGCAGCTCTCACATCTCATCAAAGAATCTTCTTTTGCAGCAGACAGAAACTATTAGAAAGATCCACAAATGGTCAAAATGCAGAGAATAAATGACTGTGGTGTGCCCAGCCCCAGCTGGGACATTTCTAAAACAATCATTACACTACGGGTCATGGAACTTAGCTGAAGAGTGGGTGGAAAGATTGTAAGAACCTGAGGGCCAGGATTGCTGATGAAGGATAATTTCTTTTAGACAGGACAGGAATGCTGTTATAAATATATAGATACAGCCATACCACTCCTGGGCATGTACCCTCAAGACTTACGCCACCACAGAGATACATGCACGGCCATGTTTATTGCAGCTCTCTTCACAATAGCAAGGAGCTGGAGCCAACCTAAATGCCCCTCAACTGACGAGTGGATAGAGAAAATGTGGTACATCTACACAATGGAGTTCTATGCAGCAGTAAAGAAAGACGACATCACGAGCTTTGCAGGAAAATGGCTGGAGCTAGAGGACATCATGCTGAGTGAAGTAACACAGTCCCAGAAAAACAAACGACGAATGGTATCCCTCATCTGTGGATGCTAGTGCCAATTACCCAGTTGTAAGTATTTCTTGTGTAGGGCCCCCTGAGCTTCTGTACAAAGCAGTTGGACATAATGCATTTTGGAAACAACAACAACAACAGAAAATACTGCATCAAAGAACTGACTGAAACAGTGAACTTCTGCTCAAAACAGTCAACTTCCCCATGGAAAATATTGAGAAAGACTAAGAGATGAAAAGCATGTTTGGCAGAATGCATGAGCTCTGGCGGGGTGGGGGATGGGCAGGAAGACGGGTCTAGATTTGTTAAAAATAAATAAATAAATAAATAAATAAATAAATTTATGTGAAAACAAATAAAATAAAATTTCCACGTGGGAAAAAAATAAATATATAGATACATACATACACGTATCACTTGAATTGGAGAACTTTTTTTCCCTAAAAGCTGACACATTTTCCTTAAGGAAGTACTTGAAGGCTCCTCCTTGGCCCAAACAACCATCAATCCTGCACTTGTGCTCCACACTGGGGTCTTTCCCTCCCATAGTCCCCCAAATTAAGTCCAGTAAGCACACTTCCTGTCTTGATCCCCCTGCACTGGCCTCTATTATACAGCCGAGGTAGTCAAACAATGGCAGTCCATATTCTGATGAGGCTGAATTCCCATTCACTGATTAGTTCACAAGTTGGGTATCTCAGCAGTCCTCAGTCCACATTGGAAGGTTAAAAAGTAAAAAAAAAAAAGCAAAAAAGCTGTATCTCATGTCCTTGAGGAGTGCCCAAAGCAGTGGGAGCCACAGAGCATATGCACCTGCCTGTAAGAATTGAAGGCAGGACAACAACAGTGCTCTCTTTTTTCTTTTTGACTTTTTACTAAGATCTCAAGTTTTATGTCTGCATTACAGTTTCTCTGGTATTACTGATTATTTATTTCTGGTTGTACTTTCAGTTCTTTTGTTGTTCTCTCCAACTTGTATTGCTACAGTATATATTTACATATATATATATATATATATATATATATATATTTATATACACACATACACATATCACTTGAATTGGAGGATTTTTTTTTTCTTAAAAGAGTCATGCTTTCCATAAGGAAGTGTTCGAAGGTTCCTCCTTGGGGATCCCAAACAACCATCAATCCTGCACTTTTGCTCCACATTGGGGTCTTTCCCTCCCATGGTCCCCCAAATGAAGTCCAGAAATCATAGGGGAGAAAATGAAAAACTCAGACAGGAACCTAGAGGCTTATTTTTTTTTAATTTTAAGAATGAGACCCCAATCCTAAGAGGTGATCCCTAAATACATGTAAATAAGGATAACATTAATTGGACTCCATAGGTTGTATGTAAATATGTACTTTTCTCTCATATTTATATATAGATATAGATAGAAAGACGAAGAGGTGATGAATCAGAGAGAGGGTGGTCAGAGAGACATGACAGGAGCTGCCTCTGCCTCCCAAGTGCTAGGATTAAAGGCGTGTCCTCCTTTTAAAGCTGAGTAAAGAAGTGATAGAGGAGGTTACCCAATGTCAGTCTCTGGCTTCTATATTCACAGAAGCTTACATAGATACAAACACGCAGAAACATGTACACACAGTAATAATAATTATAAAGTATTAACTTGTCTTATCTGTTTTTTTTTTTTTTTCTGCTGAAGGAAGTCTATCAAGGCCAAGGCCTTAGAGAATTAAGGTCTTAAGAGAGTTGCTAATATTCCCTCTTTTGTGAAATATATCCATTATATTACCAACTGATGAATTGGCCTAATTTAATCAGCAAAATTAAATGTTTTTTTTTTTATCTAAGTAAGTTCTTATAGATTCCTGTGTGAAAAGCTCATCTAATGAGTATTTTGCATAATAGTTTGTTTTATTGCATGATTATTAGCAGTCTAATTCCTACTTGGAGTGCTTTATACTTTTTCCTTAGAGAAAACATTTATATTTGGAATATTTTAGAAAGATATGAGATCAACAATTAGAGAGATAAGGTCTTAAATACATATCCCTAACAGAAAAACAAAAAAAAAAAATCCTAAATTTTTTGAATCTGCAATTATTGCTTATTTAATTGTTGTTGATGTTGCTGTTAAAGTGTCATTTTGGGCATTCACTTTTTCATCTTCCTGACCTTGCCTCACAGATTTTAAGATTATATGCATACCTACCGTGTCCTGCTCTAATTCTTCTTATTTGATAGAAATCCTGTGGGAAGAAGACTCAAGGCTTAAGCTATGTCTCAGTCATATTCCCATGACTTTATATAATGTCATTTTAGTGGTAAGCTTTGTGTGTGTGTATTTGAGTATATGTATGTATGTGTTTGAGTGTGGTGTATGCAGTTACCCATACCTCTGTGTGTGGCTGTATGCAGGCCAGAAGAGAATGCCAGGTGTCCTGCTCTGTCATTTTTCACCTCGTTCTCTGAGGCAAGACATCTTGCAGAACATGGAGCCAGCCTGGCGGCCAGCAAGCTCAAGGGGTCCTCTTACCTCTTCCCCCATACAGTGGAGCAAGTCCTTGACCATTGTTAGTTTTTCACATGGGTTCTGAGATCTGAACTCCAGGGATGCTGATAGATACAAAGTATCTGTAGCAGCTTTGGGGTCACTTGTGTCTTTGAATTTATTTTCACTTGTAAGTTTAGAAAAATAGTAACAGTTAACTTCAATAAGTGGCTATTATATGCCAAACACAACTGTACAATGCTTTATGCATAGGAATCTAATTACTATGCATAAAACTCATAGTGCTATTCTTGTTCTAAGTTCTCCTTCCTTCTTAAATGAGAAACCCCAAGCAATATAGAGGTGATGCAGTTTTTTCAAGATGAAACAGCAAGCGCACAGAGCCAGGCTGCACAGTAAACGGCTGGCACTGCATCCCCTGGCTATGCTACTCTCTGATTTTTCTATTAGGTGAGTCTCATGTAAATCAGTCCTACAACAGGAAAAAAAAAAAAAAAAAGAAATTCTTTGTAGTTCTCAAATAACTCATTTGGCTTTAAATTTTTTGTTTTATTTATTTATTTTTATTTTTTCTTAAATTTTTATTGAATTTTTGTGCACTTCATACAACATTTCTTTTTTTTTTAATTTTTTTTATTAATTTTATTTATTTCTGTATGTGTACGAATGTACTGTCTGCATGCACAGTCTGTGCAACCGTGTGTGCAAAGCCGCGGAGTTCAGAAGAGGGTCTCGGATTCCCCTGGAACTGGAGTTCTCCTGGAATTGGAGCTTCAGACGGTTCTCCAGCCGCCATGTGGGTGCTGGGGATCGAACCCGGGTCCTCTGTAAGAGGGGTCGGCGCTCTTAACCGCTAGGCCATCCCTCCAGCCCCCATACAACATTTCTTAATCAAATTTAGACCCACTCCCCCTACTGTACCCCCAACCCTGCCAGAGCTCGTGCATTCTGCCATATATGTCTTGCATCTTTTTCTCAGTCTTGTTAAAAATTTTCAGTGCAAAAGTTTACTGTTTTGGGCAGAAGTTTACTTTTTTTGGTTGATCAGTTCTCTTTTTTTCTTTATTTTTTTTTTCATTTTTTAACAATAAGTAATAACTTATGAATACAAGCATCCTTCATGTAAAAACAATTTGGTGGGAAGGGAAAGGGAAATACGCCTGATCTGAATTGGAAAATGATGTATGAAATGTACAAAGCACCAATAAAACAAAAAAACAAAAAAAACAACAACAACAAAAAAACAATTTGCAAGCAGTTGTGCCCAAACCCGCACAGCCCAAGGGTCCCACCATCCAGCTGGGCAGGCTTGTATGTACAATCAAGTTGATCATATAAGTGTCCAGTCTATATTGCTGTAGTTTCACCATTCACCTCAATCACAGCCTTTACATTCTACCATGCCCCCTCTTCCACAGATTGTTCCCTAGGCTTAGAAAAGGGGCACAGGTGGATGAGAGGCAAAACAGTCTTTCTCTGGAGCTGTTGTTTTGGACTCTGGTCAACTCTGGCTGTTTCCTCTCATGGGCTGACAGTTTGTCCAGGAATAACCTTTCAATCCTACTACTGAAGGCACAAGCAATTAGATATATAGGTATTTAAACAGTACTAATTGTTATGGTAGGTTACTTTGGTATAGACACAGATGTTTGGATGGTATGTTAATCCATGAATTACATTTTTTCTGTAAAATATGACAGGGTCTTACTGTGGCTTATAACATCTCCTAACCACTAGAAGATGTAAGCTTGTGGCATCAGCCATGGGTTATTCCTCCAAGGAGAGAGCTAATAGCCAATTAGATTTGGGATATACAGACATATGGCTGCCACTGCTGCACAGTATTTCCAGGCAGGTGAGGTGTAGCTGGTGCTGATCGAGGAGTCTTGCTTGACTAAAGGAGACCTATATTTGCTTTATTGGTTTAGTGGCCTTTGGTAACACTCTCTGGTATTCCAGAGACCAACTGTCCATTTGCAAGTGCGGTCTCAATACATCTTTCCCATGCTTATATCAGGTCTTCGACAGCAGGGCCTTATCACTTCTCTTCTTGCAGATACCCCAGTTTACAGGCAAGAAGTCTTTACCTTTTGGGGGGGCTTGGATCCCCTGGCCAACATCTCCTTGGTAGGATAATCCATTGCTGATATCAGAGCTCTCCTGTATTAATATAGTTTGCTTAAATACACAGCTTAAGGAGACTTTAGTGTTTATATTTGGTTCTGAATAGAGAATAATCCTTTTCACAGTTCCTATGTCTATTAATAAATTAAAGAAGACAGTTTTACCAGTTTTCTAAGAGATTACCTCTATAACAGTTGACTCCAGTGTACAGTTAGAGAAGGACCTCATCATCATCATATTCCTCCTTGTTCTATGAAGGGGAGTTAAGAAAGTCTCTCATATTGAAACTTTGCAGCACCTAAAAGGTACGTTTCATTAGGACTCATTATAAACAGTTGTTTATAATGAGTAAGATCCACAGAGAGGTTTGATGCCTGTAGCAGTCTGAGGCTTTTCTTCATTTTAATGTTCGATGGGCCAACCTTTCTGCTGACACTTCCTGGTACATCCTACACAATGCAAAGCTGTATCTTTTCTTTTTCAGCTGTTAAGTTGGTGACATTTTGACCTGTGGGAACATACAAATCTTTTCCCATAGTTAGTTTTAAGATTTAAATTACAAAGTTTTTGACAAAAAGGTTTCATATATATCTGTATCCCCCCTTTTTATTATAGGTTTTTATTTTTTGACTCATAAGTCTCAAAAAGGCAGTTGTAGTGTACATACCTACAGGCAGGAATCAAGGCGCAGATTTCATCAATTCATCCAAGCTGTTTTGGGTGACTGTATGTCGTTAACTTGGGAAGCAAACTTAATTCCTTAAGTTAAATCATCCTACAGGTAAAAGAGAATGCTACAAGATGATACTGTACAAACAGAAAAATTAGAGAGAACATTTGTATGTGCCAATCTCAAAGTTATTGTTATACAGATTTTAAGTAAAACAAATGTGGACAACAATTTATATTTCCAATTAACTCAGATGCATTACCATTTTTATCAAAACCTTTAAACCAATGTTGTTTAATATACACATATTTACTTTTACTAAGTCCTAAATCACCATGTAACCTGTAGACAGAGTCTGAGAAAAATTGGATACTTGTTGAACTCACGTAAATTAAATATACATTAATAGAATATAGACCCGTGTCCCTCTCCTGTCCCTCCCACCCCTCCCGATTCACCATTTCAGTCAGTTTTCTGATGCAGTCTTTCCGTTGTTGTTCTTTTAATATGCATCCCTCTCCACAAGAAATATTTACAACTGGGTTATTGGTGCTAGCATCCACAGATGAGGGATACCATTCTTCGTTTGTTTTTCTGGGACTGTGTTACTTCACTTAATATAATATCTTGTAGCTCCATCCATTTACCTGCAAAGTTCATGATGTTGTCTTTCTTTACTGCTGCATAGAACTCCATTGTGTACATGTACCACATTTTCTCTATCCACTCATCAGTTGAGGGGCATTTGGGTTGGTTCCAGCTTTTTGCTATTGTGAACAGAGCTGCAATAAATATAGCTGTGCATGTATTTCTACAATGAGTCTTGTGGGTATATTCCCAGGAGTGGTATGACTGGGTCAAATGGCAAGCTCATTTTGAGTCTTCCAAGGGTTCTCCACGCTGCTTTGCATAGTGGCTGTACAAGTTTACATTCCCACCAGCAATGGATGAGTGTTCCCCTTTCCCCATAACCTCTCCAGCACTTGATATCGTTTGTTTTCTTGATCCTGGCCAGTCTTATCGGAGTGAGATGATGTCTTAGAGTGGTCTTAATTTGCATTTCCCTAATTATAAGTGACGTTGAACAGTTTTTAAGATGTTTCTCAGCCATCTCTAATTCCTCCTCTGTGACGTCTCTATTCAGTTCTTTGCTCCATCTTTTGAGTGATTCATTTTTTTCTTTCTTCTTTGTGTTTTGAGTAGCTTGTATACTCTGGAAATTAATGCTTTGTCAGATGTATCTGCAGTGAAGGTTTCCTCCCACTCTGTGAGTTTTCTCTTCACTTCCTTGATTGTTTCTTTTGATGTACAGAAGCTTTTGAGTTTAACGAGGTCCCATTTGTCAATTGTCGATCTTATTTCTTGTGCAGCTGCTGTCTGATTTAGGAAGTCTTTTCCTATGCCTATGTCTTGTAGTCTGCTGCCAAGTTTTTCTTCTATCACCTGCAGAGTTTTGGATTTCACGTTGAGGTTTTTGATCCATCTGGAATTGACTTTTGTATAGGGCGAGAAGTAGTGGTTTAATTTCATTCTTCTACAGGTGGTGATCCAGTTTTGCCAACACCATTTACTGAAGATGCTGTCTTTCCTCCATTGTGTCTTCTTGGCCCCCTTGTCAAATATGAGGTGGCTGAAATTGTATGTGCTCAGGTTTGGATCTTCAGTTTTATTCCATTAGTCAACTGGTCTGTTTTTGTGCCAGTATCAAGCTGTTTTTATGACTATAGCTCTGTAGTATAGTTTGATGTCTGGTATAGAGATTCCCCCTGTATTGCTCTTTTTGCTCAGGGTTGCTTTGGCTATTCGGGGTCTTTTGTTTTTCCAAATGAAACTGAAGATTTTTTTTTTCCCAATCCTGTGAAGACGCTCTTGGGGATTTTGATTGGGATTGCATTAAATCTGTACAGAAATTTTGGTAGAATGGACATTTTTACTATATTTATTTTCCCGATCCATGAGCATTGGAGGTTTGTCCATCTTGTGATGTCTTCCTCAATTTTGTTCTTCAGGGATTTAAAAAATTTTGTTGTAGAGATCCTTGGTGTCTTTGGTTAGGTTTGTTCCTAGGTATTTTATTGTTTTTGACGCTATTGTGAGTGGTAAGGTCTCCTTGTGTTCCTTCTTCAGTTGCTTGTTGTTGGTCAATCAGTTCTTTGATGACTGGATAAAGAAAATATTGGTTCTGTGCAGTGTTAAAGAAAGATAACGTCATGAAATTTGCAGGTAAATGGATAGAACTAGAAGCAATTATGCTAAGTGAAGTAAAAGAGTCCCAGAAAAACAAACGACACAGGGTGTCCCTCTAAACATGTTTTGAAATTAACCTATAACTTATTTTCAGTTGACGTAATTTTGGTATATGTGTAGAGTGGATCTAAAAGTTTCGAATTCCATTCACTAACTGTCTTATAGTCCAAGGGACACGTTTGTGTCAAATGGCACCACTTCAGTTCCCTTCATCCTGGAAAGGACTATTTTCCCCCCATAATGAAGTGAATCATTTCTCCATGTTTTGAGCCTTTAGGAGTCTTCCAAATAGCTTTTTAGAAATTACCAGGATTACTTCCTGGACAAAAAGGGAACTTCTAAGAGTATTCTTAAAGAGTTTTTTTTTTTTTTTTAATTTGTTAAGAGATATTAGCAGTCATATGCCTTTGCGGTTGGTAAGGAAGGCAGTTTCCACTTTGGCAAAGACTCTCATCTCCCTTTTCCAGTTTCCCTAATGCTTTTTGTTCTGCAGATATTTGGGTCCAGGTTTATGGTTTATCTGCCTCCAAGTCACAGGATAGAAATTCCATGTGCATTGCTCATGATAAATTCAGCAAGTATTTATGTAAATGTCATGCTGCATGTAAAGCAGCAAGGATTTCAGTATGTTTTGGCATGGGGCAAAACATTAATTAAAGGGCATACATACAAATGAGTTGGGGGAAAATATTTTGCTGTCAGGTAGTTTGGAAAATGACCATAATGAACATTGGTGACATTTTTGTGACCTATACATGCTATATAGAGCTTTACCAAAAAGCGTACTGAGGTCAGTGGAAGCAAAGATTAACTAATGGGTACTTAAATTACTGGCAAAATGAATCATATTAAACCTTCAAAAGAATAAATCACTATTTACTGACTTGGAATGGATTATATGATTATTACAAGCCACAGCATATGAAGATGTAATTTCATTCATAAAACATGAATAAAATGAACCCATTTACTGCAAGTTGTTATTTTTGATGTGCACTCCTTTTCTAATTAGAAGAACAAATGCTAATGTCAAAAAGCCTGGATGCTCAGGTGAGAGAAAAGCAACACCCATTCAATATGGAATTGAACTGGAATTTCAAACACTCAAAATTATTTCATATTTCATACATTCTTTCCTGAAATGAAACTTGGTACCTTTTAGAATGTGATATTCTTCAATGCTCTTTGAGCTGTTTTTTTTTTTTTTTTTTGTCAAACTTGAGAGTTCTCTAATTTGAAGTAACATTTATAGGAGAACTTTCAGTGGGGAGATGATGAAGTGGACTGACTTTATTGGGTTAATATTGACTCCTCAATTAATTTGTGCCTTACAGTTGAGTCCAAGCTGCCCTCTGAGTATCATGTCAAGTTCCTTAGTTACCTCCGGGTTTTAAGCTGCAGTAAATTCTTAAAATCAGAGATGGGACATTTTAGCGTTTGCCCCATGTTCTGTGTGGATCTTCTCTCTCCTCTAACACACTAACACTGCCTTTGAGACAATATATATATATATATATATATAATACTTATTTATTTTATATGGTGCTCTGGTTTCTTTCCGTGCATCCAAAATTTGCAGCTTTATCCCCACATTTAGGGTGAATTTTTCCTGATACTTGAGGACGAGTCTTGATTTTAGGAGTAATATAAAGAATGGATCGGCATGGTAATGAAGAACTCAAAGGACCTATGCCTTATATAGCAAACCTAGTTGGGATTCTAGTTTGTAGTGTCCCAGTTTCCTGTCATTTTAATTCCACTCCATTCTTCTGGAGGCAATCATTTTATCCCTTCTATCACAAGGGAGCAAAGTCTTGAATCCAGGTGCTCAATGATGAGAATCATTGTCTCAATATCTGTTCCATGTGTGTTTGCCAGTAATTACAGTAAGAGTTCACATACAATTTTCAGTATCTGTCTTGCTTTATCTTTTCTATCCTACATAGACTGTGAACTCTTGGAGAGCTTAAATATGGCAGGTTTGTGTGCTCTATCCAATGAGGAAATATTGGCCAGAAGCTACCAGTCTACTTTATCTGCCTGGGTTCACAGATCTTTACATAGAGGCAGGATGGGGAGTTTGGTTTCATCTGAGAGAATTTAAACAAAAATAACATACCATTTGTCAATTTCTATGTGAGGTAATCAAGAGTAGATTTATCTAGCATGCATGAAACTTTAGGTTTAATCTCCAGCGCTGTGAAATGTAAGAAATTAATGCATATTCTCTGAATTCTCACTCTTGAGCAACCCCAAACCATCATCCCTGACTCCTCATCCTTCTGTCTGTCTCCTTTTCTATCTCCACCACCTAAATGACCCTAAACTGATTGGGGAAACACAAATGAAGAGGAGCTGAAGGAAAACAGCTTCTTTGTTTCCTTACATGAAGCTAAAATAGCATTGCTAGTTGGCACTGAAGCATTGATGTGTGTTAAGTCTCTGAAATTCTGAGTATTTTTAAAGCAGATATGCCACTATAATTTATTTATAATTGGGTCTGTCCTCATAGTAAAACTCTATATAGATAACAAGTTTGAAATTTTGATGTCAGAGTTCAAGGAAAAAGTTTTTAGAAACTAAATATAAAATTTGTACAATGTACCCACAGTGCTTATGTTAAAACGTTAACCTGCTGTATTGTGAAGAAGACCATATACCTGCTCAGCTGACCTACCTGAAGAAAATAAATTGAAAGAATGAAATTGTCATTGTACACTGGCTTAGTTGACTGGGGTTGGCACAGGTAAAGAATCGATCAGCTTGCTAGTGACATGGCTTTTGAATATTTGGAAAGTTGGTTGTTTCTAGCTCTGAAACAACTGGAAATAAGACTTGATGCCAAATATCATGAGCAAGCTTATGAGCAAAAGAAGCTCAGTATTAAATAATATACTACTGTATAATCAATATGTTATATTGAAAATTTAAACAACACATTTACTACACTACCCCCAACTAACTGTGTTAGCTAAGCTTGATTCTGTTAGGAACTTGCTAGTTTTGAAGTGGCCTGTTGGCCCTAAAAGCAAATAAATATATCAGACTTGGGACATGTGTTTGTGCAAGGACTTAGTTTTATTTGATGTATACCTTATTAATTGGAAGCAAGTAACTTAGAAGCCTGACAAAAGCAATAAACCAAGACCTAAACTCTGACTAAACACTAAGACAGCAATTGGATCTTTAGACTTCAATGAGCAGAAAGTGAGTTTCCATAGTTTTCTGCCCATGGAGAGGCATAATTTCCAGCATTTGTTTCAAGTGACTATGAGGATTTTGGTATGGAAGAAGCAGCCTCCCAACTGACAGGATCAGGCACCAAAGGATTAATGAATAGATGATGTCCTTTCTGAAGAACAGGCTCAGATTCACGATGTCTCTGGAGTTTCAGAATTGCTATGTACCAACAACGGCTTCATGTTTCCATCTTTTCATGTTTCTGAATGAGAAGTTTCCTTGCTGTTCCCTCTCCAGTGCTATGCATTCAGTGCAGTGAGGCAGGAAATTTCTCTTCTGATTTTATTTATCTCCAGATCAAGAGAAACCATATGAGCAACTGAAAATGATTTCTGTATTTCTAGAAGTTCTGGAACCTTCAACTGATTGGAAAGAACACTAGGGATTCTTGTCGTATCTTTTGAGTAGATTTCTGGGTGTATTCTGTGTGGGGTATGTCAAGAAAAATGAATTTTCTCCACAGAAGAGGATTGTGAAAGAGATAATGGTATGTTTTATTTCTTTTTCTTTTGAGGCGTATTGGTGGACTGAGGAGTTTCCTAGCCAATTTGAGACGGGTAAGGCTGCAGTTTTGCTAGATTCATGTGATTGGAATATAGGTGGAAATATGCTTGCCTCTAGGTCCAGTCCATAAAGATCACCCATGAATCATCACTTATATCCAGGGCACCCTTGAAATTTATGTGTTTAAGTTGGTGGCATCATAAAACTGAAGCAGCCAAGTTTGTGAAGCACAGCCTCCTGATCCATCACCGTTTTATTAGATAAAAATAGAAACCACCAGTAAGAATTTTATGGAGTTGAAACAGTCATTTTAAGGTGTTTTTTTCCCTAGCAGTTAACCTAGCCTGACTAGTATACTCAGTATTTACAGCCTTATTTTTTAAATAACAATATTACTTTTGAACTTATTTTGTATTTCTATAATACTGCTACCTTTTCTTTTGTTTGGTCTGTGCTTTAGTCAGTATGTAACACATTTTGGTTTCCTTGTATTGATTTCATAAGTTATTGAACTGAATACACAGCTCATTAATTTTTATTCTTTGTTTGTTTGTTTGTAGTGAAGTCATTTAGATCTATTCACATTACTCTGAGTTCATTTTCCTGTGGTTCTCTGAGTACAATTGTAGCCACTTTTCCTAAATTATAACATATTTTATTTTGTCACATTCTCTTTGTCATTAGTTTCCAAAAGAGTCCCAGTAAAGCTTTTATCTCCAGGCAGATGAGAAATAGACCTCATATTTTTGTATAAAATCACACTGGATGGCTATATTTAGAACGGTATCTGCACAACTCTTTTACTGCTTTTCATTCTAATTGTGATTTTTATTTCTATCCCACACTCTGATATGGGGTGAAAACTTTTCTCAGCTTCTGAGATTAGAAACGCCATAAAGCTTTAAGATTGTTATTTGCTTTTGTCTGAATATTCTTGAGTATTTGCATGAGCTCGTTGGGGAAGCTGGGTATTATATCAATGGGCTACTTGGGACTCTTTCCCTAAAACTAAGACAACTCTCATAGAGGACAATACCAAAATAATCTGAATTTGGGAGGTATTTAAAATCTACTTTCTTGCAGATAATTGCTTCTTTATTTTAATTTTACAGCCTGCCACTGTGTTGTTTATTACTCTAACTTTTAAGGATGGTAGAATCTTGGCTTTGTGCTGGAAATGTCATGAAGATTGGAACAGTGATCCATGCTTAGAGATGCCAAATCGAGCTCAACTTTTGAAATATGACTTGGGTTGGCAAGATGCAGCCTGGACCATGGACATTATTACAAGCCAAAATTTGCAATAGTAGATAAAGCCCTGACATTCATACCAGCTGCGACTTTGATTAAGTCAGTCATCCTGCATTTTGGGTATCTGCCTTAACTCTCTGTCCAGACCTGCCCGCTTCCTCTACAAAACAGGAAAGATAAGAGAGGCTGAGAAATGAAGCCATTACTTAGCTAAATTTATTAAAATCTAGCCTGACTTCACAGTAGAATGAAGAACCGTGTTCAGTTTGATAAGTAAAACCCTGTAAAGAAACACAGGTTAGAACTATTCATTACTAATAACAGTATTTATTTGATATTTAGTCTACAATGGGTACCATATCATGCTAGTTAATTTTTGTCAAGCTGACACAAATTATAGTCATCTGAGAAGAAGGAACCTCAGAAATTGTGTCTATCAAAATGACCAGTGGATAAGCCCGTGAGGCGTTTTCTTGCTAATTGATGCAGGAGGGCACGGTCCATTGTGGGTGATGGGTATGGGCTGTATAAGGAAAGTAAATGACTCCTGAAATTACATCAGGATATATGCTCATATATAAAGATTTTGTGCTAAGGTCTACAAATGGAGGAGAATATTTGTTTGATTTTCTGAGTCTGTGTTATTTCACTTAGTATAACAGTTTGTAGTTCCATCCATTTGTCTACAAATCTAATGATTTTGTCGTTCTTTATCGGTGAGTAGAAATCTATTGTGAAAATGTACCACATTTTCATTATACACTCATCAATTGAGGGAGCAATGGAGTTGGGACCGACCTGGAAGCCACCTCCCTGAGGGTAGCTCACATAGTTTCAGATGACACAGTACAAGCTGCAAAGGGAGAACATCAATTGATGATCAAGACTTACCTTTAAATCCTAAAATAAACACTTCAATAACTAGCATAGCAAGCTATGCTGGGACAGTAGTGACACTTTGCTCTTGGGAGTAATCAACAGCTATCTAATTGCACTTAAAGTCCACTCAGTTGGAGGATATGAGTAGCACTGTAAACATAGCCAAATACAGAGGTACAGAGGGCTGGAGAGGTCATAGATCTTAGAGAAAACCCCAAGGCTGCCACATCCCTTTCTATAGGCTAAATATAGATCCATATATATATATATATATATATATATATATATATATGGAGAGAGAGAGAGAGAGAGAGAGAGAGAGAGAGAGAGAAAGTATGCCAGCCACCATTCATTAAAGAGGCTTCTTTTGCAACAGAGAAAGCCAATTAACAGAGTTCCACAACTGGTCACACACAGAAAATAATTGTCTGTGATATGCCCAAACCTAAGTGACACATCTACAATGGAGCCTTTACATCTATGGTTCATGGGAGCAAGTAGAGCAAGGGTTAGAGAGAATACTGTCAATCTCTCAACTCTCATCATCAAAGCTTCCCCATGCACATAGGTCAGTGAACACAAAAGGCCACAAATGGCCAAAGTGCAGAAAAATGTGTCTCCAGTGTGGCTTTCTGGACAGGACTCCTAAACTTCACCCATCCAGGACTCAGGGGCCATTGCTGAGGCGGGGGCAGAAAGGTGCAGGGGCTAAGGTGCAAGACCATGTGCAAATAGTCTTATGGGCTCTGGGACCTTATTCATATGAACCTACAATAACTGTGTCAGCATGCACAAGACCCATGAAAAGTCAAACAGACCAAAATCTGAGCATGGAACTGGGGAAATGGGCAGCAGACCCCAACTTTAGCCAAAGAGCTATTGATAGCTGATTATTACTGGATGAGGGATAGTTGATCTTCTTTAAGGGGGAGAGTGCCTGATTAGACCTCAGTGGATGGATTTGCACTGAGGGATGTCTTTTTACACCAACTTGATTCAATAGTCCTTAATATATATGAGAGAATGCATGAAATCCTTTTGGGGGTATGGGAGATGTAATTGGGGGAGGGGTATAAAGATGATTGAGTTGTTTTGTGTGAAATGTACAAAATTCAATAAAGATATTTTATTTTATTTTATTTTATTTTTTGTTGGTGTTTTAAGTAGCTGAGCAAGCTAGGGAGAAGAAACCAGTAAGCCGTGTTTCTCTATGATTTCTGCTTCAGTTTCTGCTTCTAGGTTCCTGCCTAGAGTTCTTTATCTAACCTCCGTCAGTGATGGATTGAGACCAAGGAGTTCTAAATAAAATAAGCCCTATTCTTTTCAAGTGGCTTTTGGTCAAAATGTTTTATCACAGCAATAGAGAGCAAACCCAAAACCATTCTAAACACTGTATATTCATTATCACATTTAGTTCTTTTTAAATGATAAAATAGTAGGTATTGCTGCTATTGGCCTAATTTCAGAAGTATTAAATTAAAGCTCAAAATGTTAAATAACTTAAATTCTCACAGCTAAGCGACTATGTAGGAATTTAAGTGGGAGCCTTTTTGGTCATGAAGTTTAGATGGCATGTTTTCACACTGCAGATATGATGCTGATCCAGTTCAACCCCAGAAACCTGAGCATGAAGTGACTTGCTCAGAGGCAGATGGTCTTCCCAACAACAGTGCAAACTAGATATTTAGTCATGTCCTTAGGTACTGTGTTGAGATACTCCATCCTTTGTGAATAAAAGCGAGCATGGATTTTTAATTAATTCCTCTAGAGGCTCTGTACCCCACATAATTAGTGAGCCATATTTTAGATAATTGTTAGAGATATAATTCTGAATTCATGTTTTGACAATATGTGTATTCCTTTAAAATTGTTGCTTGGTTAAAATTTTTTCTGTAACAGATAATTGCAATATCCTCACTTATTTCAAGTTTTACTTTTTTCAAAATCAATGAAATGCAATCAGCAAAGTACATAATGTGGAACATTAAGCCTCATTTAGATAAAGTACACTATGTTCCTGTTGCATTTGTGACTGAGATCAGTGTTTTGCTCTCAGCTGCCCACAGTGCAGAGGACCAACAACCACAGGACATTCCCTCTCACCTAGCCAAAGTGGCTCTTCCCTTCTCTGGCTAAGCAATTAGTATCTCTGAGTGTTGTGGTTGTTGGGTTTCTATAATGTGGGTAACAGAAGAAGTAAATGATCACAGTAGCAAAAATCCGGCAATAGAACAGGCTTTACTATCATGTTTAATTACTTCCTGTAACATAGCACACCAAAGTGCTATCCAGCTTTTCCCCATGGTGCATTACATTCCACAAGTTCATTACAGCCTGATGAAACCCAGCAGGATGCAGCTTAACACAGCGCCATCTGGTGGTCCCCATCTAGTAATAAAATAGACAGGTAAATTTGGTTGCTCTCTTGTCTTAACTCTTTCTCTGGGACTGTGGAAACCTAGCTTTATTAAATTATTCTGGAAAAAAAAAGATTCTGTATGTTACAAAATATTTCAGGATGTAGTTTATTGATTCATAGTGAAGAAATTCCCTGGTATTTTTCAAACTTGAACTCTTATGCACTCAATGTGAGGGACACATTTGAAGCAGGCCAGCAAGAAGAGGTTCTTGAATTCCTTTTTATGTGACAGCATATTGTGCTTTCTCTTAGATGAATGTCCCAGGAGACTGTCCTGTCATATGTCTATTACTTATAACCCCTTAATAATTTCTTTAATGTAAGGCCAGCATATTAGAATTCATTGTGAATCAACTGACCAAGGAAATTTAATGGTTGTCATCAATTCTGCTACCCCTAAGACAGCTCTTGGGGACCAAAGCATTGCCCAAGCAGATTGTCTAGGGATGTGGGCATTGTCTCTACATTCCTATGTAATGACAGGCACACTGGCCTCACATCTTGGAGCTGGAAGCCGAGTTAGATATCTACTTTGTTCTCATTTTCTTGATGATTCTGAAATTCATGCATTGCTTGCCAAATATTGGTCTGATTTTAGAAAAGAAAGAAAAAGAACTATGCCCTTCACTCATCTATTGCCTCTTCCTATGAAGCAATTATTTTTCACTGTCCCCTTTGCCCCAGTCTCTCTATGCTTTATCGTCTTTGTTTTTGGCTTTTTACTTTATGTGAGGGTCACTTCATTTCTTGTATCATTCGACTATTTTTTTCTGGTTCCTTTAGCAGAGTATTTCTGGAGCTAGCATAGATGATTTTGGACTTGATGGATGATATCTATTTGCATTTACATCAACTATCCAGTTTTAAGTGTTATTTTGGCCAATAATTATGGAATATCAAATGGGCATTAACCATTTAAAACACAGACATAGGAATATGGTATTTTAGTTAATTTATATGTGTGTTTCATATATATATGTAAGTGTACCACATGTGTGCAATGCCCGATGACCCAAGAAGAGTGTTGGATATCCTGGAACTGGAATTACAGATGGGTGTTAGCTGCCATGTGTATGCTGGGAACTGAACCTGGGTCCTCTGAAAGAGTAGGCAGTGCTCTTAAACACTAAACCACCTTTCTAACCATAAGAATATGCTTCTTTTCTTTTTTATTGAATTTTTGTGCATTTCATACACCTTGCTCACAGTTTGACCTCCTTCCCTATCTGCACCCTTTCATAGCCCTCCCACAAGATTTTATGCATCCTGTCATATATGTTAAGGCCTATTAAGTTGTTTGTGTCACCAGATGTCCCTTGCTTTGATTTCATTCACTGACCAGTCAGCTTGTCTAGCATTACTCCCTTCCATCAGCAGACCAATTGTTCCTCACTCAACAGTAATCAATTGCCAATAGTTCCTCAGCTAAGATTGGGGTTTCCTACCTCACTTCTATGCTGGGTTTCTGTCATGTTTGAGTTTGGATCTTGTACATGATGTCAACGTTGCTGTAAGTTCATATGAGCAAGTTCCCAGCTTCCTGGAAAACTCTGCTTCCTTTCATGTTCTCCTTGCCCCCTTGTTTCACTACATTCTGTGAGCCTTAGTTGTGCAGGTTCCATGTTGTACAGGTTCCATTGTAGATATGTCGCTTAGGGCTAGACATCTCACAGACACATATTCTCTGCATTTTGCCAGTTTTAGAACTCTGTATACTCTCCATTTGTTACAAAAACATCTTTGATTAGTGGTGACAGGTATACTTGCTTGTAAATACAGAAACATATTTAGCATAGAGTAACAGATTACATTTGTGTAGAGATGTGACAGATGTTGGTTTTTCTCCAGGATCTATGACCTCTCCAGGCATTTGTATTTAGCTATTTTACAATACCACACATGAGTTCCCTCCCATTGAGTGGGCTTTAAGTCCAATTAGATTGCTGTTGATTAACCCCCCAAGAAAATGTGCTACTACTTCACAAATATAGTTTGCTGTGCCAGTCATTGTGATTACTGGGCTTTGAAACTGGGGTTGGACCATTGATTGATTTTTTCTCCCTTAGTAGCTTGAATAGTATCGTGTAGAACTATAAGAGCTAGTCTTCAGAGAGGAGGCTTCCTGTTCACTTTGAAGTATGTCCTGTCATTAGCAACAGGTTCTTGGCTTAACTTCTGGGAGGCAATAAAAGACTCTGGCAATAGCCTGCATTATTTTGGGAGTCTCTTGGACTACCACAACAACCTGAAGGCAGGTTTCTCCTGGCCCTGTGTTACTTATTTTATATGTTATATGGCCTTTAGCTAGACACATGTGTGCAAACCCGTGTGCACTCACACTCACACACACGCAGTTTGTATGTTTTTACTAGGCTTTTGAATTAATACAGTTTCCTTTTTGAATTAATAACACCTAACTGTTATATCTCTCTTCTCTCTCCCCCTGTATAACCTTCCTTCCTCCTGCCCCAGTTAAAATACTCCCCTTTCTCCGATTTCCCCCTTGATGATATCCGTCTTCTCTTATCCCCTTCTCCGCAGCTCCTTCTTCCTCTTTGCAGCCATGGTTTCTTGTTTTATCCTTCCACCTCCCTTCCAATTTAAATGTACCCATTTTCCCTTTGATAACACCTGTCTCCTCCTCTCTCGAGCTCTGTCTTCCCCTTTACCTCCGTGGTTCCTTTCCATTTTTGTGACTCCTGCAGTGCAGTTGCATCTATATCTATACTCACATACAAGGATTTGGAGCTAAGATCCACAAATGAGAGCAAACATGCATCACATGTTTTTCTGAGTCCATGTTACTTCACTTAGTATAAGAATTTCTAGTTCCTTCCATTTCCTGCAAATTTTACAATTCTTGTTCTGGCCCTATCTAACTGGCTTTTGTGCTTCTTGTAGTTGTCTGGGTATGTCTTTCTTTAATTTAGGAAAGTATTCTCTAATTGTGTTGAAGATCGGGTCAAGGCCATTGGCCTGAGATTCTTTTCCTTCCTTTAGGCCTACGATGTATAGTTTTTGTCTTTTCATGGTATCCCATATTTCCTGCATCTTCAATTCCTGTGCATTTAATTTTTTTCATATTCTTTGGTTGAGTGGTATAATTCTTTAACTTTGCCAACCAGTCTTATTATTCTGTTTTCCATTTCATTCATTCTGTTGGTGAGGCTTTTCCTGTTGTTTCAATTTGGATTGTTGAATTTTTCAGTTCATCTTCATTTCAGCCTGAGTTTTCTTCAATATCTCACTTTTCAGGTCCAGGATTGCTTCTGTCATATTACTCAGCCATATGTTCATATTTTCTTGAGCTTCAGTCAGGAGTTTATTCGTATCCTCTTTGAGTCCTTGGAGTAGTTTATATGTCATTTAACATTGTTGAATCATTTGGTCATGTTTATGATTTGTCTTTTGAATTCTGCATCCTGGCTCTGGCTGCTCCTCATTGTAGTTCACTTCTGTAGGACTGGTGGGTTTTGGTGGGGATCACAGCTTGGTTTTTCATATCATTTGTGTTTTTGTGATACAGCCTGGGCATATGGATTCTTTTGTTAGTTGCATGTTAGATATGAAATTCTTTTTTTTTAATTTTTATTTATTTATTTATTTATTTATTTTTATGAGTATGAGTGTACTGTCTGCATGTAGGTTTCTGCACCCGTGTCGTGCAATGCCACAGAGCTCAGAAGAGGGTGTCAGATTCCCCTGGAACTGGAGTTAAAGACCATTCTCAGCCACCATGTGGGTGCTGGGGATCTAACCCGGGTCCTCTGCAAGAGCAGTTGGCGCTCTTAACCACTAGGCCATCTCTCCAGCTCCAAAATATGAAATTCTAACCTGCCTTTGCTTAGTTGAAGTTTGTTCTGTCACATTGTTGATGTAACTGCTTGCTTTATGATAGAGCATGACTAGTTAGTTGGCAGGTGTTTCAGTTTCTCATTTTTGATTTTTTTTTTTTATTGGTGGCACTGGATGGTTCCAAGCTGCCTCATAAGAGTTTTCCATGCTGCAAAGACTTGAGACACAGCTTTTTAATCCTCCAATATGGACAGAAAACTCATGTCTCTCTAAGAATCCTCCAAACCATCAATGCCAGATGGGGACTGCTAAGATATTCAGCTTGTGAACTGAGCAGTGACTGGGGTTTCAGCCTCTTCAGAGTATAGACTGCCATTGTTGGACTACCCAGGCTGTATAATGGAAGCCAGTACAGGAAGATCAAGACAGGACTCGGTGCTTACTGGACCTCATTTGGGTGACCATGGGAAGGAAGGACCCCAGTGTGGAGCACAAGGGCAGGATTGATGGTTGTTTGGACTTGCCAAGGAGGAGCCTTCATACACTTCTTAAGGAAAACATGACATCTTTTAGCAAAAAAAAGAGAAAATCCTCCAATTTAGATGATAATTATACATATATATATATATATATATATATATATAAAGAATACAAGCTGGAGAAAACAACAACAACAACAAAAAAAAACTGGAATAAGCCTCTGGTTTGGGAAAAAAATTCTGGAAAGACTCAGAAAAAGATGCAAGACATGTATGGCAGAGTGCATGAACTCAGGTGGGATGGGGGGCATGGAAAGGCTAGTCTGGAGGTCTCTGTAAATTGATCATGTGGGGCCTAGGCCCAAGGCAAGGATGGGTACAGTATGGGGAGGGTGTCACTAGCTAAGTAGAGTAGATGTGAGCTCTGGAGTAGCTAGAATGTAGCTAGTCTGGGTGCACGGGAGATCAAAATGTAGTGGGCCGGCTGGGTATGACTAGTCCTAAAATTGCAGTGGGGACAGCTTTGGGTGGGTCTAACTAGTCAGTAGAGTAGGTGTGAATGCAGGAGCCTGAGAATCAGTAATATAATTTAATTTACAGTCTGAGTCTAGTCTTCTGGGGCTAAAATTACTCAGAGGCTTGGCAGTTTTAGAAGACTTGTTAACCATCTCTGATCTATGAGGCAGTAAGGTTCTTATCACAGCCACTTATCACCAAAAACTTTGGAAAAAGTTGGTATATTTGAATTCATAGCACTTTTACTGATCTGTACATCAGTCAGAGGAAAACGTTAAAGATAAAAATAAATCAAACATGTGTATACTCTTATTAATAGTTGCTCTCTACTTTTTTCCTAAAATATAACCCCTGATAAATATCTCAGAATGGTGACATGCTTATTTTATGAGGAAAGAAAATAAGGAAGATGAGTCAGAAAGCATATTACTAAAAGTTGAATAGAAAAATAACTTTTTATTGGATATTTTATGTGTTTCATTTATAATTTTTCAGTCAGCCTTTTTTCCCAGTACTAAACAACTTTATTATTTTTTTACATTTTTTTAAAAATAAGTAATAAGTAATGAATACAAGCATCCTTCAAGTAAAACCAAATTGCAAGTAGCTTAATGGCCATTGTATCTACTTCTTTCTTGGCTCCCTGACCCCCATTCCCAGAATTCACACCTTCTGTCATCTGTACTAGAGTCCATTACACCAAATTACTCTCTCCTATCACAATGCCAGCTCCTTCCCTGAGCTCTCGTCAGCCTCAGAATTGTACCACTCACATTTAGGGTCTGTCTTCCCTGTTCAGTGAACTTAATCTGGATAATCCCTCATTGGCATGTCCAAGGCCTTTCTCTTCAGTGATACAAGTTACCATCCAATTGATTGACAGTACTAATCACCGTATGGGTTAAATGGATGCTTGGCCCTATACTCTTGGGTCCAATGACATGGTGGCAGAGCATGTGTCACCAAGAAGGCTCTTATTTTATAGAAGACAGGAAATAGAGACTGGAAGGGACGCAGTTCAGCCTGTGAAGGCACACCCCCAGTGAACCACTTCCTCCAGCTAGGTCCTACATTCTGGCTCTGGCGGCTTCTCGTTGTAGTTCACTTCTGTAGGACTAGTGGGTTTTGGTGGGGTAAAGTAGAAACTTTACCTCGTAAAGTTTCTACTGCCTCCCTAAAATAGTGCCAGCAGCTGAGACCAAGCCTTCAACACATGAGCTGTGGGACACAGTTTATGCTCTTGCGGAGAGACTTGAAATCTAAGTGTTCCTCTTGTGATGGGAAATACATCTCTGCCATTTTAAACTGGGCTTTGGAATTTATTTTCTTGAGGGGAAGTCATACTACAGCATTTAAGTTTCACAAAACTGTTAAGACAGAACATTGCCTCAGCTGATTATGTACTTGTCCCAGCAGAAAATGCAAACTGAATCTAAGTACGTAACTCCCTACTAGAACTCTTGGAACACAGCTCATGAGGAAGCTAGAGGATGCCTTTATTCTTAGAAATAATCAAAGAAAGTCTTACTAGTGTCTCTCCCAGCTCTCTTGAAAATCTAAGCATTCTGACAAGCATAGCAGAAGTCAGCAGGAAGCAGAGAGGCACTGTTACTGAACTTTTGAACTCTGAAACTGCATCTATTTTCTGAGTTCTGTTTGTTGACTCCTCTTTGATCTCATCTTATTAGAGAGATAATACCCTAACATTTTAGCATATTTAAAACAAACTGCTTCAACAGTCCTCCAGGGAGCTCAGCTTAACTTTAGCCTTTTTCCAATCTCTAAAGCTCTTTACAGTGCTGTGTACTCACCTTCATGGAAATTGTCTGTTAAATAATTCTCCCTAAAAGGGAGTTTACTTTTCTGGGCATACTTCAGGCAGGGATATTTATATTTCATTTCCTCATTTGAACGAGAACCCTATGACTGTCTTCCAAAGTTTATTCGGAAACTAAAAGACTCAAAGAAATTGAAACCTTTCCCAAAGTTGGGCTGGTGCAGGTGCTGCTGAGGACTGTCTAAGAGGTCCATTGGTCCAGACCCTGATGTTTAGGAGTCTCAAGCTTAGATTTTCTAGAAACTTAAAATGAGAAAACAACATGCAGTAACGTATCTCAAATAAAGAATTGAGAGGAAGTTATGCAGCTAGTTTGGTACAGTCCTGTAATAGCAACAGCAGTGAAATGGAGGCAAGGAACAGGCATTCAAGGCTAGCCTCAGCTACACAGCAAACTTGAAGACACTGACCCTGTCTTAAAGGAAAAGGAAGATGATAATTTTACACTGTAAACTTTTCCTCCCAATTCATGTTAATAGCATACTAGGAATTAGTGTCTATGAATGTATATAGAACATTACAAATTGATGAGTTAATAGCATAATGAATTGATTTAATTTTTTTACTTAAAATTTTTCTTTTTTTTCTTTTTTAATTGATGCTTTGTGTATTTCATAAATCATTTTCCAATTCAGTTCAAGCATATTTCCCCTTCCCTTCCCCCCACCCCACCCCATCCCATCCCAGATCATGCATTCTGCCATAACTGTTCTGAATCTTTTTCTCAGTTTTTTCATTTTTTAGCAATAAGTGATAATTTATGAGTACAAGCATCCTTCATGTAAAACCAATTTGCAAGCAATTGTGCCCAAACCCACACAGCCCCTTGGTCCCACCATCCAGCGGGGGGGGGGGCTTGTATGTTCAATCAAGTTGATCAAATGAGTGTACAGGCTATATTGCTGTAGTTTCACCATTCACCCCAATCGCAGCCCTTACATTCTACCACGCCCCCTCTTCCGCAGATTGTTCCCTAGGCTTAAAAAGAGGGCACAGGTGGATGAGAAGCAAAACAGTCTACTTTCTCTGGAGCTATTGTCTTGGACTCTGGTCAATTCTGGCTGTTTCCTTTCATGGGCTGACAGTTTGTCCAGGAATAACCTTTCGATCCTACTAATGAAGCACAAGCAATTAGATATATAGGTTTTAAACAGTACTAATTGTTATTGTAGGTTACTTTGGTATAGACACAGATATTTGGATGGTATGTTAATCCATGAACTGCCTTCTTTAATTGACTAATAGACATAGGAACTGTGAAAAGGATGATTCTCTATTCAGAAGCAAATATAATACTAAAGTCTCCTTAAGCTATGCACTAAGCAAGATATATTAATACAGGAGCTCTGACATCAACAATGGATTATTCTACCAAGGAGATGTTGGCCACAATCTGCGGAAGAGGGGGCGTGGTAGAATGTAAGGGCTGCGATTGGGGTGAATGGTGAAACTACAGCAATATAGCCTGTACACTCATTTGATCAACTTGATTGAACATACAGCCCCCCCCCCCCCCCCGCTGGATGGTGGGACCAAGGGGCTGTGTGGGTTTGGGCACAATTGCTTGCAAATTGGTTTTACATGAAGGATGCTTGTACTCATAAATTATCACTTATTGCTAAAGAAAAAAAACTGAGAAAAAGATTCAGAACAGTTATGGCAAGATGCATATCTGGGTAGCCCCCACAAAGGTAAGGGCTCCTTGCCTAAACTGGGATACCTGCAAGAAGAGAGGCAATAAGGCCCTGTTAGAAGACCTGATGATAAACTTGGGAAAGATGATTGAGAAACACACATGCAAGTGTACAGAATGGTCCTCGTGGATAACCAGAAGTGTTACCAAAGTCCACTAAACAAATAAAGCAAATATGGGTCTCTCCTTGATCAAGCAAGACTCCTCCGTCAGCACCAGCTACACCTCACCTGCCTGGAAATACTGTGCAGCAGAGGCAGCCATATGCCTGTATATCCCAAATCTAATTGGCTTATTGTTCTCCTTGGAGGAATAACCCACAGCTGATGCCACAAGCTTACATCTCTAATGGTCAGGAGATGTTATAAGCTACTTAAAAATTTTTATAAAATACTTTTATTGATGTTTTGTGTATTTCAGACATCATTTCTCAGTTCAGTTTAGACATATTCCCCTTCCCTTCCCCCCCCCACCCCAGATCATACACTCTGCCATAACTATCCTGCATCTTTCTCAGTCTTTTTTTATGTTTAGGAATTCACTTTTTTCCTCCTTTAATTTTATATTGCTCTAAAATATGCATACATACTTTTCCACTCAATACAGTAATTACAGAGTCTGAAAGTAAGTGTTGGGTTGATTCTAGAGTCCATTAAGAGATTTACTTATAACAACATAGTTGCTTTCAGATAAACAGGAATATATAACAATAATGTTATTCAGCTTGCCTTTCACCTGTGGATTTGGTGTTAGCAACCACAAATGAGGGGAGACCATTCACCTTTTGTTTTTCTGGGACTGTGTTACTTTAAGTTAGTAATAATGGCTTCAAGCTCCATCCATTTACCTGCAAAGTTCATGATGTCATCTTTCTTTACCACTGGGTAGTACTCCATTGTGTAGATATACCACATTTTTTGTCATCCACCTCTTCAGTTGAGGAGCATTTGGGATCAGTTCCAGCTCTTTGCTATTGTGAAGAAAGCTGCAATAAACATGCATGTGCATGTATTTTTGTGGTAGGATAGTCTTGTGGGTATATACCCAGGGTGGTATGGCTGGTCAGGTGGTAGGCTCATTTTGAGCTTTTAAAAGTTCTCCACATGGCTTTCCATAATGGTTGTATAAATTTACATTCCCAACAGCGTGGATGAGTGTTTCCCTTTCCCCACAACCTCTTCAGCATTTGGTGTCTTTTGTTTCTTGATCTTAGCCAGTCATATTGGAGCAAGATGATATATGACAGTGGTTTTAATTGTATCAGCATTAATTTTAAATATGTTGAACACTTTTTAAGATGTTTCTCAGCCATCTTCTTCCTCACTGGTGAAGTCTCTGTTCAGCTCTTTTCTCCATCTTTTGAGTGGTCATTTGTTTTCTTACGTCTTTGTTTTTTGAGTAGTCTGATATATGCTTGACATTAAGTGCTTGTCAGATGAATCACTGGGGAAGATTTCTCCCCACTCTGTGGGTTTTCACTTCCTTGATTGTTTCTTTTGCTGTACAGAAACTTTTGAGTTTTTTTGTGTGTCGTGTGTGATTATCTTCTGGTGCTAGTTCTGTAGTTTTGATTTAGAAAGTCTTTTCCTACACCTATGTACTGTAGGTTGTTCCCAACTTTTTCTTCTATCCCTTCAGGGTTTCAGGTTTTACATGATATCTTTTATCCACTTGGAGTTGATTTTTGTAAGGGTGAGAGATAGGGGTTTAATTTTGTTTTTTCTACAGATGGTGATCCAGTTTGCCAGCACCATTTGCTGAAGATGCTGTCCTTCCTCCATTGAAGGGTTTTTTTTTTTCCCTTTGTCAAATATGAGGTGGCTGAAATTGTATGAGCTCAAGTTTGGATCTTCAATTTGTTCCATTAGTCAATGGGTCTTGTTTGTTGCCAGTTCCGGCTGTCTTTATGATTATGGCCTGTAATATAGTTTTGAAGTCTGGTAGAGCAATCCCCTGTACTACATTTTTCACTCAGGGTTGCTTTAGCCATTCTTTTGTTTTTCCCATATGAATTAAGGATTTTTTTTCCAAGTCTCTGAAGAAGCTCATGGGATTTTGACTGGGATTGCATTAAATCTGTATATCTTTTTTTTCACATAATTTATTTATTTATTTATTTATTTATTTATTTATTTATTTAACAAAATCTAGACCCGTGTTTCTGCCCATTCCCCCCCCACCCCGCCAGAGCTCATGCATTCTGCCAAACATGCTTTTCTCTCTTAGTCTTTCTCATATTCTCCATGAGGAAGTTGATTGTTTTGATCAGAAGTTCACTGTTTCAGTAAGTTCTTTGATGCAGTCCTTTCTGTTGTTGTTGTTGTTTCCAATATGCATTATGCCCAACTGTTTGGACAAAAGCTCAGGGGGCCCTACACAAGAAATACTTACAACTGGATAATTGGCACTAGCATCCCAGATGAGGGCTACCATTCATCGTTTGGTTTTTCTGGGACTGTGTTACTTCACTCAGCAGTGATGTCCTCTAGCTCCAGCCATTTTCCTGCAAAACTCGTGATGTCGTCTTTTTTACTGCTGCATAGAACTCCATTGTGTAGATGTACCACATTTTCTCTATCCACTCATTAGCTGAGGGGCATTTGGGTTGGTTCCATCCTTGCTATTTGAAGAGAGCTGAAATAAACATGGCCGTGCATGTATCTCTGTGGTGGTGTAAGTCTTGAGGGTATATGCCCAGGAGTGGTATGGCTGGGTTGGGTGGCAAGTTCATTCCAAGTCTTCCAAGGGTTCTCCACACTGCTTTCCATAGTGTCTGTACGAGTTTACATTCCCAATCAGTGGATGAGTGTTCCCCTTTCCCCACAACCGCTCCAGCAATATGTATATCAATTTGGGTAAAATGGACATTTTACTATTTAATTTTCCAATCCATGAGCATGGGAGATATTTCCATTTTTTATGTCATTTTCATTTCCTTCTTCAGGGGTTTAAAATTTGGTTGTAGAGATCATTGGTATCTTTGTTAGGTTTGTTTCCAGGTATTTTATTATTTTTTAGGCTGTTTGTGTGTGGGAAGGTCTTCTTATATTCCTTCTCTTGTTTATTGTTGGTGTAAAAGAAATGCTACTACATTTTTCCAGTTATTTTTTGTCTTCGCCACTTTACTGAAACTCTTAGTTGTTTCTGAAGTGTTTTCTGGTGGAGTTTTTTAGAATCCTTGGGTAAACTATCATATCATCTGCAAAAGGGGATAGCTTAATTCTCTTTCCCAATTAGTATCCTTAATTTCCTCTTCTTGTCTTATTGCCCTGCAAGTATTTCAAGCACTTATTGTAAAAGAGGAGTGATGAATGAAGGGGCACAGCCTTTGCCGGTTCCGCCTTTAAGGAAATGGTTCAATTTTTTCTCCATTTAGGAATGATATTGGCAGTGGGTTTGCTATATTTGGCTTTGATCATGGTGAGGAATGTTCCTTTCAGTCCTATTTCCCTCTAGACTTTAAAACATGAAGGGTTGCTGGATCTTGTCAAAGGCTTTTTCTGCATCAATTAGATGATCGTGTGTTTTTTCTTTAGTCCATTTATGTGTTTATGATGAGATTATTGATTATGTATGTTGAACCATCCCTGCATCTCTGGTATGAATACCAACTTGACCATGAAGTATGATCTTTTTGATGTGAGTCGTATAAGTCATTTGGAAGTATTTTGTGTGAGAATTTTTGCATCTATGTTCATTAATGAGATGGGAATAGCTTTCTTTTTTGCTTGTATCTTTTCCTGGTTTGGTATTAGGTGATGTGGTTCATAGAAGGAGCTTGGGAGAATTCTGCCTGTTTGTATCTTCTGAACAATTGAGTAGTAATCGTTGTAGGACCTCTTTAAATGTTTTATAGAATTCTGCCGTGAACCATCTGAGCCCGGACTTTTTTTAGTTGGGAGGTTTTTTACTACATCCTCGATTTCCTCAAATATTATGGGTCTGTTTAAACTGTCAATCTCTTTTGGTTAGCTTCGTTGATCCCAGGATTTCAATATTCATTCCATTTCTCTTAGGTTTTCAAATTTCATGGAGTATAGGCTTTGAAATATTCCTGCATGGTTGTCTGAATCTTTTCTGTGTTGTTGTGAGTTTCCCCTTTCATCGCAAATGCTATTGATTAGAGTTGCTCTTTATCTTTTTTTTGTTATTTTCTTAGCCTCTCACTCCACCTTCATCCGTGAATGAAACTGATTGCCTTGAACCCAGTAGCATATGTTATCCTGACAGGCACAGTCACTGATTCAGGGATGCATATGAATTATGCAGTCCAACTTGCCTGAACTCAGGCTCCTCGTTTGAGAGTTGTTGGATTCCTTCTTTGAGTGGATTTGAAAGAGGAAATAGGTACTTTTTACCATGAGAATGAACCATAAAAGGGCTTTAGATCAGAGCCCTATGCATTGGATCCCTCCTTCATACAATCCTAGATTTGCCAAAACGGAGTCCTGATGCATCTGAGAAGTTGCTGAGTTTATGGTCAGCAATTCTCCCCACACTGGAAAGAAGGTTTAAAGAAAGTGTTCAGATGTTCAGCTGTTAGTCATATACTCTTAAGAGTTTTCTATTATCCCAATATGGAATTCCTTAATAATTTAGCATTTAGAGCTCAAAAATTTGAAGAGGCAAAGGCCCACCTCAGACTGTTCCCAAAGACAGAAATTGTTGGCTTGGTGCCCAGTGCCATCTGGGTCTTGCCACCTGCTATGCCTGTTACACCCAGCTTCCCTGTGGAGTCAAACACCTGAACTCCCAAGAAGTGTCCCCAGATCTCAGAGTGATTAAACAGGCTGGACGTTTGTAATGTAGAAACCCTGTACTCTGATCTCTGCTTTCCATTCTTCATTTGATAACAACATCAGCATCAGCAAACAAACATAAAGCAGAACTCAGACAGTATGAACTGAATAGGAGATGATCCCCATGTAAAAATATACTGGGTGAAACACTGTTTATTGAATCTCTTTTGAGAAGTCTGTCCTAAATCCAGCTTGATTTTGAGTCAGTGGCTCTCATTGGAGGCAGATTTTTGCCTTCTAGGAGTCATTTTGACAGTGACTAGATAGAACCAGTTTTGGTTATCACAATTGGAGTTAACATATTATGTATTTGTTGAGAAATACTAATGATGACTTTCTCGATAACACCAACTGGTCTAATCTTAGTACTGTCAAAATGAATCCTAAGAAGGCAAAAATTGCTCAGTGCTACTACCAAAACTTAGCGTAAGCACGCCACTGCCTTCGTACAACCCCAACACAGAATGAAGCCAGCTCGTGAGTTTATATATCCAAGTGGGTCTCCTAGGATTTGTATGAATGACGTAGGAGTAGGTTAGTTTCATACAAACAGCGTATTAATCAGAATTATGGCTCACTAGGTTTTCGCTGCCCTGCCACGTTATTTATCTGTATCCCTTACTTAAGTCTCAATCAGAGTTGGTCCGCTCTCACAGTATATCTTCTTCATCTTCTTATGTTGTGACAAGAGTGAGTATCCCTCGAGATTATATTTTGTTGGTGCTGTTTGTTTTAAAAACATTTTTTTTTGGCCTCCAAACCTTGATCCTCTTAATTATTTTATCGTCATTATATGGATATTCTGCTCTTGTCTGGGAACTTATTGGCGATAGCAGTTGTGATAATATTTTCGAAAATATTAAGCACATAGATATGAAATGGTAAAAACACGCCTACAGTACACAATGTACAAACTCAGTTCACAGTGAGTAACAATCGAAGGACGGGGTATTGTTCTCTCATTCTTCCTTACCTGTCATTGCTCCCTCCATCAAGTTTCCTATAGGTGATACTGTGCAGGGATTTATAGATCACTCTCTAGCTTTGAGTGATTGTTTTCTTTTGTCGCTGGAGGAATGGCATTACCTGGGGTGTAAGAGTTTCAAGGTTTGATTCTTGATTGACTTTTCGCACAGAGGGAGAAGACGCTGTCATGTATATCTACAGGGCTAGTAGCAAATTGTTGGGAGAACCCAGGATAAGGAGCCCATATAACTCTTACAAGGAAATACTTGTCATTCATGATGATAGTGTCACTTGGGTATTACAAATATTATAAACAGTCACATAAAGGAGCATAAGCTCATGACGGGGACAGAGTTTTCAGTTTAGTCACTCCTGGATACACACCGGCGCAAATCAAAGCCATAAATTTGTTTCGTGCTACTTTAGGTGTTGAGGCAATCAGTCTGAAGCGGGACGGGCTCGAGTGTTTCTGCTACGAGCCTTAGCACTTACATTCTCGCCACATAGGTGGCATCTTGTGGTTGGAAACAGCTGATGAACACTCTTGCTAGGAATGTTTGTCTTTATATAAGGGGTGCAATTCTCCCACAATAATTGGAGGAAATCTACCACGGGTGAAATGCCAGCCCTTTAATCAGTCACCTTCCCTTAGTGAGAGCCCACATGACTCATGAAGGAGAAGCAGCTACAGCGAGTAAGCGTGAGGAGCGCAATCGAAAGACTTTGGTAGTACATTACTGAGAAGCAACCACCTTTCTTTTAGAAATCGTATCTTGGATATTTCCGCTACTATTTATGAGTAAGGGTGGACGGTAAAGTGGATCATTTGGGTGTTCTCTGATTCTCTCTTTTTTAAACTTCTAATCTATCTTTTCTTTGAACTTGTAATTTTTCCATGCATTCTGCTGAAGTGTAACGGTGACCGCTCTGTGGCTGGAATCTCAGTGTGTATTGTACATCGTTACAGCTACCATGGTCAAGATTTGATTTCTATGTTGGCTAGGTGGGCAATTAAAATCTGCGGTTTAAAAGGAGTAATTTTGAGCTCTTAGCCATGCAAGCTGGATACGCAAATTAGCATAGGGACCTACATGCTTGACTACTAAAGCCCTTTTCTCATTGTTTTCTATTTATCTTTCTGTGTCTTCTTCTGAAAGGAGAGTTAAGAAACAGTAATAGGCGATGCCTTTTCAGGAGTATGACATTGTAAAGTTCATACTAGGTTTGATATGTGTCGCAGAAATATTAATCACTCCATGGAACAAACCAGACAGTTTTCCATTCTGAGATTTGGCATTTAGCCAGCATTTGACCGGCTACTCCAGCACAGAGCTTTTATCACTAAATGGGGGGAGCGTGGGGAGCGTTTGTATGGTACAGAGCCATGCTTCTGGGTTGTTATTCCTAGCTCGCATACTCTACAGTTAGTGTGATCTGCATAAATAGATGCACATTCCATACCTCATTGTTGTTAAATAATTCAGTGAACTGTCATGCTTAGGCAACGCATTTAATGCTTACGAGGATGAGTACAAGCCAATATGGTGCTCAGCTATTCACTCGGGAAATTTCTCGCACAGGATGGCATCCCTTACGTAAGTATATATAACGGAACACAATATTAGTTTTTCATTACAACTGGGGAACTTTGAAAGGTGGGGGACGGATGAGAGAGCTAATAGTAAAACAACTATTAAACAAAAATTAAAAGTAGATGAGATGAGTATACTCTTAAATAAATTTCAATTCAGCAAATTATTAAGCGCACTTGCTAAGTGGGATAACTTATGAACAACAGAACCTGTAAAAATATAATTTCATGAGCAAACACACTTGTACCAAGGAATACTATTTGATCTACAAAAAAGGCCTATACTTCACGTCAAGTGAAAATTTGAAGGCAGAGCGTGTGGAGAGATGGAAACTTGGTAGCTCGCCATTAATAGCTTGGTCTAGAATTCCTCTGGTGAAGCATACGAGCTTACGACCTAAAGTAAGGAGGATTGGAAATCCTATTGACAGTGTTGTAATATTACAGACTCCATTGCAAATATTTTGGAGAGGGAAGGATACAACGGACTGGTGAAGCTCGGATTGTTGTGAACAGTAAGAATGAAAACAATTCCCACCAAATGAAAGCTTATAGAGTTCGCGTGCGCTAAAGAAGGATTCGGCCCGTATTTCTGCACTCGGGGCCAGACACGGGCACAGGATTTTCGACTAAGAATTAATTATATAACAAAGTATTAGCAAGCTTAATCAAGGATGCGAAGGGTCTCACGGAGTAAGTCGAACCGATCTATACGTCTTAAACACTTCAATCGGTATCAAGAAAAACGGAGGGACAGTCAAGCACAGATAGTCTCTGGGAACATCTGGCGCATTAGGGATGAAATAACAGTATCCTCAAGAGTTTCCAAATTCATCCTATTGTCTACTGAGTAAATATATTGCATAGACGCTTATGAAGCCTAATGATACATGTACAATTAACATAAAAGTGTGTTAATCCAGAAAAGTAGACAATGAAGCGAAACGATTATAAAAAGCAATAGATATTTGGCCTAATCCCCTCCTTCGCAATTGTTCTTATGATAGGGCTCTCATAATGAAAGAACAGTAGTGATTGCAAATAACTAAGTTTATGGACCTATCACCAACCAAGGTAGAATAATAGAGGCTTATTGAACGCCACAAAAATTGGAAGCATAATATGTAGCTATCTCTAGAGCAGAACGATTCCATAACATGATGGAGCGATTTAAACGCGTCACGAGATGGGCTTGGGTATTGGCACTTCAGGTTTGTGGAATTCATACCAGTGACCCTAAGGACCTTTTGCAAACAAGTGGTGTGGGGATTCGTTGACACAATGACGCATATAAAATAATCAGGATAAATTTATATATCACTAAATCATCTATACACCATTAAAATGGTGCACTTGTACTAACTACAGTACCAAAAACACCCCTCCACCTCTAACACCGAATTCATCTTCTGTCAATTAATTCTCGCTCATCGGATCAAATATGCCCTCTTTGGCCTAGGCACTTTCTCTCACGCTCGACTTTTTTCTCTGTTCTTCCTCTTTCCTAGTTTGTCTTTATCTCATTGACGATCTCGTAGTTGAAATGTAATGGGGATATGTATGTAGTGTCGGAGAATAGAGCCAAACATTTCATCCATGATCATGAGGCCAAATTACAAATTGTAGTGGGTGCCAATACTCGCCAGTATGTCATAGGGACGCAATACCTTTTAATTATTCGAGTACAGGAGGCATGGCCGCAAAATAGGAAATGGACACTGGGTATACTAGGCCTAACGCTCGTGCATATAAAGCTGGCGGTGGTTGATCCACAATGTAGGCGGAGCTGCGCTGTCCTTTGATCATCCTGCCCTCCCTTCTTTGCTATCCCCAAAATACGTGCAATAGAGAGTCACATAGAACTCTATTTGCTAGCGGCACTAATGTCTTAAGACAAAGCTATGATAATTAATAGCAGTTGTTCTGGGATTGAAAGATCCTAGAGCGCGCATGTTATCAAACTTGGTAACAACGCAGAAGAACGAGTCTAAGAACACTAAATTTCCTCCGATCTGATTTGCTAGATGATACTGAATAATTTTGTACCACAGGGATGCTAAGAAACTCCACCAGAAAACTTCTAGACAACATACGTAGACGTATTTAATGCATGTAATTAAGCTCTGGAAGAGGACAATGATATTAATTTACTCACTCCTTGCAAGAGCAAATAGAAGTAGTGAGTTAGGCATTGTCTCCTTAATTGATCATCTAACTAATACAAGGAGGAGACAAGGTAATCTATATGGGAGACAACAGGAATATGAACAGGTTATCCCGCACTAGCAACAACAAGGGCGAGGGAACTGCTCAATGAATATTTACAATAATCAGGGACCAAGTATAGAACTTGAAAGAGCCCCATGGTAATTGCGGAACGTTTTATAAAAACAACCTAAGTTGTCACCTCACCAATTATGCCATATTACACCTATAAGATGGTGCTATCTTCGAACCTTTCAGCAACCACAAAAGTCAGTCCTTTAAACTGCACTCAGTGTAATAAGGAACCGATAAATGTACAATTTGAGCTAAGAGATGGAACAATATAGTACCATATAACCTGATGGAAACCTTATTTTACCTTTTTGTCCAATTGCCCTATCCCTCGATGGCCGTTATATGCGTGGGTTCCAAAAGAATTATACTTAGTCAGTAGCGATACAAAGTACCACTGTTGATCCCATTTTTATAGAAACGACACACTGATTAAGATTTAACAATTGTGATATCCTTGCTGGAGGCGGTTGCCTTGGGAGGGGAATATAGTGGGCGAATGCTGAACAACTAGAGCAGTGAACACCACTGCTCATAGTGTGTGGCAAATGTAAACTCCTACTTGTCCCTGACATATCTGAACAGCAAGAATCTGCCAGTGGTGCATGTGCCAGCTTGTCTAGATTGAAAATTCATATGAAAGATATGCATATATCTAAATATGGGGCCACCTGGGAAAAGGGAACCTCAAATGAGAAACTGAAAGCTTTTTCGCCTTCCCTAACATGTTTGTATGCATGTCAAGTCTCTTTAAAACCAAATATAGAACCCCAGTACCATACACTACCCCATTGAAACCCAAGATGGAGGGTGCATATATCTCCTCTCCAGCGCTTCATGCTAAATAGAACTTCACACAAATATCAAAACATGGAGGATTGTACGCTTACTTGCACTGTGGACACTTATTTTGTTTTAAACAATTGCAAAGCATTAGACTCAGAACTTCACAAAACTTAGTAATGTGGCATCTATAAGGGGATCGTGCAGATGACATGTGAGATCTTTAGGCAATAATTTCAGTTGCTGACTCAGTGGACTGCATCTGGCTTGTGAACAAAGACTCTTTGGGAGGTTTATTGTGAAGCACTGGCAACTGTAGCCTGGGTGTGGAATGCTGTTTGTTCAGGGCCTGGGATTGTTCTTTCTATCTTCTCCTTCCCTAACTCAGTGTTTGAAATGAGGTCAGTTAATCCTAAGCCAATGCAGGAGACCTGTCTGCACCTACAAGCACAGAGTCCTGAGGCTCTGGTGCCATGGCTGTGACAACATTTACATTCAGCTATCCCACGCCTTGCTTCCTGCTTGATACTGTAAGAAGTTTCTTTCTTGCATATGTGGAATGTGTGGGACACAGTGTGCTTAAATCACTTTTGGACGCCAATGCTCGAAGGAGGTTAGAGACAATATTATTATGTATTGCAAAAGCAGAGAAATCAAAATCCTCCTTCTGCTTGACAAGATTGGTTTTTATTTGGATTAAAAAAATAGTGCTACCAGTGTTTCAAAACTAGTCACCAATGACAGGTAGGCATGCCCATGACATCTCTTAGGTGTGATTATTTGCAGAGTAAAAACTTCTCTCTCCAGGCTAAGGGCCATACCTTATCTTTCTGAGTACCTGAAGTTTTTTTTTTTTTTTTTTTTTTTTTTTTATTACCATTTCTATTAGGCAAACAGAAAAAAAAAATCACAGTCTTTGTCTTTGATATTATCAGCAATCGCACTGCTACGGCATGAAAGGACATTGACATCTCTAATTAGTAAACATTAGTTACATATTCTTCTGACAAGAGGGTATGGAGGATGCACTCAGGCAGGGCTCTTTCTCTTCCCTCTCCCTCCACATTCTTCTTCCAACTTGACAGGCTGGTTGCAGAGGCCAATGAAAACATTCATGTCTTTTTCAGGTTGAGAGCATTTGTTCGGCATTTATGAAGGTGGTTTTCTTACCGGTGGGTGTCAAATCACACAACGTGAAGAGAGGCAGCAGTCCTGGACTAACTGCTCAGCCATCACTTTCCGTGAGAGTAGCTTGGACTAGCAAGTGGTCAATTAAAAAGTGAATAACATTTCAGCATCACCATGGGGGACATCAGCTTCTGTTCCTGACTATGGTGTTACTCATTAGACTGACAGGAGCATCCAGGAGAGGCTCCGAGGCTGAGAGGAAGCGAGACAACTTCACATGTTCTCAGGACGATGAGAACTGCTCCTTCTTGCTGTGCCCAGCAAGTTGTTGACCTTGACAAGTCAGAAAAACTTGTCACATCCTTTTTCCATTTTTGTTAATATTTGGAAATCATTTTGCAGACGATATATTTAGCAAAGGCCCAACCAAGAGACAGTTTAGGGGAGGAAACACATTTAACTTTTATTGCCAGTTCGAAGGGTTCAGTTCAAAGCCCTCGGACCCTAACTTGAGACTGAAGCAAAGGTGGGGGAGTGTGTGGTCGGCGGCGGGGGTGCTGCCTCATGGCAGGGAGAAGCAGAGATCATGGTGTGGACCAGACAAGCAGGGACAGCGTTCGGAGTCACACGACAGTGATCTGGCTTCCTTCAGCAACGTCTCGATCGCCTAAGAATTTCAATAGTAAGTCCAAAATTGTACCACCACCTGGGGGCCAAACCCTCAACATGTAGGGGCATTTCGCATTTAAACTACAACGAGCCTTAGTCTCATGAGATTTTATGTTATCAAAATTTACCCAGAACTTATCTTCAGCCTATGAATTTGAATTCTTTTGCTGGGGTTTGTCCACTCTGAGCCTTCAGGTGTTTGGCCATCTTCAAATGTTGCTTTGGTCATTCTATGTTGCTCTTGGTATGTCTTTACGCATGCTTATTGGTATGTTTCAACACAGCCAAGTGTAGCACGGTGCTTACCTTTCTACAGGTCTTGGTGGGAGATGGCTGTCATGTTCTGGTCACTGACCTAAAGGTTGATTCTGCATAGTGCTTTGACCTTGGTGACACAATGACCAGTGTGGTCCATGTTTCCCTATGGTCCTTCTTAGAACAGACATTATCATTTTCTGTGGGAAAGAGTCTCTTCCTCCCTCTAAGATGCTTCTTGGCCTGAGACTGCTTGTTTTTGTCTAACAGCACATGAGAACTGACAGAAAAGAACACTAACTTCCATATCATGAAAGTTCATGTGAAGGAGAACATGAGTCCTTTAGTACCAGCGGGCTTCATGATTGGTAATAGAAGATGAACCATAAATCATGATCCTACTAACTAGTTCTTTAAGCAGTTACTCTGTTCTTGTTTTTCCCTACGATGCTTTATGGGGAAGAACAGTGGCAGCGCAAGACACATTTCCTTAGCTCAGGAGGTGAGGATTCAGNTAAAGTCCTTAAGCTATGCACTTAAGCAAAATATATTAATACAGGAGCTCTGACATCAGCAATGGATTATTCTACCAAGGAGATGTTGGCCAGGGGATCCAAGGCCCCACAAAAGGTAAAGGCTCCTTGCCTCTAAACTGGGATACCTGCAAGAAGAGAGGCAATAAGGCCCTGTTGTCGAAGACCTGACATTAACTTGGGAAAGATGTATTGAGACCACACATGCAAGTGTACAGATGGTCTCTGGAATACCAGAGAGTGTTACCAAAGTCCACTAAACCAATAAAGCAAATATGGGTCTCCTTGAATCAAGCAAGACTCCTCCGTCAGCACCAGCTACACCTCACCTGCCTGGAAATACTGTGCAGCAGAGGCAGCCATATGCCTGTATATCCCAAATCTAATTGGCTATTGGTTCTCTCCTTGGAGGAATAACCCACAGCTGATGCCACAAGCTTACATCCTCTAATGGTCAGGAGATGTTATAAGCTACTTAAAAATTTTTATAATACTTTTATTGATGTTTTGTGTATTTCAGACATCATTTCTCAGTTCAGTTTAGACATATTCCCCTTTCCCTTCCCCCCACCCCACCCCAGATCATACACTCTGCCATAACTATCCTGCATCTTTCTCAGTCTTTTTTTATGTTTAGGAATTCACTTTTTCCTCCTTTAATTTTATATTGCTCTAAAATATGCATACATACTTTCCACTCATATACAGTAATTACAGAGTCTGAAAGTAAGTGTTGGGTTGATTCTAGAGTCCATTAAGAGATTTACATTATAACAACATAGTTGCTTTCAGATAAACAGGAATATAACAATAATGTTATTCAGCTTGACTTTCACCTGTGGATTTGGTGTTAGCAACCACGAATGAGGGAGACCATTCACCTTTTGTTTTTCTGGGACTGTGTTACTTTAGTTAGTATAATGGCTTCAAGCTCCATCCATTTACCTGCAAAGTTCATGATGTCATCTTTCTTTACCACTGGGTAGTACTCCATTGTGTAGATATACCACATTTTTGTCATCCACTCTTCAGTTGAGGAGCATTTGGGTCAGTTCCAGCTCTTTGCTATTGTGAAGAAAGCTGCAATAAACATGCATGTGCATGTATCTTTGTGGTAGGATAAGTCTTGTGGGTATATACCCAGGGGTGGTATGGCTGGGTCAGGTGGTAGGCTCATTTTGAGTCTTTTAAAAGTTCTCCACATGGCTTTCCATAATGGTTGTATAAATTTACATTCCCACCAGCGGTGGATGAGTGTTCCCCTTTCCCCACAACCTCTTCAGCATTTGGTGTCTTTTGTGTTCTTGATCTTAGCCAGTCATATTGGAGCAAGATGATATATGACAGTGGTTTTAATTTGCATATCATTAATTATTAATAATGTTGAACACTTTTTAAGATGTTTCTCAGCCATCTTTCCTTCCTCACTGGTGAAGTCTCTGTTCAGCTCTTTACTCCATCTTTTGAGTAGGTCATTTGTTTTCTTACGTCTTTGTTTTTTGAGTAGTCTGATTATGCTTGACATTAATGCTCTGTCAGATGAATCACTGGTGAAGATTTCCTCCCACTCTGTGGGTTTTCACTTCCTTGATTGTTTCTTTTGCTGTACAGAAACTTTTGAGTTTGATGAGGTCCTATTGTCAACTGCTGACCTTATTTCCTGTGCAGCTGCTGTCTGATTTAGAAAGTCTTTTCCTACACCTATGTACTGTAGGTTGTTACCAACTTTTTCTTCTATCACCTTCAGGGTTTCAGGTTTTACAATGATATCTTTTATCCACTTGGAGTTGATTTTTGTAAAGGGTGAGAGATAGGGGTTTAATTTTGTTTTTCTACAGATGGTGATCCAGTTTTGCCAGCACCATTTGCTGAAGATGCTGTCCTTCCTCCATTGAGGGTTTTTTTTTCCCTTTGTCAAATATGAGGTGGCTGAAATTGTATGAGCTCAAGTTTGGATCTTCAATTTTGTTCCATTAGTCAATGGGTCTGTTTGTGTGCCAGTTCCAGGCTGTCTTTATGATTATGGCCCTGTAATATAGTTTGAAGTCTGGTAGAGCAATCCCCTCTGTACTACATTTTTCACTCAGGGTTGCTTTAGCCATTCTTTTGTTTTTCCATATGAATTTAAGGATTTTTTTTCCAAGTCTCTGAAGAAGCTCATGGAGATTTTGACTGGGATTGCATTAAATCTGTATATCTTTTTTTTCACACATAAATTTATTTATTTATTTATTTATTTATTTATTTATTTATTTAACAAATCTAGACCCGTGTTTCTGCCCATTCCCCCACCCCGCCAGAGCTCATGCATTCTGCCAAACATGCTTTTCATCTCTTAGTCTTTCTCAATATTCTCCATGAGGAAGTTGATTGTTTTGATCAGAAGTTCACTGTTTCAGTAAGTTCTTTGATGCAGTCCTTTCTGTTGTTGTTGTTGTTTCCAATATGCATTATGCCCAACTGCTTTGGACAAAAGCTCAGGGGGCCCTACACAAGAAATACTTACAACTGGATAATTGGCACTAGCATCCACAGATGAGGGCTACCATTCATCGTTTGTTTTTCTGGGACTGTGTTACTTCACTCAGCATGATGTCCTCTAGCTCCAGCCATTTTCCTGCAAAGCTCGTGATGTCGTCTTTCTTTACTGCTGCATAGAACTCCATTGTGTAGATGTACCACATTTTCTCTATCCACTCATTAGCTGAGGGGCATTTGGGTTGGTTCCACCTCCTTGCTATTGTGAAGAGAGCTGCAATAAACATGGCCGTGCATGTATCTCTGTGGTGGTGTAAGTCTTGAGGGTATATGCCCAGGAGTGGTATGGCTGGGTTGGGTGGCAAGTTCATTCCAAGTCTTCCAAGGGTTCTCCACACTGCTTTCCATAGTGTCTGTACGAGTTTACATTCCCACCATCAGTGGATGAGTGTTCCCCTTTCCCCACAACCGCTCCAGCAATATGTATATCAATTTGGGTAAAATGGACATTTTTACTATATTAATTTTTCCAATCCATGAGCATGGGAGATATTTCCATCTTTTGATGTCATTTTCAATTTCCTTCTTCAGGGGTTTAAAATTTTGGTTGTAGAGATCATTGGTATCTTTGGTTAGGTTTGTTCCCAGGTATTTTATTATTTTTTAGGCTGTTGTGTGTGGGAAGGTCTTCTTATATTCCTTCTCCTCTTGTTTATTGTTGGTGTAAAGAAATGCTACTCATTTTTCCAGGTTAATTTTGTTCCTGCCACTTTACTGAAACTCTTAGTTGTTTCTAGAAGTTTTCTGGTGGAGTTTTTAGCATCCCTTGGGTAAACTATCATATCATCTGCAAAAGGGGATAGCTTAACTTCTTCTCTTCCAATTAGTACTCCTTTAATTTCCTTCTCTTGTCTTATTGCCCTAGCAAGTATTTCAAGCACTATTTTAAAGAGGAGTGATGATAAGGGGCAGCCTTGCCGGGTTCCCGCCTTTAAGGGAAATGGTTCAATTTTTTCTCCATTTAGGATGATATTGGCAGTGAGTTTGCTATATTTGGCTTTGATCATGGTGAGGAATGTTCCTTTCAGTCCTATTCCCTCTAGGACTTTAAACATGAAGGGTTGCTGGATCTTGTCAAAGGCTTTTTCTGCATCAATTCAGATGATCGTGTGGTTTTTGTCTTTCAGTCCATTTATGTGTTTTATGATATTTATCGATTTATGTATGTTGAACCATCCCTGCATCTCTGGTATGAATCCAACTTGACCATGATGTATGATCTTTTTGATGTGAGTCTATAAGTCATTTGGAAGTATTTTGTTGAGAATTTTTGCATCTATGTTCATTAATGAGATGGGAATATATCTTTCTTTTTTGCTTGTATCTTTTCCTGGTTTTGGTATTAGGGTGATGCTGGCTTCATAGAAGGAGCTTGGGAGAATTCTGCCTGTTTGTATCTTTCTGAACAGATTGAGTAGTAATCGTTGTAGGACCTCTTTAAATGTTTTATAGAATTCTGCCGTGAATCCATCTGAGCCCGGACTTTTTTTAGTTGGGAGGTTTTTTACTACATCCTCGATTTCCTCAAATATTATGGGTCTGTTTAAACTGTCAATCTCTTATTGGTTAAGCTTCGTTGATTCCCAGGATTTCAAATATTCATCCATTTCTCTTAGGTTTTCAAATTTCATGGAGTATAGGCTTTTGAAATATTCCTGCATGGTTGTCTGAATCTTTTCTGTGTCTGTTGTGATGTTTCCCCTTTCATCGCAAATGCTATTGATTTAGAGTTGCTCTTTCTTTTTTTGTTATTTTCTTAGCCTCTCACTCCACCTTCATCCGTGAATGAAACTGATTGCCTTGAACCCAGTAGCATATGTTATCCTGACAGGCACAGTCACTGATTCAGGGATGCATATGAATTATGCAGTCCAACTTGCCTGAACTCAGGCTCCTCGTTTGAGAGTTGTTGGATTCCTTCTTTGAGTGGATTTGAAAGAGGAAATAGGTACTTTTTACCATGAGAATGAACCATAAAAGGGCTTTAGATCAGAGCCCTATGCATTGGATCCCTCCTTCATACAATCCTAGATTTGCCAAAACGGAGTCCTGATGCATCTGAGAAGTTGCTGAGTTTATGGTCAGCAATTCTCCCCACACTGGAAAGAAGGTTTAAAGAAAGTGTTCAGATGTTCAGCTGTTAGTCATATACTCTTAAGAGTTTTCTATTATCCCAATATGGAATTCCTTAATAATTTAGCATTTAGAGCTCAAAAATTTGAAGAGGCAAAGGCCCACCTCAGACTGTTCCCAAAGACAGAAATTGTTGGCTTGGTGCCCAGTGCCATCTGGGTCTTGCCACCTGCTATGCCTGTTACACCCAGCTTCCCTGTGGAGTCAAACACCTGAACTCCCAAGAAGTGTCCCCAGATCTCAGAGTGATTAAACAGGCTGGACGTTTGTAATGTAGAAACCCTGTACTCTGATCTCTGCTTTCCATTCTTCATTTGATAACAACATCAGCATCAGCAAACAAACATAAAGCAGAACTCAGACAGTATGAACTGAATAGGAGATGATCCCCATGTAAAAATATACTGGGTGAAACACTGTTTATTGAATCTCTTTTGAGAAGTCTGTCCTAAATCCAGCTTGATTTTGAGTCAGTGGCTCTCATTGGAGGCAGATTTTTGCCTTCTAGGAGTCATTTTGACAGTGACTAGATAGAACCAGTTTTGGTTATCACAATTGGAGTTAACATATTATTGGTAGAAAACAATGATGTTTCTCGATACCCCAGTGTACAAAACAGCTACCCTGCTTCACCCCCAACACAGAATGAGCCAGCTGTGGTTTTTAGTGTTCTACTAATGTGGATGGTAGTAAAGAAATGGATGGTCTAGCTGCTGGCTTTTCTGACCCTTTTGCTCAATATTTCCTCTCAGTATTTTCCATCTCTTATGTGTGAAAGGAGACCTGAGTATTTTGTGTTGGTTTTTTAAAAAATTTTTTCTCCAAGACTCTTTATTAAAGTTTTAATTTCTCTTTCTTATTGAAAAGTTGATAATTTTGAAAATTAGCACAATATTTTAAACCTACAGTACAATTACACTTTCCATAAACAATGAGGACTATGTTCTCCTTACCTTCTTGCTCCCTCTCAATTTTAAGTGATTAAATGCATATAAGAAACTCTAGTTTTTGTTTTTCTGAGAGATGCAATGTGTAAGATAGTTTCTGTTTTGCAGGAGCTCACTATCTAATAGTAGAAATGGAGAAAGAATCCATATAACTCTTACAAGGAAATACTTGTCATTCATGATGATAGTGTCACTTGGGTATTACAAATATTATAAACAGTCACATAAAGGAGCATAAGCTCATGACGGGGACAGAGTTTTCAGTTTAGTCACTCCTGGATACACACCATTGGCAAGTACAGCCACTCTGAAGGCTGCTCACAGCTTAGCACATTCCCCTGGTGGCATCTTGAGGACAAGAGACCTCTGGAGTGCTTTTGGGTGCTCACAGGGAGCTCCCAGGGTGAAATGCCAGCTTTAATCAGTCACCTTCCCCTGTGCAAAGACAGCAGAGAAGCAGCTCAGCAAGGCTGAGGGGCATGAAATTGTGTTAAGCAACACTCACGACAATGACTGGATTTGCTATTTTAAAGTAAGTGACTAAATGTCTTCTTCTTTTTTTTTCCTTGAAATTGTAATTTTCCTGCACTGCTGAGTGTAAAGGTGACCGCTCTGTGGTGGATCTCAGTGGTTTGTACTCGACAGCTAATCAGATTGATTCATTTGGTGAGGTGGGCAATAAACTCAGTTAAAAAGCAGAATTGAGCTCTTACCTCACTGAAATATAACAGTGCACATTTTTTTCCTTTCTGGTTTTTGAAGGAATGAAACAGTTAGGCAGACTTTTCAGGAGAGCATTGTAAAGACATAACAAGGTTTGATATGTGTAGCAGAAAATATAATCACCCATGGAACAAAAGCCAGTTTCCTTCCTGAGTTTGCTAGCAGCCTTTCAGGGACTCACACAGGTTTTTATCACTAATGGGAGTGGGAGGTTTTGGAAGAGCCATCCTGGGTTTATCCTAGCTCCATCCTACAGTTAGTGGACTGTAAAATGCACATTTACCTATTGTTAATTGCATCAGAGCAAATCAGAGAGTCAGCAATGGCTCAGTATTACCAAATTTCTCCACAGGATGGCATCCATCAGTTAAAAACAAAATTTATGGCCTTAGCAGAACTCACTAAAATAGAGATGGATTATATTTTCTATTAAGCTTCATAGTGTTTAGAGTTTATTTTGATACACACTCTAACTTGATCATAGTCAGGGAGGGTGGGGGTGCTTGCCATTGCTGGCACTGATGGGGAGATGAAATCCATGGTTTATGCAAATGAGGAAACGGACTTAGCTGAGGACAGAGATGCTAACCAATGAAGCTTAGCGTCTAAGAGCCCCCTTCACCAGACAGCCATTGACTGAATTAATTTAAAAGATTAGCAGCTATCAGGAGATCGAGTCAGGAGAAGTGCCTCATGCTAAACTGAAAAGGGGAAGCACAAGATGTTCTGGGAACTGGATTAGGTGAAAACAGAAGAGTTTAATATCTTGTAGTATTTTATAGCTTGAGAGTAATGAAAGTACAGTATAGTGTGTTATCGACATGAGCAAAGATTTCAATGGGCCAACCCTGAATGTCTTTGATGAGGGGCTCTCTCAAAAAGAAGTAGTGTTTCTAAGTTAGGACTAGAACCAAGGTAGTAGGGCTATGAGAGAGAAATATGGCTATTAGAGAGAAGTCAACATGTAGGAAGGTCACGAGATGGGCTGGGTTTGACACTGTATGCCCTAGCTTCAAAATTGATGTTGCAGGCTAATAAAAATAACCTCTCTCTCTCTCTCTCTCTCTCTCTCTCTCTCTCTCTCTCCTCTCTCTCTCTCTGCTTTTTTCTCTGTTTTTCTCTCTGTCTCTCTCTGCATGTAGGATGTATGTATGTGTATGTGAGTACATGTGTGTCATGTGTGGGTGCATATGCATGTATGATACATCCTTTATTTGAGACAGGGCCTCCCATTGGACTGGAACAGGCTAAGTGTGCAAAGCTGGGTGGTTAGAGAGTCTAGGGCTCTCTGCCTGCCTCTGCTTCCCCAGCACTAGGGTCACAAACTATGTCACCATGCCTAACTTTATTATGCAGGTTCTGGGGATTGAAGTCTGCTCCTTATCCTTTCACAGCAAACAATTTACTGACTGATCTATGTACCCAGCCTTCAAATAGCAAAGTTTTCTAAAGATGATTTATTCACTTTCAAAGCAAAAGAAGTGTTAGCTGTCCAATGTTTATTGGACATACTTGGGACAGAATTACAGGATGGGTGAAGGGAAGGGACTGTAAAATTCATCGGGCCATGCTTGACAGAGCCATGGAATCTGAGTTTTTCACATTTCCTCCATTTCCATTCACTGTGAGGTGCTTCTTTGAACCTTTCGAAGCCCTGCATAGTGAATAAGCACTATGTCATCTGGAGACTGTCTTACTCTTTCTTTTGTCCATCACATCCTGAAGGCCTTTATGGTTCAAACTGTCAGGCACAGTTCCCTGTCACCTTTAAAAGACACTGAAGTACTCCTGGAGGAATTATCTGCTCACTAGAGACAGTGAAATCACAGTTCATTTTCCCTACTACCAACTGCCAGTTCATTCCAGCTGCTAATTTTCTAGGAGTTGCATTATCATGGGGCAGAGGGAGGCAAGAAATAAGCTTTTCTACATGTTTGTATGCATGTCAAGTCTCTTAAATAGAACTTACAGAAACCAAGCATGAGGTGTTCTCCAGCGCTTCATGTAATACAAACTGGGGTGTTTTATTTTTAAAAATGAAAAATAGATAGAAACTATTCACTATAGCATCTCGATGTGTGAAGAATCTTTAGGCAATAATTTCAGTTGCTGACTCAGTGGACTGCATCTGGCTTGTGAACAAAGACTCTTTGGGAGGTTTATTGTGAAGCACTGGCAACTGTAGCCTGGGTGTGGAATGCTGTTTGTTCAGGGCCTGGGATTGTTCTTTCTATCTTCTCCTTCCCCTAAACTCAGTGGTTTTGAACACTGAGGTCAGTTAAATCCTAAGCCAATGCAGGAGACCTGTCTGCACCTACAAGCACAGAGTCCTGAGGCTCTGGTGCCATGGCTGTGACAACATTTACATTCAGCTATCCCACGCCTTGCTTCCTGCTTGATACTGTAAGAAGTTTCTTCTGCATATGGGAATGTGTGGACACAGTGTGCTTAAATCACTTTGGAGCCCATGCTGAAGGAGGTTAAGAGACAATATTATTATGTATTGCAAAAGCAGAGAAATCCAAAATCCTTTCTGCTGACAAGATTTGGTTTTTATTTGGATTAAAAAAATAGTGCTACCAGTGTTTCAAAACTAGTCACCAATGACAGGTAGGCATGCCCATGACATCTCTTAGGTGTGATTATTTGCAGAGTAAAAATTTCCTCAGGCCATAGTGGCCATACCTTCATCTTTCTGAGCCTGAAGTTTTTTTTTTTTTTTTTTTTTTTTTATTACATTCTCTTAGGCAAACAGAAAAAAAAAATCACAGTCTTTGCTCTTTGATATTATCAGCATGCAAAACTGTAGGCATGAAAGGACATTGACATCTCTATTAGTAAACATAGTTACAATTCTTCTGACAAGAGGGTATGGAGGATTGCACTCAGGCAGGCTCTTTCTCTTCCTCTCCCTCACATTCTATCTTCCAACTTGACAGGCTGGTTGCAGAGGCCAATGAAAACATTCATGTCTTTTTCAGGTTGAGAGCATTTGTTCGGCATTTATGAAGGTGGTTTTCTTACCGGTGGGTGTCAAATCACACAACGTGAAGAGAGGCAGCAGTCCTGGACTAACTGCTCAGCCATCACTTTCCTGTGAGAGTAGCTTGGACTAGCAAGTGGTCAATTAAAAGCTGAAAACATTTCAGCATCACCATGGGGGACATCAGCTTCTGTTCCTGACTATGGTGTTACTCATTAGACTGACAGGAGCATCCAGGAGAGGCTTCCGAGGCTGAGAGGAAGCAGAGACAGACTTCACATGTTCTCAGGAGATGAGAACTTGCTCCTTCTTGCTGTTGCCAGCAAGTTGTTGACCTTGAAAGTCAGAAAACTTGTCACATTCCTTTTTCCAGTTTTTGTTAATATTTGAAATCATTTTGAGAGACATTATATTAGCAAAGGCCCAACCCAAGAGAACAGTTTAGGGGAGGAAACATTTACATTATTCACAGTTCCAGAGGGTTCAGTTCAAAGCCCTCGGCCCATAAACTTGAGACTGAATGCAAAGGTGGGGGAGTGTGTGGTGGCGGCGGGGGTGCTGCCTCATGGCAGGGAGGAAGCAGAGATCATGGTGTGGACCAACAAGCAGGGACAGCGTTCGGAGTCACACACAGTGATCTGCTTCCTTCAGCAACGTCTCATCGCCTAAAATTTCAATAGTATCCCAAAATTGTACCACCAACTGGGGGCCAAACCCTCAACATGTAGGGGCATTTCGCATTTAAACTACAACGAGCCTTAGTCTCATGAGATTTTATGTTATCAAAATTTACCCAGAACTTATCTTCAGCCTATGAATTTGAATTCTTTTGCTGGGGTTTGTCCACTCTGAGCCTCAGGTGTTTGGCCATCTTCAAATGTTGCCTTTGGTCATTCTTGTTGCTCTCTGGTAATGCTTTACGCATGCTTATTGGTATGTTTCAACACAGCCAAGTGTAGCACGGTGCTTACCTTTCTACAGGTCTTGGTGGGAGATGGCTGTCATGTTCTGGTCACTGACCTAAAGGTTGATTCTGCATAGTGCTTTGACCTTGGTGACACAATGACCAGTGTGGTCCATGTTTCCCTATGGTCCTTCTTAGAACAGACATTATCATTTTCTGTGGGAAAGAGTCTCTTCCTCCCTCTAAGATGCTTCTTGGCCTGAGACTGCTTGTTTTTGTCTAACAGCACATGAGAACTGACAGAAAAGAACACTAACTTCCATATCATGAAAGTTCATGTGAAGGAGAACATGAGTCCTTTAGTACCAGCGGGCTTCATGATTGGTAATAGAAGATGAACCATAAATCATGTCCTACTAACCTAGTTCTTTAAGCAGTTACTTTGTAGTGTCTTTTTCATGATGCTTATGGGAAGAGACAGTGGCAGCCAAGACACATTTCCTTAGCTCAGGAGGTGAGGCTCAGATTCAGCCCAGCTTTTAAGAAGACACAGTCCATACATTTGTTGGCAGTTGCTGCACAATAAGCCACCCAGTGGTTGGTGCCTTCAACAACTGCAAGATTATTTCATGATCTTGCAAGTCAAGAACTTAGCTCTGGTGAGAGGCTCTTCTGGTCTTAGCTGGGCTCATGTGCATGTGGTCATTTATTGATTGGTTTGGGACAGATTCTTCTAGGATGATTTCAGCGGATACACCACATTTCTGTTCTATGCAGTATCTCATTTTCTAGTAAACAAGCCAAGACTGTTCCATTGTGTCTGGATAGGATTCCAAGCAAAACTGAGAAAAGATGCAAGATTTCTTGAGGCCTAGGTTTAAAATGGACTCACTGTATTTCTGTTATATTCTGTAGATCAAAGCAGATCAAAGGTAGGTATTATATATAAGAGATTAGAGTAAGTCTCCTTGAGGAGAGGAAGCGACAATATAATCTCAAAGGAAATGGATTCAAAGTGAAGGATTATATCATTTTGTAATTTATCATAACATATATTCTAAAAATAGCCTCTGGTAGTTTAATATTTCAGTGGATTGTTTTACAATTTAAATGATTCTTTTAAAATATTTTTTACTGATTTGAATGTATTTTTTAAATTTTTTATTTTTTATATGTATGAGTATACTGTCTGCCTGTAGGTTGGTGCACCTGTGTCATGCAATGCTGAGGAGGTCAGAAGAGGGCATCAGATTCCCCTGGAACTGGAGTTAAAGATGGTTCTTAGCCACCATGTGGGTGCAGGGAATCGAACCCAGGTCCTCTGCAAGAGCAGTAAGAGCTCTTAACCGCCGAGCCATCTCTCCAGCCCCTGAATGTATTTTGATCTATGCTTCCCTAGTGCTCTTGGGGGTGGGTCTAGTCTTTGGAGTCTGGTCAACGTACTAGATGTCACAACAGTAAGTAAAACTTCTCTCTCTCTCTCTCTCTCTCTCTCTCTCTCTCTCTCTCTCACTTTCATTCAGCAGCCATCAAATACCAGTCAGCTAGGGCTCATCAGATGGGCTCATCAGCTAGGGCTGGGGCTTCCTGACCACCTGTAGCATCCATGCTGGGCCCCTGTCTGGTTTGGGTTAGCACAGATCTTGTGCATATTGTCATAGTGCTGTGGGTTCACATTTGCACTCCCCTGTGGTGCACAAACAACAGTTTCATTGTATTCATCTATGGCCTCTGGCTAGTACAATCTTTCTATCTTTTCTTCCAGAAGGCTTGGGAGGAAAGGGTACAATATAGGTGTCCCTCTTGGGGCTGAGCACTCTGCAATCTCTTATTCTCTACATGTTGACCATTTGTGGGTCTCTGTGTTAATTGGCATCTGTTGTCAAAAGAAACTTCTTTGGGGAGAAGTTATAGGGGCACTGACATATGGGTATAACAATAAGGCCCTATCAGTTTAATATTATATCTAGTTAGCAGATGATTAATAGGTTACCCCACAATAGTTTGTTGTTTTATTTGACTTTAAAAAGGGTGTATCTGAGCCAGGCATGGTAGTGCAGGCCTTTAATCCCTGCACTCAGGAGACAGAGGCAGGTGGATCTCTGGGAGTTTGCCAGCCTGGTCTACATAGTGAGTTCCAGGACAGCTACAGGGAGACCCTATCTTAAAAAGACAAAAATAAGTGTATATCTGTTGTGCTTCTTACATCCCATAACTAAAGATAATTTTATCTAGATCTCATTAGCAGTTTATGGTACAAAGCCACATGATTATAGGGGAAGTTTGAGAAATTAGAAAACAAATTTATACACATATCCTTCCTTCTTTTTTGTGTAGGTGTGAATTGTGGATGTATGTGTACAGGTGTGTGTGTTCATGGTGCACATGTATCTGTATGTGTGTGCTAAATGTGTATGTCTATGTGGTGCATGCACTTGTGTATATGTGGTGCATGTGCACATGTATGTGTATGGTGAATTCATGTGTGTGCATGCATGGTACTTGGTCATGGAGGCCAGAGCTTTACAATGAGGACTTTCTTTGCTTTCCATCTTATGCTTTGGACACAGGGTCTCCAGCTGAACCTGGAGCTCACCATTTCAGATAGAACAGCTAGCCAGCGATTCCCAGGATGCTTCTGTTGTTTGTTTCTCACAAACATGGGGTAACATGCACGTTCCATTGTGCCTGACTTTTTTGTGGATGCTGGAGTTCCTCATGCTGGTGCAGTAAACACTTTATGCGCTGAGCTAACTCCTGTGTCCTCATTTATATAAGAGCAAAATAAAGGAGTAATAGGAAGCATGCTACATAATGGGAGAAACTATAACAGTGAACATTATGGCATTTTCATGCCTTCCTGAGCACAAGAGGGAATAGCTGTCTACAGCCATTTACGGGAGTAATGCTGGTCACTCCTGGGTTGGTTTTCTTTTCATTTTATATTCACAGGTTCCTTCAGTATATCTGCTTTGAAGCCCTATAATCACAAGCCAGGACTGTGTCTATGTTACTTGGTATTGGGTCTTTATATCTGTGTCGCAAGACATTTACGGAGGACTGGCAACACTGGATTTAGGCACAGTAGAAGAACAGCACTGGGGACTGATCGCAGAGTCTCCACTTCTGCTTTGGAGTTCTTTAATATGCTTGTCTTCTCCTTTATCTTGTATCAGTAATTTTAGATTCCTACCAGGAACCTTGGTTTCTCTCACAGCAAACCAAGAACACCAAATATTCTGAAACAAACTTCCTAAGGCACCATGAATGGATGAACACAGGCAGACAGCTTCAACACTGCCCAAAGTACAAGTTACTGGGGGAACTTATGAGAGAGCATGGTCCTGGGCAGTAGCAAGAACAAGTGAATCTCCAGCATTTGCCATAGAAGGAGGAGAGTATATACTGGTAAGGACAGAAGTTGCTTCATGCTGGAATGTTGCCGGTTTATATTAAGCCAGTATCAAAGAGTCAAGTACATTACTGATGCTGAGACCTGGTCTATCTGTCTATCTATCTATCTATCTATCTATCTATCTATCTATCTATCTATCTATCTATAGTATGCTTGGATATTAGAAAGGCAGTGGACTACATGTACTCTGGGTTACTGATTGTGCTCGTGACTAAAGATGGCTGCAGACGAGCTTGAGGAAACTATTCCTGTGAACTCATATACTCCTGCAATTTTTCTTCTTCAGTGTAACAAAGATCTCCTCAGAACAAGCAAATACTATTGTTGAGTGCTTAGAGTCACATGTTATGGAGCCAAACAGTCTTTCAAATCTTATCTCCTTCTTACAAGCTAGAGCCTTCCTATAAGTCTCAACTTTCTCATCTATAATAGGAGCATTGTTAGGTGGAGTGGTTGTGAGAATGTAATGAACCTTTGTTCTTTAATGCAGTGTGCAAAGCATGACTGCTGGTTCTCATGGACTGTGTCTCTTCAGAGGGCTTGGGCTCTGAATTCCATTGCTCACATTTTTAGTAGGTATGATCATTCATTTATAGCAACATTTTCCAAATGGTAAATCTTTGTCTCCCTATTGTTTCCTGTGCTCTATGTTTCTACTTCTTTGTTCCTTTCAGTTTTATTTTGAAACTTCAAATGACAAGTCATCCTTAGGGTGACACAAGGTTATCCCTTTTTAATTAAAAAAATAATTTATTTGATCATTTTTCTTTCTCTTTTGTTTGATAACCAGATGTTTTGGACAGAGCTATTGTTTTCTTTCTTCAAACTTCTTTAGAGTTTTTTATTTCTTTAACTAGATATGAACTAAGAACTGTTCAGTCAGCTTAATTCCAAATGGGCAGGAAGAATCTGAGTGGCTTACAACTGTGTGACTATGCTCCGTAAAAGGGAAGAGTAAATGTGATCCATACACAGTTGTTTTAAACCTTTTATTAGAATTTGACAAACCTGTTCATTAATTTTTTTAGCTCACATTTCATTAGTTAAGGCAAGTCATGAAACCAGATTTAAGGCACTGAAATAGGAGATACAATTGTACACCTAGAAGAAAGACAAGACGCAGTATGATGGTCAGTGTAAACGGCCAATTTGACAGAGCTGGAATCACCTAGGATACACCTCTGGACAGAGCTGTGAGATGTTATTTACATTAAGGTTAACCTCTGAGAATATCTGAGATATTGTCTTGATTAGGTTGATATAGAAAAACCCACTTAATTGCAAGCGGGACTATTATGTGGGCAGGGATTCTGGACTGGATAAAATGTAGGAAGCAAGCTGAACATTAGCATTCATCACACTCTGTTTCCCAGTTGTGGGTGTGACGTGTCCAGTTGCTTCATATTGTTGCTGCCACATCTTCCCAGCATGATGAACTATACCCTTGAACTGTGAGCTGAAAGAAACCATTTCATTCTTTTTAAAGATTTATTTATTTATTATTTTTTATGTATATGAGTATACTGTCTGCATGTAGGTTGGTGCACCTGTGTTGTGCAATTCCACAGAGGTCAGAAGAGGGCATCGGATTCCCCTGGAACTGGAGTTAAAGATGGTTCTTAGCCACCATGTGAGTGCTGGGAATCGAACCTGGGTCCTCTGCAAGAGCAGTCAGAGCTTTTAACTGCTGAGCCATCTCTCCAGCCACCCCCCCCCCCGCATTTCACTCTTAAGTTACCTTTTTCAGGATATTTTGTCATGACAACAGGAAAATTAAAACCCAAAGCATTGGAGTAGAGTATGATGCAGCAATCAAGGAAGTGAAGAGAAAACCCACAGAGTGGGAGAAAACCTTCACTGCTGATACATCTGATAGAGTGTTAACTTCCAGAATATATAAACTACTCACAAAAGAACTAAGAAAACAAATGACTCACTGAAAAGATGGAGTAAAGAGCTCAACTGAGACTTCAGAAATGAAGAAGTAAATATGGCTGAGAAACATCTTAAAAAGTGTTCAATATTGCTAATAATTAAGGAAATGCAAATTAAAACCATCCTAAGATTTCATCTTACTCCAGTAAGGCTAGCTATGATCCAGAAACAAAGGATACCAAATGCTGGAGAGGTTGTGGGGAAAGGGGAGCACTCATCCACTGGTGGTGGGAATGCAAACTCATGCAACCCCTATGGAAAGCAGTGTGGAGAATTCTTAAGAAGCTGAAAATGAGCCTACCACCTGGCCTAGTCATACCACTCCTGGGTATATACCCACAAGACTCATCCTATTGCAGAGATGCATGCACAGCCATGTTTATTGTAGCTCTCTTCACAATAGCAAAGAGCTGGAACCAACCCAAGTGTCGCTCAACCAATGAATGCATAGAGAAAATGTGGTACATTTACACAATGGGGTTCTATGCAGCAGTAAAGGAAGATGGCATCATGAAATTTTCAGTAGATGGATGGAACTAGAATATATTAAGTGAAGTAACACAGTCCCAGAAAAACAAACGATGATGAATGTTATCTCACATCTGTGGATGCTAGTCCCAATTAACTAGTTGTAAGGCAAACTGAGCAACATTAATGTTATATTCATATATGATGCTATATGCATAAATAATATGGATATATATTAAGAAACATTAATGTTATATGCATATATATGCATAAGCTGAAGCAATACAAGCTGGAGGGAACAACAACAACAAAAGAACTGGGACAAAAAACTGACTGAAACAGTGAGGTTCTCCCCAAAACAATAATCCTCTGCTTTGAAGAAACTTTGGAAAGACTCAGAAAAATATGCAAGACATGTATGACAGAATCCATGATCTTGGGAGGGGTGGGGGGCCATGGAAAGGGAAATAAGTCTAAATTGGACTGGCAAATGATATATGAAAAAGTTTAATAACAATAAGAATATATATAAAATTTTAAAAAATTAAAAAGAGCTATTTTGCTGATGTACTTAGGAGGTGATGCTTGTTTATGAGTACAACCGTTATTAGTTACTCAATAAGTGGTTTCTAAAATAAACAAAATGAAATGCAAAAAATATTCAGACAAGCAAAAAATAATAATATGCATCACTAGAAACTATAAAATAGGATTTGAGACGTTATAGAAGGACATTGGAGAATCTGAGAGTTTGTAAAATGTGACAAAAATTGGAATATTGCAAGGATATGAGTATGTGGTGGGTCTTCAGTATGTGCAGGGATGCTTTAGGCCACATGTGTTTCCTGTAGCAATCTTAGATGCACAATAGGTAACATTTGTAGGACATTTAGCCCATGGAAGTCACTGTCCTAAATAGTTGAACTGAATTAATTCACTTCATCCTCCATCTTCATGGTCTGGGTTTCTGTTGTGGTATGAATGAAAATGTCTCCCATACGCTCTCATGTATTTGAATACTGGTGTATGGTCCCTACTTGGTCGGGCTGTTAGCTGCCTCCCTCTCCCATGAGGGACTTTTACCCTTCTAGAACTCTAAGCACAATCAATTCTTCCTTACAAAGGTTGCCTTGGTCATGATGTTTTATCACAGCAACAGAAAAGTAACTAATACAGTTTTATTCCATTTTTCATTTTGTTTTACTGATGAGAAGACCAAAGCCTGGAAGCTCTGCAGCTTACCATACATGACATCAAGTGTACTAAAGCCAAACTCAGGCTGGACAGACCCACATCCAACCAGAACATGAGGTCACTGTGTTGCTTCATTACAGCATCTGACATGAACCACAGTGGACACTGGCTGATATTATGTTATAGAGTACAGAAAGCTGTAAATACTGGAGAAAGAGTCCAGAGAGGTAGATCTCTTTACACTTTCCCTGGAAATCAGTTTTTTAATTGTTGTGGTTTAGTTGTTTGTGTCCTCTTTAAATACACATATGGACATCTTATTCCTCAAAGTGCTGGTATTAAGAGGGAAGGGCCTTGGAGGTGGTTAGGTCACAAGGGCAGAGCTCACATGAATAAGACTAATGCCCTTCAAGTAGATGGTCCTGGAAGGAGCCTGGGTAGTCCCATCATGGGAGGACATTGTGAGAAGATACTGTCTGTGAGGAACTGAACTCTCACCAGGGATAGAGGCACTGATGCCTTTATATTGGACTTTGAGCTCCCCAAACTATAAGAAATAAATTTATGCTGTTGATAAGGTTCGTAGGCTATGGCGTTGCATTATATATAGGAGCCCAAATAGACTAAGATTATGGGTAAACAGACTTAGTTTGCCAAGGAAGAAGTAAGATATTAATAGATACTACTTTAAACAGAATTTGTAGTACCGTTGATGGGATCTAGAAATTGATGAAAATAACTTCACTCATTCCCTTTGAGCTAGTGGGAAAAAAAGTAATATCTTGGGTTCAGCTGCCAGCTTGACATAGCCTAGAATCCTTTGAGAGAGTCTCACTTGGGAGATTTTCCAGATCAGATTGGACTGTACTCAATGTCTGTGAGGGACTGTCTTGACTGATGATTGATATACGAGGGCCCAGGCCACCATGGCCAGCACAATCTGTAGGCATCTGGACCTTGGGATGTATAAAAAAGCTAGCTGAGCATTAGCCTATGAGTAAGAGAGCAAGTCAATAAACAGTATGGATTCTTCTTTGAGTTCCCACTTAAGTTCTTGTCCTTCAGTGATGGATTGTGACCTGGAAGTGCAAGCCCAAATCCCTTTCCTACCCATTGTTTTTGAACAGAGTATTTTATCACAGCAACAGAAGGAAACTAGGAGTAGGCAGGGATGTACAGTGACCTCTGGTTCAAACTCAGTAAGGAATATATTTCTCGCGTGCTTGCTGCAGGGGGATGTGGCCTTTTCTCTGTAAGGGGTCATCTCAATGGCTTCAGGTGAAGACACTGGGAGCTTCGCATGGGCTGTATTCATTTGTATGTTTGCTTCACTTGTTTTTCCTAGGAAATAGATGACACACATTATGATTCTTACTGGCATTTAGAGATTTGGGCTCATGCATCAGTTCAGATGTTATCTCCAAGGCATAAGCTCTGGGATCAGGAAGCATGATGTAGCATATCAGGCAGCAATTATTTGCTCAACCGTTTACAACTGTTTTCTCAGAAGGTGGCTTCTTTGTCTGTCAAGGAAATGACAAATTTGTTGATGAGATTTCAGTTCAGGGGTTTGTTTGGAGGTAACTTGAAGGCTAACATTCTTCACTGGCAGAGGCATTTTTAAGCTGAGACTCAAATCAGAGATTCCCCTGAGGTAGATTCTGATGCTTTGTTTAACAAAGCAAACTATGAGTCCAAATTATTCATTACCATATTCATAAGTAATCTATTTAGTAAGAGTATGGAGATAATAATAAAAACAAATATTGAATGAAAGCTCATTCCATGCCAGCCTTTCCAGCACTTACAGTTGTCAGCTCATTGTCAGTCTGAAAGAAATGGTTTAAAATTAATGAGCACATACTCTTTATGCTAGGTGGGAAACTAAGTAATGGGGACTGTGTTGCTAAGGCTTCCTAGGAAAGCTTTCCTAGGAGGAAATGCTGGATAAAGAAAAAAAAAGTTTAAATTCATTTTAGATGGAATCGAATGTCCAAAATTTATTGTATTTGGTTTTCTTGCTTAAATGCCAAAATCATTTATAATGGAATGAAAGCATCAATAAGATTTGTTAGTACATGTTCTAATTTGCCTTCAATTGCTGTGACAAAACACTTTGACCAATACCAACTTATGGAGGAAAGGGTTAATTTGGCTTACATCTCCTCAGTTACAGTTTATAACTGAATGAGCCCAAGATAGGAACTCAGTGTAGGAACCTGGAGGCAGGGGCTGAAGCACAGGCCATGGAAGAATGCTGCTTATTGGCTTGGTCCCCTGGCCTGTACCTAACATACTTTCTTATATAACACAGGACTACCTGCCCAGGGGTAGCACCATGCACAGTGGGCTGGCCCTCCCACATCATTCAATAATCAAGAAAATACCCCACTAACATGACCATAGGCTAGTCCAATTGATGACCACTCTACACAGGTGTGTCAAGTTAACAACTAAAGTTAGCCAGCAGAGTACAATTTTTTTTTCTTTTTGTTTGTGTGGGTTTTGAGACAGAGTTTCAAATAGTCCATGCTGACCTCAGACTCACCGCTTAGCTGGCCTGGAATTCCTGATGTTCCCCCCCGCCCCCAGTGATGGGACTACAGGCGTGGACCAGTGCACTTGGCTTGTCTATATGAGTGTATAATCCATTCTCATTTCCTTCTGGTCCATATTTTTGTATCTTTCTTTTATTCTATATTTTTATATTTCTTTTATCTTACCATAATGCAGTTAGAGTAACTTGGTCGGAAGTCAAGTTGTAAGTAATCATCTGGTTGTGCTTGTCTTTATGCTCTCAGATTATTTGAGTGATGACTAATGCACATACAACTGCCACTTAAAGCTGCCCAAGAAGAAATGCAAACCCATTCTGTCTTTGCACGCTGATCACTCGCGGCATTTTAACAAGGCATAAAGTTCCGATCCTGACAAGTTAACACAGTGAGAGACCGTTTACCTGTCTTGGAGTCATCCAGGAAATAGCTGAGTGTTTCTCCATGTTAGGGGAACTAAGAAACAGCATTTGATTTACTTGTTCTTTGGGCTATTCATGCATATAACTGGGAGAGAAGGAAGTTGTGAGGAGAAGGGAGCCTCTGCAGTCAGAAGAACTTGTCAATTCAGAGAAAGTGAATTGTTCCCTGCTCTCCGATGTATGAAGCAGAAAGCCCCGAGGAAAGAGAGCCAGGGAATTGGTCTGAGGACACAAGTATGGAAACTGTATTTGGATCTGTTGGAAGAGAAAAGTTTGGGAATGAGAGAGAGAGACAGAGACAGCTACAGAGAGAATTGCTACTAAGAACACAAAATATTCCTCTTTTATTATAAAAAGGGGCAGATTTACCATGTTTCTCCTGGAAAGGTTGTTAGCAACAAATTTTTGTAGAAATATTCATTCTTATTCTTTCTAATAATTATTCATTTTTATGTATACAAATGATAACCTGCATGTATGTTAAGAGGAATTATGGACCGTTGTTAGCTACCATGTGTGTGGGTGTTGAGAACTGAACCCAGGTCCTCTGCAAGGGCAACTAGTACTCTCCACCACTGAACAGTTTCTCCAGTCCTTCCTTTCTATTCTTATGTAGAAAGGGCTGTTTACATTTTATAAGCCACTCAAATTCAGGATCTGCCCTTAGCAACAGTAAGTTTGAATCATTAATTCTGTTTACAAAAAGGAAAAGTTGAGTTAGTTTGATGAGTAGGCTAGTCAATAGTGGCACATTCTGTGTTTCTAAGCATACAAGCAGAGGATTTTCACACAGTTTTGAAGTTTCTGTTTCATTGAAATGTACTGTTTATTGGTGTATTATTTAAGTGTCACGCGCAGCAGTCTCGCCAGCAAGAACTTCACGCGGACAACAGGATTCTTCTGCAGCAGTATTTAGTGTGCACAGCTCTTTTAGGAGAAGGACCCTGAAATGGGGCAGAAGCACTGCTTATATAGCAGTCCAGAGGGTTCGTGTATGCTCTGGATAGGTGCACTGTCCAGATGCCTCATTTGCATGTTAAAGGCGGGAGCTTAGGGACTAGTAGTCATGCGCAGTTTCTCCAATGCAAAGGCAATGGCGGGAAACGGCTTGTAGTGACTCAGGAAGTCGGCGCCATTTTTAAGGTGTGGTCGCAAGCGACACAGCACACTCGTGCAGGCTACCAACATTTAAGTATGCACACAGCTTTCCTGTGAAGAAATTTAATTGTCATCCATTTATTTATTTATTTATTTATTTATTTATTTTATTTTTTCTGGTCTTCTTGAGACAGGGTCTCCCTGTAGCCCCAGCTGGCCTGGAACTCACTCTGTAGACCAGGTGGTCTTGAACTCACAGAGATACCCCTTCCTCTGCCTCTCAAGTGCTAGGATTAAAGGTGTGTGCCACCATGCCTGGCTAATTGTCCTCCTTTTAATGTGATCTTAATTAATGAATTCATTATTTAAATAGTTTTATCAAGGGAAAGTTTTTTTCTCAGCACAAAGAATCAGAAACGTGACTGAGGAATCTGTATGAAAACCAGCCCCACACATTTCCCAAAGACACCTTTTAGGAAACTTCTATATAGTGGACTCAACATGACTTTTCCTAAAGGCTTGTAGTGTTTGCTGTCCCCCATACCTTCTCCTCTACCGTGCCCTGTCCTACATCTCATTTAATTTTTTGTGTACCATTATACCCCTTTCACCATTTTTATCACTGCATTTTATCTTCCTTCCTATGAAGTCCTTAATAGTTTTCTGACCTATGTGGTTTTTCTAATTGAAACAAGTTTATCTAAAGTTTCAAAACTAGAATCCACATATGAGACAGAACACGCAACATGTAAGTTTCTGGGTCTGGGTCCATCACCCAGGATGATTGTTTCCAATTCCATTTCATAATTTTGTTTTTCTTAACAGCTGGTTAATAGTCCACTGTGAAAAACTACTGCATTTTCATTATGCATTTATCTTCGATGAACATCTATGTTGTTTCCATTTCTGACTATTAGGAACAGAGCAACAATAAATATGAATGAAAAAAAAAACAAGAAAAAAAACATGAATGAGCAAGTATCTCTGTGGAAGGATATAAAACTTCTGGGTATATGTCTAAGAGTTGTGTAGTTGGTTCATGTGGCATATCTGTATCTAGCTTTTTGATGAACCTCCATACTTGCATCCATAATTGCTATACTAATTTTCATTCCTACCATCAGCGAATAAATAAACCCCTTTCCTCACATATCAGCATTTATCTTTTTTTTAGCCATTTTTATTGGGGTAAAATGAAATCTAAAAGTAGTTTTAATATGAATTTTTCTGATGATTAAAAATGTTTAACATTAAAAGAAGTTTCTCAGTGTTTACTTTTTGTGAATAATCCATCTAGTTTCTTGCCCCAATTTTTAATTTTCTTTGTTTTCTTTTGGATGTTTAGCTTTTTTTTATTTTTTTTATTTTTTTTATTTAATTTTTATTGATGGTTTGTGCATTTCGTACATCATTTTCCAATTCAGATCAGGCATAATTCCCTTTCCCTTCCCCCCCACCCCCACCCCATCTCAGGTCATGTATTCTGCCATAACTGTCCTGCATCTTTCAGGGTTTCCTTTTTTCATTTTTTAGCTATAAGTGATAATCCATGAGTATAAGCATCCTTCGTGCAAAACCAATCTACAGACTGTTGTGCCCAAACCCCCACAGTCCCACCATTCATTCAGGGATGCATAGTAAAAGAACAACAACAGAAAGACTGCATCAGAAAATGGACTGAAATGGTGAATTGGGAAGGGGGGATGGGTGGGAGAGGGACATGGATGTATATTCGATCAAGGCATATTTAATTGATGTGAGTTCAACAAGTACTCAGTTTCGCCTAGACACTGTCTACAGGATACATGGTGTTTTAGGACTTAGTAAAAGTAAATATGTGTATATTAAACAACATTGGTTTACAGACTCTGATAAAAACGGTAATGCATCTGAGTTAAATGTGGATGTTTAGCTTTTTGAGTTCTTTGTACATTCTAGACAGTAACTCTTTGTCAGATATATATGTGTTAAATTTTTTCCCAATTCTATAGGTTGCCTATTCATTTAAATGGTGATGTACAGAAACTTATTAGTTTCATGAGGTCCCATTTGTCAATTGTTGGTCTTAAAAGCCATGATATTGACATCCTGTTTAAAAAGTCCTTTCCTGTGCCTATAAGTTCTAGTGTATTCTATACCTTTTCCTTGATCAGATTCAGGGCATCAAGTCTCATATTGAAGTCTTTGATCCATTTGGAGTTTTGTACATGGTAACAGAAAGGAATCTAGTTTAATTCTTCTTACACTCATTATCCACTTTGACCAGCCCCATTTGTTGAACATGTTATCTTTAATCCAATGTGTATTTTTGGCCCCTTTGTGAAAAATGAGGCATCTGGATATATTTGGACTTAAATCTGTGTCCTCAGTTCTATTCCACCAATTAATGCATCTATTTGTTGTCAGTACCATGTTGATTTAATTTCATTTGTTGAGCCTTGCTTTGTGTTCTAATATTTGTTGATTTTAGAGAGAGTTCCATGGCTACTGAGAAGAAAGTATAGTCTTTAGTGATTGGTGGAATGTTCTATAGATATGTTTGCTCTATTTGATTTATGATGTCATTTAACTCAGGAGTTTCCCTGTTTAATTTTTTCCTGATAAGCTACCTATTAGTTATAGTGGGAGTATTGAAGTCACCCAGTATTACTATGTTGTGATTAATATGTGTTTTAGATCTAATAGTATTTTCTTTTGGGGGGGTGGTATTTTTGAGAAATGGTCTCCCTTTAGTCTTAGCTGGCCTGAAGCTTGCTCTGTAGACCAGGCTGGCCTTGAACTCACAGAGATCTGCTTGCCTCTGCATCTCCAGTGCTGGGATTAAAGGCATGCACCACCACGCCTGGCTCTAATAGTAGGGAACAACCTGAGGAAGAGGGGGCGTGGTAGAATGTAAGGGCTACGATTGGGGTGAATGGTGAAACTACAGCAATGTAGTCTGGACACTCATTTGATCAACTTGATTGAACAAACAACCTGTCACCCCCCACTGGATGGTGGGGCTGTAGGTGTTTGGGCACAACAGCCTGCAGATAGGTTTTGCATGAAGGATGCTTGTACTCATGGATTATCACTTATAGCTAAAAATGAAAAAAAAAAAAACTGAGAGAAAGATGCAGGACAGTTATGGCAGAATGCATGATCTGGGATGGGGTGGGGGTGGGGGGGGAGGGAAAGGGAAATAAGCCTGATCTGAATTGGAAAAAATGTATGAAATGCACAAAGCATCAATAAAAACTAATTAAAAAAAAAACAAAAAAAACAAAATGAAATTGGGTATATAGGTATCTGTTGGAGCAATAGAAAGGGGAGGGAAAAACAACAACATAAAGACTGGGTTAAAGAATTGAATGATACAGTTAAACTCTGCCCCAAACAACAAGCCTCTGCAGGGAAAAGCTTTGGAAAGACTGAGAGAAAGTTGTAAGACATGTATGGCAGAAGACATGAACAGGGGTGGGATGGGGGCAGCGAGAGGGCAATGTGTCCAAATTGGGCTGAGGGATAATGAATGAAATACACAATTCATCAATAAAAGTATTATAAAAATGAAATTGGGTGCACCTATGTTTGATTTGTGTATGTGTAGGAGTGTAATATCCTCCTTCTGGACTTCTCCTTTAATGCATATGCAGTGTCTTTCATTATTTTTTTCTGACTGGTTTGTATATATTTTGTCAGATATTAAATAAACTAGCTCTGACTGCTAGTTTCTTTGCTCCATCTGCTTGGACTACGTTTTCTCATCCTTTCATCTTAAGGTGTTGTCTATCCTCAATGGTAAGATGTGTTTTTTAGACAGCAAAAAGATAGATCTTATGGTAATACATAGTGTTGGTTTGTGTCTCTTTTGGGGGAAATTGAAACTATTAATATTTTAAGTTATTACTGAAATATGTGTGTTAATTCTTGCTGTTTTCTTGATTTTGTAGTGTTTTCTCAGATCTCTTTTGATTACCTGCCATGGTATTGATTATTCTCTGTAATCTTTTAGGTGTTCTGATCCTTTTGTTCAGATTGGAATATTCCTTTCAGTGTCCTATGTTGACCTACCTTATTAGTCATAAAGGATTTAATTTTTTAACCACATAATGCTTTTATTTCTCTTTAGATTTTAATAGATAGTTTTGGTGTTTATAATAGAATGGGTTTGACAATTGTGGCTATTCAGGACTTGGAATACATCTTTCTTGACCCTTTTGGAATTAAAAGTTTCTCTTAAATAATCAGGTGTTATTCTCATGGGCCTGCCTTTATAAGTGACTTGATCTTTTTTTCTTACAGATTTCAATATTATTTCTTTATGTTTTAAATATTTTAACTCTTACATGTCATGGAGAATTTCTTTTCTGGCCTTGTCTATTTGGTGTTCTGAAGGACTATTGTACCTGGATTAGCATCTATTTCTCTAGGTTAGTGTAATTTTCTTTTTGATTTTACTGAAGATATTTTCTTTCCTTTTGCTATGGCATTCTTCTCCTATGCTATAATTTGAAAGTTAGGTCTTTTGTGGTATTCCCAAATGCCCCGTGTTCCTTTTTATATTAAAATTCTTATTAACCTTTATTAAGTGATTCAACTCCTCTACTTTGTCTTCCATCCATAACTGTATTTTCTTTTTATTTTATTTTATTTTATTTTTATTGATGCTTTGTGCATTTCACACATCATCATTTTCCAATTCAGTTCAGGCATATTTCCCTTTCCCTTCCCCCCCACCCCCACCCCAACCGAGATCATGCATTCTGCCATAACTGTCCTGCATATTTCTCTCAGTTTTTTTTTTCCATTTTTTAGCTATAAGTGATAATCCATGAGTACAAGCATCCTTCATGTAAAACCAATTTGCAGGCTGTTGTGCCCAAACCCCCACAGCCCCACTTTCCAACGGGGGGTGAGGGGTTGTATGTTCAATCAGGTTGATCAAATGAGGGTCCAGACTACATTGCTGTAGTTTCACCATTCACCCCAATCACAGCCCTTACATTCTACCACGCCCCCTCTTCCGCAGATTATTCCCTGGGCTTAGAAAAGGGGCACAGGTGGATGAGAAGCAGATCAGTCCACTCTCTGAGCTGTTGTTTTGGACTCTGTCAGTTTCTGGCTGTTTCCTTTCATGGGCTGACAGATTTCCAGGAATAACCTTCGATCCTACTATGAAGCACAGCAAATAGATATATAGGTATTTAAAACAGATTAATTGTTATGGTAGGTTACTTTGGTATAGACACAATATTAATAATATGTTGATCCATGAGTACATTTTTCCTTTTATAATATGACAGAGGTCTTACTGTGGCTTAATGAATATCCTAACCTGTAGAGGATGTAAGCTTGTGGCATCACGCCATGGGTTATTCCTCCAAGGAGAGAGCCAATAGCCAATTAGATTTGGGATATACAGGCATATGGCTGCCTCTGCTGCACAGTATTTCCAGGCAGGTGAGGTGTCCATAACTGTATTTTCAAGATGATTCATTCTGCTAGCGCAGCTTTCTACTGAGGTGTTTATTTGCCTTGTTAAAACGTTTTCATTTCCAGCATCATTTCAGTTTGAGTTCTCTTCACCACTTTGAACTCTGCATGACTTGGATTGACTTCCTCATTTTTCATTCTCATCTTTGAGTTGTTTGGTTGTAACTACAGTCATTTTTTTTAAAATTGTTTTGTTTGGAAGTTTTTCCAGGTCATTTTCACTAGGGGCCATGAGGGAATTTGTAAGTTTTAGATGAAGCATGTTATTTTGATTTTTTTCTTATTGTTCTTATTGCTGCATTGGGATTTGTACCTCTAGAGATAGTTTGTTGCTTAAGTTTTCTTTAAAAATTATTTATTTATTATATTTATCTTTATATGTATGAATGCATACTCTTGCATAGCAGCTGTGTACCAGTGTTGTGCATAAGGCCGTGGAGGGTCAGAGAGAGCGTATCTGGATTCCCCTGGAACTGAAGTTAAAGAACGGTTCTCAGCCGCCGTGTGCTGGGGATCGAACCCGGGTCCTCTGCAAGAGCAGTCGCGTGCTCTTAACCGCAGGCCATCTCTCCGCCCGAAAGTTTTTCTTTCTTTTTTTTTTTTTTGTTGAGTCACCTTTCTTCCTTCAGCAGAGGTGTTTATAATGTCCAGCAGGGGGCTAATTCATGGCAGAGTAGGATGTACTTTCTGCTATAGCTTCTATTCCAGGTCTTCTGCTTGTCAGGGGTAGTGTGATGTCTGGAGCCGTTTGGTCAAGGAACTTGGAATGAATTTCCTTTGGCATTGTGGCTTGGTCCTGGATCTCAAGGCTGGATGGCGCAACTGGTTGGGGGAGGGGTGTCATAGTTAGGTAGTTGACAGGGCTCTCATGAGTCCCGGAGGAAGGGAGGGATATGAATCTCCAGGCTGTTGGATCAGTCCTTGGTACATTTGGACAAGGATCTGGAGAGTCACAAAAGGAGGCAAGGGGCCAGGAATAGGTGGTAGTCCTTGGGAAGTAGAAGAAGGGCTCTGGGGTAACCCGAATGGAGCGGGGCAGCAGCCAGATACAAGCTAGACTTCCTGTGTCTCTGTGCCACATGCAGTGACTGGTGAGTTCCTGCTAGGGAGTAGGGTGGGATCTGGAAAATCCCAAAGGCCCCTAATAGTATTCTTTTTTTTTTTTTTTAATTTTTTTTATTAATTTTATTTATTTATGTATGTGTATGAATGTACTGTCTGCATGCAAGTCTGTGCACCCGTGTCGTGCAATGCCGCGGAGGTCAGAAGAGGGTCTCGGATTCCCCTGGAACTGGAGTTCTCCTGGAACTGGAGCTTTAGACGGTTCTCAGCCGCCATGTGGGTGCTGGGGATCGAACCCGGGTCCTCTGCAAGAGCGGTCGGCGCTCTTAACAGCCCTAGTATTCTTAAAGTATGATTCACCAGCGTCTAAATTATGTGCTTTAGAATTTCATCTATTGAGTAATTTAAGGTATTGATGCAAAAACACAGTTTCTCACCTCAAAGGGCGTAAGAGATCATTTACTCTGGAGCCAATATGAATGACCATGGCGCAATGATGCAGAATCAAATTGCAGGATAATTTAAACCTTCTTTTGAGTGGACTTATCCTGAACATCAGAGAAGCCACCAACTGCCAAGACAGAGGTAGGAATCAAGTGATCCCTCCCATCCAGTTTACCATAGTGGGAGGGACTAACGGGGAGCTTGTGTAGGGTGCTCTCTGGGAACTCACTAGTGCGATGGCTGGTGGAACTGCAGGGAGCCCAGGCCCAGCATGGACATGGCTTTAGGCACTCAAGGCGCAATGTAAGTGAAGGCTTCCCCTGTTTCCTTTATTGGAATAACCCATTAAATTCGCTAATAATCCCCTCATTAGACTATGCCCTCCGTCCATGTATCTGAGTTTTAATCAGGGCGGGAGAGGAGGCGGAGTGAGGAAATGGCCTCCGGAGCTGCCTCTGAGCTAAGTGCATGCTGCTCTCCCAAGAAGGGAATATTTACTAAGAAACAAGTCATAGCAAAGTCTATGCTCCAATAAAATAAGTTTCATAAAGTTTTTATAGTAACAGAGCAGAGAAAGTGATGAAGCAAGGCACACTTTTCAAATACATTTGTGGGAACATCAGATGAGCAGGCTTTCTAGTTTTCCTTCCTCATCTTCGTTGATTTGGTGAGAGTGCTTTATTATGGGCAACTGAATTTGTGTTTTTCATTGTTCCCTGAGCAGGCAATTCTAGGCTGCCCAGGGAATGGTGCTGCCCACAGTGGGCTGGCTCCTCCTTCACTAATTAACATCAAGAGAATTCCTCACAGACATGTTCATAGGTCAATCTAGTCTAAGCAGTTTTTAGACACTCAGTCCCCTTTCAGGTGATTCTAGCCTATGTCAAGCTGACATTTAAAGATAAGTAGGATAGCTGGTCAAAGAAAAAAAATGGGGAGATCTCAGCTACAGGCCTTAGATGATGACAGCATTCTAAGCATTTTTTGGTTGATGGGAACTAGAAGCCTGTTTGTATTTTACAGAGGATATACCTAATATTCATAAAGATGTTAGGCCACATCCAGAAGATAGCAGTAAATGACTACTAAAAGGGCAAAGATGGACCAAGATACTTTGGCTCAGCACTTGTAACATTTCATCCTCTGTACATCATTAAAGTTCAAATTAGCTAAATCAGCCTAGTAAAATGTCAGCCTATGGTGTCCTTCTTTCCAGGAACTTTTGATCACAGTGTGAAGAAACACCTACAGTTTACAGTTCCACTCTTGGATTTTATCCATCCTTCCTGACAGTGATACATTTCCTTAAAAGAACTAAGCCCATTCCATATACTTAAAAATGTCATTTTGTTCATAAATTTTGATACAAAGGTGGCAATGAAAAGCGTAAGAGACGGGAAGGTGGGAGAATAAACTATCATGACAAAAGCCCATTGCTGAGAACCAGCCAGCCAGCCCACCACACTGCCAGCATCTGTCACTTCTTGGCATCCATAAAACAATACTATTGCCTACATTTTCTACTAAAGAATGAAAGTCTTACTTTTAAAAAGCAATTCTATAAATGCACTACAAATAAATAAGAACAATTGTCTTGCTTCCAATTACCATCAGAAAGGATCTATTTGCTATTGAAGGAGCTTGTTTAGGTCATTTTGTTTTCTTCCTATGGCTGGTATAAAAAGTTGGGCACATTAAACCTGCATTGTGTTTGAGAACATGCAAAAAAAAGCTTGTCTTTACAGCACTCTATTTCAATTCTCTTGATTGTTCAGCATAATTAAAATAAAGCCTTCAAACACAAACAGCTTGTCAAACACTTCTGGAAGTTTCTCCTGACTCAGGCCTTCAGTGGGAAGAACACATTGTAAACACTATAGCCACTCTTCAGTTAATGAAATATCTGCTGTAGGAAAGTTAAGTTTGAAGAAACTGTAAATAAATTCAGTGATGCTCTTCCTGACTCATATTTCCATTGATAAAATGCATGTAGCACATATGAAATAGTAGTGATAATGATGGTGATTGAGATGATAATGATGTTGGTGACAAAACTGATGACAATTATGCTGATAATATCATATAATTGCTGTTTATCAAGTATAGTCAATCCTGCATCTATGAGTTTCTCCTTTGTAGATTTTTAAATTTTGATTGACAATATAGAAAATAATATTTTCACCTTGCCATGTGCTGATGTTTTTCTTAGTATTTTCTGAAAAATCTAGCATAACAACTACTGTTATAGCATTTAGATTTTTCTGATGTGTTACAAGTCATTTAAAGATCATTTAAAGAATGTGGGTATTACTATATACTAATACTACATAATATATTAAGTATAGTATTATTATATTGTTTTATGTAAAGAATTTGGGCAACTGTGGAGTTTGGTACAAAGAGGGATCCTGTAACCAACTCTTTATGGATTCTGAGGTGACTGTTATGTGAATTGGCACTCTTTATTTCCATTATAAACTCTACTTCTTATTGTGTTGTATAATATATATCACTAATACATTGTGGGGTAAAACAACCATTTTTTATGTTTGCGTATTCTGTTGGTCAGGAATTTGGAATGGGCTCAGTGAAGATGGCTTGCTTTTCCTCTGTGATATTTGGGATCACAAGTAGAAGACTCATAAAATGAGAGATTGTATAACTTGAAGCCCCTCTCTGAAAGTTAGGGATGGCTTTCAATTGAGCTCTTATCTGGAATAATTATTTAGTCTGTTGTGTTTGGTATAACAAAATGTTTTACATAACTTATAAACAGCTCAACTTTATTATTAGTGGAAACCCAAGGTTATGGGCCAGAAGATTAATTGTCTCTTTAGAACTTGCTCTGTTACTCATGGATAGTAGCCACTGCTGGGGGAAAGTGGTAATGAATTTGGTTGGGGCTATTTTATAATGGTGATAATCCCATTCATGAATATTCTGACTTTATAGTCTAGGCATCTCTCAAAGACACCATTTCTTAGTAATGACACATTGGAGATGAGGATTCAAATGTGAAGTTTGGAAGAATGTAAGTAGCAAGGCCTCTCTGTATCCTGGACTGCCTCACAGCATGGTAGTTTGTTTCAAAAGATGAGAGTTTCAGGGGAGATAAGAAGCAGAGAGAAGTCACATTCTCTTTTATCATCTAGCCTTAGATGTCAATCAGAGTCACTTCTACTACATTCTTTGTGTTCTGGTGGGTACAAAGATTTGTTACTGGAGAGTAGAATAGACAGCACCTCTTGTACATTCATGGCACATGAATCAAGGTTGCAGGGGATGCATTTCTCCCATCTTTTGAAAACATTTTTATAGAAGAAATGACTATCAAATACTATTCACAAAACATGTTGTTTAGACTTAACAGCAGTGGTCTCATTTCCAGTTTACAGATGAGAAACCTGAAGACAGACATGTTAGGTAACTTAGGCATAAAATTCATACATATAAATAGAAGAGCCATGATTTGGATTGGAGGCCTTCAGTTCTAAACACAGAAAGCCTTTTGCTTTAAATACGGTCATCTTTAGTTAATTGAAACAATTATTAAACTAAAGATTTGTGGTAATAATGTGGTATGTGTCAGAAACTAAGTTATGTCTAGAAAAATTTATATAATACTTCATAGATAAACTGAGAAAAATAGCTTCTGTAGTCTTATGGTTGCAATTCATGTATAAGGAGACAGTCTTTTTGTCTACAACAGTGGTTGTCAGATCCCAACCGCAGCTCTAGAAGACTCTGCTGCTTTTGATAACCACATCCTCTCCCAGTAGTCTGTAACAAGTCCATGTTGTCAAAATCCTCTCTACTACAAAGACAAAACCACTTTCTCATCTGAATTCCTGCTTGTGCCTCACATACAAACTTTGAGAGAGGGTATGATACAGTCTATTAGTCAATACCTCCCTCAAAGGATGAGTTTACAGGCCTGTTGCAGTGGTTGCCATAGTTTTAGATTGTAAGACAAAATCATGTCCATCGATATAAAAGGACAAGCTTTTATGTACATTGCTCACTTGGCATCAATTGGTGGGAATTATGGTCAAAGCATCAATGGCTACTTACTACTGAAACTTTATTTATAGGAACTTATGCTTTTCTAGAGTATGCTAACTTTGAAGGAAGTAAATAACTTAACAATATATTTTCTAGCTATTCTCCCAAGAAGTTTGTCAGTAGTCATTACTGAAGTAGCTGATAGCAGTACATTAATCAGGCTTCTCTACAGAGAGAGAACCAATTACCTATATGCTTACAGGATGGAGAGTTAAGTAGTCTAATAATGGCCAATCTGTACACTGGAGACACAGAGAACCTAGTAACTGCTCAATTCAAGAATTTGGAAGCCTCAGCATTCCCACTCTGATGGTGAAGGGTTGGAAAGTTTCCTAGATTTTGTGGTGCTGAGTCCTCAGTGAAAGTGAAGAAGCTGGAATCTCATGTTCTGGGGTGATGGCAAAAGCAGGAGGTGGCTTCACCCAAGAAGAAGAGAGCTCAAGGGAGACAGCCTTGTCCCATTTGCATTCTCTCAGGCTGGGTCTTCCTTTTCAGTTAGTCTCCTATGTGAATCCTCTCCTGAAATGCACTTACGAATATGACATATCCAGTGGGATGCCTCGCTAATCCTAGGCACTTAAACCAGCTGACAGTCAAGATGAACCATCACAAGTAGCCTATTACAGCAAGTAAGATGAACCATCACAAGTAGCCTATTACAGCAAGTAAGATGAACCATCACAAGTAGCCTATTACAGCAAGTTCTGCCTACTCTTTGTAGCCATCATTGAGAAAAAAAAGAAAACTATTGAAAATTTGAACCAAGACCTCTTCCTTTAGGCACCATGATGACCAAGATCTTGAAAGTCCTGCCAAAGTCTTTGGCAAGACTATATATTTGAGGGGGGAGCAGGGTAGAGGGAATCCCTGCAGAGGTAGCAGCTGGGTTATCAGACTGGTGGCAGCATTGTCTAAGTTCACAGTGTGAATGGTGTGGGAGGTGGGGAGTAGTCTCTGAAGACTTCTTTCAATATTCTCATTAGAGGTATGACTAGCGGCTTACAAGGAAAACTAAGTTAAACTATTTAGATATTTGGGGAAACAATGTTATATTCCATTTCATTTCTCAAATTCTCTGGGAGTATTTGAACTTATAAACAGTAAATAAAATATTGATTAATGGAGAAGATATAAACTATTGCCAAACAAATGTAGAGGCTAGAACTATTGGAAAGGGCTTAGTTAACAATACATTGATTTTGTTGTTATTTTCAATTGATTAGGCCTGGAACCTAGCTTCTTTTGAATATTTCTTAAAAATATACCAGTGGGGAAAAATAGAAGAGAATCAATATTCAATTCAGTTGTCACAAATAACTTTATTGCCTTTGGTTACTAATACCATTTATCTCAAAGAGGTGAGCAGACATTCCTGAAAGCTCCCATTTGCCGGTGACAGAAAACAGCCATAAAGCTGACTTTTCTATTTGTGGTTAGACTCTAAAAAGCTGAAATAGACGATAATAAAATGTGCTTTGTTCCTAGAAACCATGCGGCTTATGTGAATTTTTTACACACTACATTTTTTTTCCTTCTCTCTTCAGGGATTTTTCTCAAACTTAATTCTCAGCTCACACTGAACAGATCTCAGTAAATTACACCATGGTGTACCTTGTTAGTGAGTCTATAAACTTGAGATTCATACATGACATCTTATTTTTTCCCATTTGGGGGGTTATACCTGGCATTAAATCTTCTTAATTTTACCTTGGCAATATGCTTCAAGCCACACCCTTTATATCCATAAATTCTGCCTCCTTTGTAGTAGAAGTCTATATCCTCTCTCTGCTGTAGCCATGCAATAACCTCCAAGTTCATCTTTCTGCTTTCTCTCTTGACCCTTTCTTATCCATTTTCCATAGAACAACCAGAGAAATACTTTAAAATAAATCATCATTTGAATTTCATATTATTTCTATCTTAAAAAATGTTAGTGGATGGACAGATGGCTTAGGGGTTAAGAGTGTGTACTGCTCTTGCAGAGTACCTGAGTTTTGTTCCCAGTCCCCATGACTGGCATCTCACAACTACCTGTGTCTCCATTTCCAGGGAGATCTGACATCCCTGTCCTCCACCTGCACTCACATGCACAGAATTAAAAATAACAAAAATAATGTTTTATTTTGCATTTGTTTTTTATTTGTGTGTGTGTGTGCATGTGTGTGTGTGTGCGTGTGTGTGTATGCACATGTGTCACAGCTTGAAGTAGATAACATAGGACGACTTGTGGGAGTTTATTCTTTCCTTCCAGTATGTAGGACTTGGGAATCAAACTCAGTTCACCAGGCTTGGAAGAAAGCACAATTACCTGCTGAGTCATATCACAGTACCCTGTTATTTCTTAACTAAAAAAAAATTAAGTTGCTTTGCATCACACTTAGACTAAAGTCTAAATCCTAATATTTGACCAAGGTTCCCAGTAGAAGTATCTTTTCTGTGAAGATAATTTTAATTTGCCAAAGTCAATCCATAACCCTCGAGAAGGAGTTCAAGGTACTTACACACTCAAGTATACTCTCTGGGATTGCTTTCTTTCCTGGTTAATTTTAAATGTCACTTGCCACAGCCTAGAATCACTCAGCTTCGACTGAGGAACTGTTTAGATTAGGAAGTACTGTGGGCAAGTCCACAGGGGAACATTTGATTATCACTTGTTGTAAGATCTGGTCCCATGTGGGCAGCACCATTTCTTGAGCAGGAGATCCTGAAGTATACAGGACAAGAGAAATCTAGCTAGCTAGAAGAAAGAGGTGGAGGAATGACTTTTACCTTTCCTTGAAACCAAACGGTTACTGTTTGCTATGTAAAAGAGCTCACTGAGCCATATGCTCCTCTTGTGACCTGGTCATATGGCCTTAATCTCTCTGGACACTTCTTTACCCCATAGCTATGATAGTATATTAATGTTTTATATATCAAAGTATCAAATCATTGCAAAAACACTTTTATAATTAAAACCAGTGAGAAAAATTGAGATTTATGTATGGTATTCTAGATCTAGAGATGGCAGGGAAAACTCCTTTCTGGTAAGATAACTATGCATCATATTTTTACTTCCCCATTCACACTGGAGATGCTGCTTTAATAAAAGAATGAAGAAGGACCTTGCTCAACAGCATAGTTCCTAGAGCTATCTGAAGAAAACTGTTCTTGGCCTTCAGATCTTCCCTTGGACTTAAAATGGATGTTAAGAGCAAGGGCATCTTTTTATGCAAAGCTGAAATGAGGCTTAGTGATGTTATTAGAAACAGCATGGCTGCATTTATATCTCTCAGCTCTTGACTGTGGATGTGATGCTTTAAGTACTGCCTTGACTTTCCTTAATGAAGGATTGTAACCTCATTTTGTAAGCAAAATAAACTCTTTGCAGCCACATTTTTTTTTCTTCCATTAGGGTATTTTATCAAGGAAATTGAAATTGAACAGTTGCTTTGCCTCCTTTCAAGGAACAACTCAAAACTCCATGCTCCTTTAACTCTTCACTTTATAGCCCCTGGAGACAGAGAAATGGTGATGGTTTCTAACTATTAGCTTTGTGGTTAGTACATATTCCTTTATGACCTATGTCATACCCATTTCTTTGAAATAGTCTTCTATTAAACTTTTCATAAGTTTACCAGATTACATGTGACACAAAGTATATGTAAATATGATCAGAAAATGAGTTCTTGAATTGGAAAGCTTCACACATTTGAGAAACGCATAGTTAAAGTTATAGAGGAGCTGGTCTGGTGTCACACACCTTTAATCCTAGCACTTGGGAGGTAGAGGGAAACAGATCTCTGTGAATTCAAGTCCATCCTGGTCTACATAGTAAGTTCCAGGGAAGCTGGGACTAAAACAGGGATACCCTGTCTCAAAACGAACAAAAAATCTTACAGGGAAATAGACCATTAAGGATGCATAGTTTAGAGACTCCTTACTATTTCCCATGTTTTACTCAAATGGTATAGGCTTATGCTCAGTTGGAAGGAAAGAGGATTAGAAATAGTTTGATATATATATATATATATATATATATATATATATATATATATTTGGACTTGTGTTAGCAATAAAGATTGTAATGACTGCACAACCACCAGCTATCTCTGATGACTCTGGAGTGTGGGTTGTCCCATTTATTCCCACAGTGAGCCATGTAGAAAACATGCATAGGAAAGCACAGCACACAAATGCATGTTAAGGCATCCAAATACAGAGAGAGCTTTATTCCAAAAATGGCCAGCTTATATAGCTCATGTGACTCAGATTCCAGGCCCAAATCCTAGCCCACTGCATCACTACATCCCACCCCGTGGGTGTGGCCAGGGAGGTCCCATTGGTTAGTCAACTTAACTAAATTTTCCCTCACTGGAAATCATATATGTTAAAAGGGACTAATTTAAAGTTATGAAAATACAACACTCAGAACGTGAGGAATCTGTGAAGGAGTAGTCCTTTCATTTCCTAGAATCTCAGGGCAGATATGGTTGAAAACCAAGGCCAGTACCTAAACATTGCAGAACAGAAGTTTTAAAGCACAGCTTAGTCCCACGGTGTTAGAGAATCATATCTTCTAATCCTACCTGAGGAAATAATAGTCTTCTTCAATGAAAGTTTTGAGTTCAACTATAGTGTGCTGTCTCACAAGGGATGCCAATTCTGTTTACTATCATGACCAGCCATGAGACAGCAATGTGCAAGTGAATACATATACATCCATCTCTGGAAGGGTATAGGTTATACTCCAAAGTGTTGTAGGATCACCTTATTTAGTATTAGTAAAAATCAGGAGTATGTTTAGGAGTGCTCTCTGTGGATATTAGATCAAGAAGGATGAAAACCATTGATTAAGAAAAATGAGTGATATGTGTATGCCTATAAGATTATAGAATTTAATGTCCTTTCTTAAGCATGGAATAATAATTTAATCAATTAGGTTGACTAATTCTGAGCCAGAGTCACTGGTGGCCTGTAATCAAAAAGATGAAAATGCTTCAAGGTCCTTGACATACAGTAGAAGAAATTAATAGGTTAAGGGACAGAATAATGTTCCTCTTACTAAAAATATTTTATACACTCTTATTTTTACCTGTCTTTATGGGGAGAGAAACTCAACAAGGCACTAACAACGCCTTTGTAAGTGGTTACTAATGCTTTGAAAACCTTGGTGGTGTCTAGATATTGTAGGCCAGAAATCATGATCAGGGCACTTTCCTTTCTTCCTTCCTTCCTTCCTTCCTTCCTTCCTTCCTTCCTTCCTTCCTTCCTTCCTTCCTTCCTTCCTTCCTTTTTCTTTCTTTCTTTCTTTCTTTCTTTCTTTCTTTCTTTCTTTCTTTCTTTCTTTCTTTCTTTCTTTCTTTCTTTCTTTCTTTCTTTCTTTCTTTCCTCTCTTTCTTTCTCTCCCTTTCTCCCTTGTTTCCTCCCTCTCCTCCTCTACTTCCTCCTCCTTCTTCTTTCTGGTACTTTTGAGACAGAGTACATCTCCCCGTGGCCCAACTGGTCAGGAACTTGCTATGTAGACCAGGCTAGCCTTGAGATCTATCTGCCCCTGCTTCTCAAGTGCTGGTATTAATGGCCAGCTCCATCATACCTGACTGAAAAATCTTGGTCAGGACACTTCTTAACTCAACTGTCATTGATGGGATGTATCCCAACTTCCAGTTTTAGAATTTCAGTATTAGTAAGCATTAATCTGAATAGTGCAGAACAAACCACACTTTCAATATCATAGCATTCTTGGATTGTCCATTCTCATCTGGTATAAGATTTTAAACCAAGGGCTTGATGGCTCAGTAGTTAAGAGTGCTGACTGCTTTTGTAGAGGACCAGGGTTAAATTCCCAGCACACACATGACAGCTAACAACTGTCTGTAACTCTACTTCCAGGGTTTCTAATGCCCTCTTCTGACTTTCATGGGCATTGCATAACATGTGTGCACTTACATATATGCAGGTAATACATTCATACACATAAAATATAAAAAATAATAAATATGATTTTTGAAAAGATTGTGAACCAAAGGTATTGATTTTAAAGTAAATAAAATTTGTTTATTTACTATTTGTAGTTTTAGATCTTAAACTTGTTTAAAAGATAAGCCTAGAGCTGGAGGGATGGCTCAGTGGTTAAGAGCACATACTCATCTAGTGGACTCAAGTTCAGTTCCTAACACAGGAGACATTTAGAACGTTTTGTAACTCTAGCTCCATAGAACCCAATGCCTCTAGCTTCCAGGAACACAGACACTCATATGCACATAGACCAAGATGCAAATACCCACAATTAAAAGTAATAACGACAAAATCTTGATGCCTATGAGATGGTTCAGTGGGTGAACATACTTGCTGCCAAGCTTGATGATCAGAATTCAATCCATGGACACATGTTGGAAGGGGAGAACCAACTCCAGCAAGCTGTTCTCTGACTTGCACAAATATACTGTAGCATACACCCTCCAAAACCTACACACAAATAATAAATGTAGTAAAAACTTTAATAAAAAGCCTAATTACATATTTGTGTGTATATAATACATATATATCTATTGTTATGGTTTGACTATGAAATATCCTCACAGGTGTATGTTTGAATTCTTGGTCCCCAACTGGTGGCTCTGTTTGGGGAGGTTGTGAACCCTTAGTGAGATGGGAGATGGCCGGTGAGGAGGATCACTGAGAGTGAACCTTCGGAGTAGTCCTGCCCTTGTTCTGGTCTAGGTCTCTCTGCTTCCTGATCTGACATGATGCTAACAAGCCATCTTGCAAGCTGCTGTCACCACAGATGAAGCTATTGGAGTCCACATGCCTTACTCATTGTGATGATGGATGATACCTTGTAAGCTATAAGCCCAAATAAATCTCTCCTTCCTTAAATTGTTTCTGTCAGATATTCTGTCACAGTCATGAGAAAAGTAACTGATACACATACATACATATGATATATAGATATCATATATATATATCATATATCATATATATATATATATATATATATATATATATATATATATATGCCCAATTTAATTGAGGTTGAAAGAGGACTGTGGATAAGCATACAGGAAAGATGAAATTTGCTTTTGATAGGTTCTGAAAAGCATCATGGTTGGCATTTCACCTACCAAAGTGGTTGGGTTATTGCTTTAGAGTGGTCCATTACCTTTTTGAATAAAGTTATGAGTTGTTACTATCAGAGACACTGTGTCCTCAAGAAATCATAAATTCTATTTATGAGCAATACTTGCTTAAGTCTATATCTTAAGTGCTTTGTAATATGTATTATTGGGCTCTGATAATTGGATGGAATAGAACCTTGAATGTAATCTTTGATAAGAAACTGTCTGGTTCTTCCCATGCTATCACATGAATATGATGATTAAGTAAGGAAAATATCATGTAATTTGCTTATATTAGAAATTAAACAAAACTTTCTTTTCATGTGTGACATTGGCCAATTTTTTCTATAAAAATAAAAATGAATTTTTATATTATTTTTCAGGATTTTGGACAGAATATGCACATTAAGAAAAACAGTATATGCTATGATATTATAAATAAAGATGTTTACTAAATATGTTAGTGGTGGTCTAAGTAGGACATTAAATAACAGGAAAATATTCACCATTTTTTTTAAAACAAGCTTTCAGAGGTAAATATAATAAGTGCAACCACAATGAAAATGTGGCTAGCATGTGCTGAGAGTTCCAGGTTCCATATGACAATGACTTAATATGAATAATCTGACTGAATATTCAAATGTGATTAATATCCATGTATTAAGGTGTGCAATTTCACAAAGCAGCTTAGGGAAGCTATTAATGTTTCCATGGTAAAAGCAGCTAAGATGGACTAGAAACCCAGATAGTATTTTCTGAATCCATAGTCCATGCTGAAGCATGTCCCCATTAATTTATGGTATTTTTGGAGAAATCTAACTATGTGGGAATAGAAGAACCAGGATAAGTTGGCCCATCAATATGCTGAGAGAAGTACACAACTGAAGATGGAGATTATCATTCCAGTCCTGGGGAGGTGGAGAAAAGTGGACCCTGAGACACAATGGCTAGCCAGCTCAACCTAATTTATCAGCTCCAGGTTTTGTGAGAGACCCTGTCTCAGTAAACAAGACTATAGCTTCTGAGGAACAACACCTGAGGTTAGCCCGTGGCCTCTATGTGTGTGCATCCACATACGCATAGGCACCTGCACACATATGTGCACCCACACGAACATGTTCACACACACACATGTACACACACATATGGACACACACAGAATTAAATCCTCAGTATTATTCAGAGTTGTTAGCTGTTTTGGTTTTATAATCAACAATGCTCTGAACACCACTTGGGATAAAGAGCTACCATAAAATGTCAGAATTAGATTAAGGAAATTTCAGAAATTCCCAAATTCCTTAAATTAAAAAAAAATCCTTAAGGCAGAAACTCAGAAATCAAAATTTAAATTTATTGTTTTTTATGTGTATGAGTGTACTGTCTGCATGTAGATTGGTGCACCCGTGTCGTACAATGCCATGGAGGTCAGAAGAGGGCTTCTGAGTCCCCAGGAACTAGAGTTAAAGAAGGTTCTTAGCCACCATGTGAATGCTGGAAATCAAACAGGTCTTCTGCAAGAGCAGTCAGTGCTCTTAACTGCTGAGCCATCTCTCCAGCCCTAGAAATCAATTTTTTAAAGTTTTTTTTATTAATTTTATTTATTTCCGTATGTGTATGAATGTACTGTCTGCATGCAAGTCTGTGCACCCGTGTCGTGCAATGCCGCGGAGGTCAGAAGAGGGTCTCGGATTCCCCTGGAACTGGAGTTCTCCTGGAATTGGAGTTTCAGACGGTTCTCGGCCGCCATGTGGGTGCTGGGGATCGAACCCGGGTCCTCTGTTAAAATCCACCATTCTAACACAATCCAATCCAAATATATATAAATTTGATACATGCAGAGAGATGGTGGTGCATGCCTTTAATCCTAGCACTTGGGAGGCAGAGGCAGGTGGATCCTTGTGAGTTCAAGGCCAGCCTGGTCTACGGAGCGAGTTCCAGGACAGCTGGGGCTACAGGGAGACCCTGTCTCGAAAAAACAAAAAACAAAAAAAAAAGTCTTTGTTTTTCAATAATATTTGGGGAACACATTGAGGCTAGATAGATCTTTAAAAATAACAGAAGGTATGAAATAAGAGAGTAGGAAGGTGGGGTGCATCTGAGAGGAGATGTGGGCTCTGGATATAATTAGAATACTTTTTATAAAATTCTCAAAAGATCAATAAAAGTAGTATTAAAATATTTTCCCTTTACAAGTGGTCCATAACAGCATTTGTCATAGGTAAAATATAGAAGCAACCTGTATATTTTCACCAAAAGACAAATTCCCTTTCAAGTTCTTGGTCTCATTGGTGAAAAGACCATAAAGGTGAGCTTAGAAAGGGTCTCAAGGATAATTTACTAGAATCAGAGTGAGAAAAGAACGGGAAAGGCAAGCTGGAGATCTTGGCAGATGCTGTGAGGAGGTGGGTGGGAAAAGGAGAGGGAGGGATAGAGAGAGGGAGGGGGAGGCAAACAAGTAAAAGATATGCCTTGGCTGATAATGGGAGCATACCAAGAGAAAGAATCAGGTGCTGAACTACTCTGTTTCTTGCAGTTTTTTTGAAAGACATAGAATTCCTCTGTTTTCAAGGTGTTGTGGGTCTTGGCTACAAAATCAGCCCTCCTTCCCTTTGGCTTAACCAAAGAAGACATTTTTTTTAAATTTTAATAGTATTTTGCTTAGTCTTAGATTCAGCTAAGAGTTTTTCTGGGTGGACTCAAGATATATCTAAGCTAGGAACAAACAATTAGCTGAATATTTTGCTGTCGTTTTTCTTTCTAGTTTTGTTAGCTTTGAATCAGTTTAAAGTCCCTGTCATTCAATGGTCCATTTTTAACTTTACACTTAGTTGCAGGCAGCTTGGGGCCCTTATCCTGAGAGGCCAGTACTCATTTACTTTTAACCTAATCATGGGAGGCCAGCACTTGGGAATTAGTTATAAGTAACTTGGAGATTTTCTATTGTTTGAAATATGCCTCTTTAAATATTTTTAAATTCCCGCCAATCAGGGTATTACTAAACATTGATCACGTTGTTCACCTCAGAGGATGCTGGTCTGTTGATTCTTGTATGTCTCAAGTGGTACTTGGGAAATAGATGGCTGCAGAGGGCCCTTTATACCTTCCTTACTGCCTTGAATCATCTCTTTGTCAATGGATGAATGAAGAAACACATGGAACATAATTCAATGGAGGATCTTCAGAATAATGAGGAATGAATTACTGATGCCTATTATATGGTGATGAACTTCAGACTATAAAACAAAGTTTTAAAAAGTCAACACAAAGTATTGCACCTTGTATGACTTCATTAATATATGTGCCCAAGAATAAGAACATTGAATATAGACAGGAGGCAGGAGTATGGTTGGTAGGGCCTGGTGGGAAGAATTGTGATTCTGGGTTTTATTTTGAATAAAAGTGAAAATATTGAGAAGCTTAGGTTAGATGTGGTTATGCACCAGTGTGAATGCATAAATGCCACACATTTTTTATAGTTTAGAATAGTTTGAAGGATTCTTTGAAAACTCAAGGCCTTTAGAAGCAGACATAAAGGATTTCTGAGGGATGGGTTGACACAGTTCATTGTGCAGAATAGAAACATTTATCCAATTAATACCAAATATGAAGAGCAAGAGTGCATACTGCACAGACAGCCAATACCAAATGAAGATAAATTTTTAAACACTGTGAGATTTTTATTGCCAGCACAACTATGATGATTTTATGAAATAAATTCTGTTCCTTAGGTATCCAGGTTGACCATAGAAAGCAACCTTACTTCTCAAAACCTCTGTCATTCCATCTATTTGGTTGTTTGTGGTCTGTGCTCATGAATGAACCTGTTCTCTCTAATGAGCAGGAAAAGTAACTTCATGCAACATTAATCTCAAAGAGGGACTAATTAGGCATTTTGAGACCCTCTGTTTCTCTTTAGTTTAATAAACTTTTCTTTAGCTTGTAGCTTAAAGCTATAAGATAAGACATCATATTACAATTTATAACTTTTAAAAATATTTTTTGCTATAAGGCAAACACATACATAATGAATCTTTGTATTTTTCAGAATAATTAAATACTTAAAATACTTAAAACTTTGCTCTAGGCTTCTAACAGCAACATTTTCAATAGCAGCATGTTTTCTTTATTCTAATGATAATAATTACAAACAATAGCAATAACTAATATTTATTGAGTCTAATCAGCTCTGCGTTTTTACCACAATGAAATGTCTGAGGTAGATAACTTCATAAAAAGCTACTAAACTCATAGTTCAGAGGTTCGTTGTTCAAGATGAGAAAAGACTTATTGTTCCATCTTTTGATTAGAGTGGTGGATAACTACAAGAGCATGTATCAGGGTGAGTAGGACTTGTGCTACTGGAGGGAGACCGGAATCAGTTTGGGAACTAAAGTTTTGACATATGGATCCTCTGCAGTTATTCAATACCTAAACCATAGTTCTGACTCATTGTTAAGCACCAGACTCTGTAAATACTGGATTAGCTTAGTTTTACTTAATTTCGGAAATTTGCTTTAATGAACATTATTTTTTATTTCAAAACTGAGAAAATTGTCCCCAGGCAGATACGTTGCTCAAACCTCCCAGCTAGAGCTGAGGATGTAGCTCAGCTGGTAGTGTGCTTCTCTAGTATGCAGGAAGCACTGGGTTGGATCCAAAGTACCACATAAAACAGGAAGGATTTTCCATTTTTCAAATCCCAGGGCTTACTGCATAGCAAGATCTAGGCCAGGCCTGACTACATAAGACTCTCAAAATTAATTAATTAGTTAAAAACCCTTCATCTCTTTCTTATATGTGGAAAATAGTCTAGATCCTCAAAAGAATATTAATAATGCTAGAGAAGTTAAGACTGTGTAACATTCTTGGAACTTATAACTACAATGCTAGAATTCTAAAACATCATTTAATTATAAAATTTCTCGATGGGAAAGTAGAAATAATTACAGCTATTTTCCCCTCAGTAAACAGGAATAAATGATGAAATTAACAGATAAATAAATAGCACAACACAGAGCAGCATTAATAAGTTAGAATAAATCCATTTATTTGTTATCTTTAACTATATTTAAGGTATTACCATGTGGGAATTTGTTCATATTATCATTTGTGTTGTCAAAGATTTTTATTATTGGCTACTTATCATTCATGTTCTCTGTTCTTTATTTGTTATGAAAAATGTGTTTGGCCAGGGCACAGTTGAACATTTTAGGTAACTAGGGTATTCTTTCAAAAGGGTTCATGCGACCTCATTAATTACTATTATGTGGCAATAATAAGACATTAAGATATTGAATGGGCATGCTCATATTGTCACAAAGCTGAAATAAAGCAATACGTAGTATGATGGTAATGCTACAAAAGGAAGAAAAGACAGAGGTAGGGGAAAAAGAGAAGCAGAATAGAATAAGAATTCAGGAATGAGGGAGGATAGTATTTTTAGCAGGTCAGAAATGCCCATGGGAGTGAGTGCTAATCCTTGAGCAGAGACCCGGAAAATGTCATGGAGAGAGTAACAAAAATATTTTGGCTAACACTCAAATGGAGAAGATAGCTGGGCAAGGTGGCCCACATCTTTGATTACAGCAGTGGGGAGAGAGAGGCAGATCTCTGTAAGATTGAGGCCAGCCTGCTTGATCTACATTTTGAGTTCCAGACCAGCTTGGGCTAAAGGGAAACCAGTCAGCCCCCCTCTTCTGAAATGATCCCTGAGCCCTGGGTGAGTGAAGCTGAATATAGACCTGTCCATGGACTTACACTGTGAAGACTCCTAATCTCCACAGTTTGCCCATTAATGACCTTTTGAGTTCCTGGCCCCCCTGTTGCATGAGGGAGCTTCCTTAATGAGAGTTAAGAGATAAATTAGTGTCCTCTTGGCCCCTTGTTCTATATTTCTTGAGACTTAGGTGTAGAGGTTGCATTGTAGATGTGCCACTTAGGCTTGGGAAGTTCATAGACAATAGACAATCAGACATGTGTGACCAGTTGTAGTACTTTGTAATAGACTTATCTGATGCAAAAGAAGCTACTTTGATGAGTGGTATTTGGGATATTTGTAAATATAAGGATATGTATTTTGCACATAGTAAGAAGTTATGTTGGCCTTGGGAATTTCTCTAGATCTATGATCTCTCCAGCTGTGTGTATTTGGCTATGTTTATAATACCACCCATGAGTTTCATCCCATTGAGTAGACTTTAAGTCCAATTAATTAGCCATTGATTGCCCCCAAGATAAAAATGACAACTGCACCAATGTCATATGCTGTGCCAGACATTGATGTGGATATTTGATCTTAAAGCTGGTGTTGGAACATTGGCTGCTATTCTACTTTAGCAGCTTGCATAGTGCTCTCCAAAGCTATGAGAGCTAACTTCAGGGTAAGTGGCTTCAGGTCAGTTCCAGCTCCACTGCACCAAGTCAGATCTCTGATGTATGTTCTTTTTTTCAGCAATAGCATCTTACCTTCAAGTTCTGGGAGGTGATCAAGGACTGTGGCAATAGCCTGTGTAATTTTGAAAGTTTCTTGGATGACCCTGACCAACGGCACAAAGGAAGGTTTCTCCCATCTGGCACTGTTTCTTGTTATGTAGCCTTTAGTTATACCCACGGACTCATGTAGAGATGCTATATGTGTAATATGTCATTACGTTGTTAGACTAATATGATTACCTTAGGTTTTTTATACTACCTAGGCATTATTTATCACTCCTGTCTCCCATTCCCTGTCTAACCCTCCCTCTATGTTTTTTTTTGTTAAGAAGAAATTTCCTTCCTCTACCATCTATATATTTCATTCTCTTTCCTCTAAATGCAACATGTTCTATTTCATTATATCTTTGTCTTAAATGTGAAAATTGTCCCATATTTTGTCAGTAGTAGGCTCTTTCAGTGTAGTCCCTCCACTTTCATTTCCACTAGTACTTGAGTGCCTTTTTGCTTTGTGACATTGTAAGAAGCTTTAAACACACCAGTGATTTCTCCCTGCATAAGCCATTTCTTTCAGGAACACTATTTCTCTCACAGAGAAAATGGCATTTAGACATGAATATATTGGCATTGGATGAACACCTTAATGTTAGCGTGGGCATGGGCAATTTTTAGTTCTATTCCAGGAAATCCACATCTATTCCTCTACTCCTGGTTCCCACTTGATGAATTTTGTATTTTATATGTTAAAATACTTCCTTTCTTTGTATTTTCATCAGATAAGTATCTAATTTCAAAATCTGGTATCTAAAATTTGATGTACTTCCTAAAGATTAGCAAGGCTGCTGAGAATCCCTACCTTTTCATCAGACAGCGTGAAAGCTCTAAAATTCCACCTCCATTCATGCTATTCTCAGTCACCTTCATCTTTTGTCTGAGTTTTACAGATGTTCTGAAGGTCCGAAAATAAATGGGAATAATCAGTAAACCATGGTATCTCAAAGATAAAGCAAATGCTTACCTGTATTCTTTGCTATCTGTTACATTTGGGTTGGATAAATACATATTTAATCCCTCCAAACAGCAGGTACTTCTCAACACCCATATTAGTTGGCTTTGATTCCATCTGGTTGATTCTGATTACTTTATTACAACTGTTCAGTCTTATAAACCCTGCAATTAAAAGAATTTAGACATATTAATAGTTATGTACCCTTTAACCACTGTGTTTCAAAAAAGCTGTTAGAGGTTTTACAAGAAATTGTTTCACTGAAGGAACTATTATTTTAATGGAACATGCATATTATTTTAAAAGGTTTCTTTTGTTCTTTCTTTTTAGGGCTGTCATCCCTTCTTTTACAAATAGATTACCAATAGTTTGTTTTAATTGTTCCAAGTTTGAATATGTTGGAAAAAAAAATCACAGATCCCAGCTTTATTTTTCCCTACTAGTGTTTCTATTTGAAGATTAAGAGTGTCTGTGACTTGTTCTAGAGTAATAATTTAAATTGGCTCAAGTCCATTAACTGCAGGGAAAAACACCTGGCAAGGCAGTTGGTAGTGGCCCATTCTTGTTAACCTTTCAGCCTTCACAATAACTACCAGCAGGCACCGAGTCAGAGATTCTAATAAACTGGCATTAAACCTGCTGACAGCTAATAACTTTTTATGCATTTCCAGAACTAAATGAAAGAAAATGTTCTGATTAATTAGAATCAAAGAATTTTCAAATTCCACAACCCTATACTTGAATAATTTTTAGACATAGAAAATAAAGTAAGGATCAACATGGTCTTTTGAGGGTATTTTCCATAAACAAAATAGGCTTCCAAAGTATATTAATTTAGCTATTTTAATCCAGCTTAATTTTCAGCTACTGTGATCTTTCTTTTTTGGTAAAGGGGAAAATAGCTAAGAAAGTGAAAACCTAGCATACTAACTAAAGAAATAGTTTTAAATAAATTCCTTCAATGTGTAAAATATCTACTACTGAATTACAGAAATTCTTTAATCTCCAACAATTGTGGGAAATTAGACCTTTTCCGCAGGGGAAATATTTTAAGGAGTACATGAACCTTCACTGACTTCCTCTGTTTTGGCTTACCTCTAAGAAGTCCAATCTGCAGGTGGACTGTGTCTATGAAGAGAATCTGCTCACCACTGTTTACATGAAGCCTGAGGTTGGGTCAGGTGAATGGCTATTTTAATATCGTTAGGTAGTTCGGGGAATGCCATGTATCCACTCAGGGCAAAGATATAACACAGATCCCATTCCTTTGTCCAAAACTGTTGTAGTACAGTAGATAAAAAAGAATTAAAAACTTAAAAATTCCAGCACTCAGGAAGCAAAGGCAGGTGGATTTCTGTGAGTTCAAGGCCAGCCTGGTCTACATAGTGAGTTCCAGGACAGTTGGGGCTGCAGGGAGAACCTGTCTCAAAAAAAAAAAAAAAAAAAAACAACTTAAAATAAATCTATCAAATATCAAAATAGCCATGCTTTAACCAGGGGGAAACAGCTTTCCCTCAGTCATCCTCAAAGTGCTGCTACCTTCCCCTCATCATCGACTTCAATATGATATTTCAGACTGTAAGCAGGAGCAATTGTGATTTTTCCTCCTTATTATTCGTGTGTCATCAGGAACCACAAGAAATAGGGGCCAAAGCTGGTCATGATGGAGATGTCCATCTTCAGTGAAACTCAAGCCTACTCTCCCAATGTCCCTGGATCAAATCCATCAATTTTTAGAATGAAAAGGACTCTTGGGATGGTGAGTAGAGGCGCCATCAAGTGAAGTAAAAACATTACCAGCTTCAAGCTCCACCCAATCTGAAAGTGCTGCTGAAAACTGGAATTGCTATGATTTGAATGTTTGTCTCCTCATTTTAAGAATATTGATGTAAGTGGAATAGCAAAGTTTATGAGGTCTGTGACCAGGAGTGATAAGGAACAGAGACAGGAATTGAATCTTTATGTTGCACTTTATTCAGAGAGCCAGAGAACTGAGATGCTGGTGGGTTCACATCGTAGAAGAAAGTGACCATTCTTCTGTCCAGCCAGCATGTTATATGAGAGGAAGAAACAGAAGCAGCCAATCATGCTAGAGCCCAATCTGTGCCTTCTGGTCAGACAACCTTTCTCCCTAAGATAACTGGAGTTTGTGCCTTGCTCTCGGTCATCTCTGACTCCCCTCCCTCATTATCATCATTCTTTTCAGCTGGGGTTAGATACTCCAGGGTGGGTGCATCTAGTTAGTGGCCACTTGTGCCATCAGTCCCGGATTTCGCAGGTGCCACTTGGGCTGTGGAGGCTAAGTCAGGCCAAGCAAGCCATTCACTGTACTCATGTTGGACTGTTTATAATGTCTCTCTCTCTCTTTCTCTCTCTCTCTCTCTCTCTCTCTCTCTCTCTCTCTCTCTCTCTCTCTCTGTGTGTGTGTGTGTGTAGTAAATTTTCTGGAAAGAAGCTACACTTAAGTCAGTAAGGGCTGATTGATTCTTCAGATCTTCAACGATTGTGGAGAGGCTGGAATGCTGTCTCCCAAGTTTGCTCGGGATGTCTTGGCCCCTTCAATTGCTATGTATTGCCCATGTCTGTGTGTGAGTAAACTTTCCTTGACTATTAGGTAAATCTTTTTGCATGTCTGAACAGACGCTTAGGTTCTACCAACCCCAAAGCTAAGAATGACATCAAATAGCATCTGAGGCTTATGGCATCATTTTGCTCTGATGTGTGCATCTGAGGTATCCACCAATGTATTTGAAAAGTGTTTTGACTTACTTTTTTCTATTACTACAAAATTTATTTTATTTTTTTCACATAAATTTATTTTTATTTTTTTAACAAATCTAGACCCATGTTCCCCCCCATTCCCCCACCCCGCCAGAGCTTATGCATTTTGCCAAATATGCTTTTCATTTCTTTCTCAGTCTTTCTCAATATTCTCCATGAGTAAGTTGGCTGTTTTGTGCAGAAGTTCACTGTTTCAGTCAGCTCTTCGATGCAGTCCTTTCTGTTGTTGTTGTTGTCTTTTCCAATATGCATCACGCCCAACTGCTTTGGACAAAAGCTCAGGGGGCCATACACAAGAAATACTTACAACTAGATAATTGGCACTAGCATCCACAGATGAGGGATATCATTCATTGTTTGTTTTTCTGGGACTGTGTTACTTCACTCAGCATGATGTCCTCTAGCTCCAGCCATTTTCCTGCAAAGCTCATGATGTCATCTTTCTTTACTGCTGCATAGAACTCCATTGTGTAGATGTACCACATTTTCTCTATCCACTCATCAGTTGAGGGGCATTTGGGTTGGTTCCAGCTCCTTGCTATTGTGAAGAGAGCTGAAATAAACATGGCCGTGCATGTATCTCTGCGGTGGGGTGAGTCTTGAGGGTACATGCCCAGGAGTGGTATGGCTGGGTCGGGTGGCAAGTTCATTCCAAGTCTTCCAAGGGTTCTCCACACTGCTTTCCATAGTGGCTGTACGAGTTTACATTCCCACCAGCAGTGGATGAGTATTCTCCTTTCCCCACAACCTCTCCAGCACTTGGTATCATTTGTTTTCTTGATCCTAGCCAGTCTTATTGGAGTAAGATGATATCTTAAAGTGGTTTTGATTTGCATTTCCTTAATGATCAGCGATGTTGAACACTTCTTAAGGTGTTTCTCAGCCATCTCTAATTCTTCACTTGTGAAGTCTCTGTTTAGTTCTTTGCTCCCTCTATTGAGTGGGTCATTTGTTTTCTTTTTTTTTCTTTGTTTTTTGAGTAGTTTATATATTCTGGAAATCAATGCTTTGTCAGATGTATCTTCAGTATAGGTTTCCTCCCACTCTGTGGGATTTCTTTTCACTTCCTTGATTGTTTCTTTTGATGTACAGAAGCTTTGGAGTTTAATGAGGTCCCATTTGTCAATTGTCGACCTTAATTCTTGTGCAGCTGCTGTCTGACTTAGGAAGTCTTTTCCTACACCTATGTCTTGTAGTCTGCTGCCAACTTTTTCTTTTATCACCTTCAGAGTTTGGGGTTTCACGTTGAGGTCTTTGATCCATCTGGAGTTGACTTTTGTACAGGGCGAGAGGTAGGGGTTTAATTTCATTCTTTTACAAGTGATGATCCAATTTTGCCAACACCACTTGCTGAAGGTGCTGTCTTTTCTCCATTGTGGCTTCTTGGCCCCCTTGTCAAATATAAGATGGCTGAAATTGTATGTAATACACTTGTTACCTCCTTAGAACATATGTTCAAAAACCTGAATTTGTGTTTCCTGGCCTGGTCAGTTATGTATGGCTCCAGAATAAACTATGTCTTATTCCATTTGAGGTGAGAGTTGGGTTTTTTATGTCTTCATGGGTATTTGCAGATTCCTTTCTAAAATATGGAACACAAAATGTGCCCTTGTAATATATAAAACTATGCCCATTTGTACCTCCTGTCTGCTATCATAAAGAGCTCTAGTGGTTTCTTTGTCTACTAACATAAAGAAATTCAATTGTTCTGTGGCTATGGCTCATTGTTGGGATATTTCTTTGTCATGCATGAAGCTATGAGGTCCTGGGTTCAATTCCCAGAACTGAAAAAAAGTCAGGGCCTGGGGATGTAGCTCAGGGGTACACTTGCCTCACATGGCTGCAGCCCTAGGCTCAATGTCCTTCACTGACCTTCTTCCCCCTCCAAAAAAAGAAGTGGAATCCTAATTTGTAGAGATGATAGGCCTTTAGGGGTTAATGCTATTTTCATGAGAATGTGTTTGTTCTGAATTGACAGTTCTGTTTTTATCTCAACCTCCTTTCCTCTCAGCCTCTTTGTTCTCTGGCCATGATAAGAAGCAGCAAGAAGAGCCTTGCCAGGTTTTAGCACATTCATCTTGGATGTCCTTGTTAGGCAGCTAGATGGCCTTGGAAGCCGTTGAGGATGGACCCCTTCCTCATGATTGGTTTTTGTTCATACCTCCCTGGTTCCATATAAAAAGTTGAGGTACCAGGACTTTGTTAAGGCCCACTGAGGAAATCTTGCTTCCTTATCATCAAAAGAATGAAGTCTGAGTTCTACTTCTAATCTTGATCCATCCTAATGTTTAGCACAGTATGTACTATTATCTAATCCTTAAATGTTAATCCGATTGAGGTTGTCAGTCACCTGGCGAGGAGGCCACTGCTCCTGAAGGCCCATTCACTAGAAAACATGCTAAGGAGATGGGAGGACTAATTATCTCCTTAATGAGCTAATGCTCTTATATACCCCAGGAGTCCCTCACTCCTGCCAGTGGCTTACAGAGCTTCACCGCTAAGCTTCTCACTTTTCTGGATTCTAAGTGAAAAGCACTTTTCCTCTTTTCTATCTCATCTTTAGCTATCTTCCAAAATCCCAAGCATATTTGCCTTGACAGTCTGGACTTTCTTACTCTTTCTCCGACACCTTGTCCCTACACCCCAGCAGTCCTGTGCGCTTGCTTCCCAGCCTTCATTGCTGAATTTGCCTACTTTTTAGAACCTTAATCTGAGAGGCATTCCTCACTCTCATTTTCTCCTTTCTCCTTTTGGCAGCTTCTAACACTTACAATTTGCCTGGTTGGCCTATTGTTTTTCTCTCAAGTTCTACTAAAATGGGCCTTGAAATTCTTTCTCAGTCCATTTGTAAAATTCTTTTATCAATGAGACTAGGAACTAACAAAAGAGAATCCTATGCCATTTCCCCAGTAACAGGTACTGCTTTAAGAGCTTGGTGTCCAGGGAGCATCCTGGGAACAAGGACACAAAGGAGAATGAGGCAGAGACTCCAAGGGATCTGTCAATGATGCCTGCCAACCGTCTGGCCAGGAGACCACGCCTCTGGAAGGCTGATTCACCTGAAAGCATGCTAAAGAGATGGGAGAAAGCAGAGAGGAAGGAGTGTCAGCTTAGAGGGACCAGGAGCTGAGAAGCTTAGAATTACAACTTTATGACTATATAACAATTAGCCTACCTCTGGATGTATATTCATTAGTTATTATGCTTGAGACGTAACTGAAAAGCCACTTTCTCCCAGGAACTAAGGTCACTTAAGCTGCTCTGCTCAAAGCAAAAACATAGCTATCACCTCACAGGCAATAAGTAAATAGTATATTCTGGAGCCAAATATGTGTGACATGAATTCAGATTACTCCATGTTCTTATACAGTAAGAGCTTCACAAAGCTTTTATGGTACCAACAGAGGAAGTCATAAATCAAGGCACTTTATTTTTAATTTTTTAATTTTTTATTTTTTGGTCTTTTTTGAGACAGGCACTTTATTTTTAATTTATTAATTTTTTTAATTTTTTTGGTCTTTTTTGAGACAGGCACTTTATTTTTAATTTTTTATTTTTTGGTCTTTTTTTTTAGTCCCAGTTGACCTGGAACTCACTCTGTAGACCAGGCTGGCCTTGAACTCACAGAGTTCTACCTGCCTCTGCCTCCTGAGTGCTGGGATTAAAGGCATGCACCACCACGCCTGGAAAATCAAGGCACTTTAAAGTATGTTGGTGTGTTGAAACAGGAAGGTGGGTTATAGGCAGCAGAATGAGGAGATCTTTGTTGTAGGTCTCAGATGGCATCTGATGGCATTCTTAGCCTTTGATTTGGTGGAAGCTAGCAGTCTTTTAGCACATACCAAAAGGGTTTAACCTAATAGTCACAAGATAATAGGTATAACACAAGTTAAGCAATGAATGGGTATTAAGGGGGTTAAAGACAGCCGAAGATAACTTGGCTACTGACCTTCAACATCCCAACCTGCCACAAGCACAGAAAGGCTAATCAGTTGATCAGCTTTGTAGTGTCTTTGTAGAAAGGTATGGCTTTTTCCTGAAAATTTCAGTTCACAGACCTCAATAGAAACAGGATAACCAGATGATAATCTGTAGGTAAAATGTGGCCTGTTGCCTATTTTTGTACATGCTGTAAGCTAAGAAATTGTTTTATATTTTCTACAGGAGAATGCATTGACTGATTTATTATACTAGATATTATGAATAACATGGATGAAATACATAGGATGAAGTGTATAGGAACAGTCACAGAACTTATGTTCATTCTCTGGATGCTGCATTCTTTAAACTTTCCATGTCTTCAGCTATTCAGCTCTTTGACCCAATCATTTTAAATTTTGATGGAGCCTCCATTATACAAGCATGACTCTTTAAGCATAGACAAACTTGCAGTGCTGGGTTGGACAAATGGGTGTAATTAAAACCTAACAATAGAGCCTAGTGTGGTGGTACATTCCCTTAATCCCAGGGCTGAAGAGGCAGAGGCTGGTCTATTTGTGTGAGAATGAGGTAGAGGCTGGTCAATATCACAAGTTCCAGGCCAGCTGGGGCTATGGGGAGACGCCTCTAAAAAATAAAAGTTAAAAAAGCAAAAGTGCTAATAGACTAAGAGAAAGTATAGCAAGGTCTTTGTGAAGATTCTTTTTAAAATATTGCTTTAATTATTAGAGAATGTTACAAAATGCATTTTGATCATATACATCCCCCTCCACAGCCTCTCAAATCCAGCCCACTTCCATGCCCCCAAAACCTCACATCTGATTTTCTTATTAAAGCCCATGGAATGCAGTTTGTGTTGCTCGAATTCTCTTGGGCATAGTTCCTCACTGAAAAGTGGTTGACCTAGCAGGGTTCACATTTGTAAATAAACCTGACTTTTAATCTCCCAGAGCTATCAAATGCCAATAACCCTTCAGCTAGGACCAGAAATTTATGCTCACATTTCCCTCTGATGCAGAGATTTTTTTCTGGCTTGAGCTTGTGCAGGTGTTGCAGGTTGTGCATGGTGTTGCAGGTTGTGCATGTTGTCACAACCACTATGAGTTCATGTGTGTAACTGCCATGTTGTGTCTGTAAAATACTGCTGTAGTCACCTATCACCTTATCTCTTAGAGATTTTTCCACTCCTCTTTCCACAATGATTCCTGAGCCTTGGGGGGAGGAATGTGATATAGGTGTCCCATCTAGATCTAAGAACTCCACAATCTCTTATTCTCTGCATGTTGGCCAGGTGTGGATCTCTGTATTAATTTCCATCTACAGCAAAAAAGAACCTTTTCTGGTAAGAGTTGAGAGATGTGCTAATTTATGGGGATAATGATATGATGTTAGTAGTCAGTTTAATATTATGTCCATTTAGCAGAGTAATGGTAGGTTTTCCCTTACTCTCTAGCCTGTCTAACCATAGGTTCTCTAGCTTGATAACAGTCTTGGTGTGGGCTCCATCTATGGAATGGGCCTTAAATTCAACATGAAGTTCTTGAGTACTTACACAGCCCCTGCTGCCCCAGTGGGCATATATTGTTAGTACAGTTATTAATATAGTTTGCAGGGTACACAGCTGGGTAAGATCAATGATTTTTTTCTTTTTCAGTAACATGCATAGTACCTTCCAACATGAAACCTAGCTAGTAAGGATGAAGCTTTGATGTTCTATAACTCAAATATGTAGTGTCTTGAAAATTAGGGTCTTACTGTGACATTCTGGAGGGCAGCAAAAGCAAGAGATTTTACAGTTTTAAATGACTGAAAGTGAATAAAAACATTTTGTGGAAACAGAGTCTTCCAGGCCTCTAGGAACTTGCTCACATGAACTAACAGCAATGATAACAGCATGCAAAATACCCAAGGAAGCTCAATCAGACAAAAAACCTGGGCTAGAACTGGGGCAATGGGCAGCAGGCCCCAACACTAGCCAAAGAACTATTGGTAGCTTATTACTGCTGGGTGAGGGAGAGCTGATCTTCTTTAAGGGAGGGACTCTAGGTAGGCTGACTAGACTTCAGTGGATGAACTTGGGTACACAAACTTGCATAGATAGACCTTAACATATATGACAGGATGCATGAAATCTGGGGGTGGGTGTGGGAATTGTGGATGAGGGAATGGTATAAAGAAAATTAAGATGTTTTGTATAAAATGCATAAAATTCAATAAAATATGCATGAAAAACATTTTGTAAGATTTGGAATGTAAGACTGGAAAATCAAATTCCATATGCAGACAGATAAATCAAGTTCTAGCCAGGCAGTGTTATGAAGTTAATTTACACCTTGCTTATGGCAGTCTTCCTGAGCAGAGCTGAGCAGTTGTAATAGAATCCATTTGGCCACCAAAGCCTGTAATAAATGATATGGCCCTCTAAAAAGTTTGTCTATTCTGCAATATACTGTACTAGAAAATAACTTAGTGAAGGGGAAACTGAAAGGATGTAATTAATGCAATAGTTGAGTTAATGATCCACTAAATTGAACTAATTAGAAAAACTAGGGCTTGTGAGAAACTGCAGGTGATGCCAGTTCTGGTTATCTTTCTTTGAGGCTCCATGAGGTGGCCTCAGTTATGAGCTGCCTGAGTTGGAAGATGCTAACCATGGTGCACATTTACTCACTATTTATTTGTGATAGTAAGTAAGTATCCTACATATTAAGACATTAGTACAACCCAAGCTTATGGGCCCTCTTGGCAAGACTGAAAGAGCACAGTTACTTTCATTTCACTATATCATAATACTTGACAGAGCAACTAAAGGGAAGAGAGAGCTATTTTGAGTCATAGTGTCATCAAAGGGTCACCATGATGGGGAAGGTGGGGTAAAGCAGCCCAGTTTGTGGCAGTGGGAATGTGGGGTAGAGGCTGTTCACACCCAGGGCCACCAGATCCAGGAAGATATGACAAAACCCAGGAGCAGATATAAGCGCCAAAGGCACATCCCTAATCCTATTTCTATCAGATAGTTCTCACTTCCTATACATTCAAAATGTGAACTTCTGGGGAACGATTTTAGATTCAAACCATAACCCACTCTTACATGTATGCTCCCTCCATTTCTAAGTCCATCGGTGGCCACATTTCCATTTTGAATGGCATCAATCTCACTCAGGCTATTTCATTAGGATCTGTGTCACTCTCTGGTGTCTCCTGAGCTCTACAAGACAATGGAAAAGCCCATTTGTTTAGACTGAGGTGTAAATACCTTATAGTCGTGGACCCAGCTATTTTGTAAACAATGATTTACTGATTTGAGAGATAAATTTATTTTGTTTTGTTTTTGAAACAGGGTCTCCCTTCTAGCCACAGATGGACTGGAACTAGCAAAGTAGACCAGGTTGGCCTTGATCTTAAAGAAATCTGACTGCCTGTACCTCCTGAGTGCTGGCATGCACTACCACATCTGGCTAGAGGGGCAAACTCTTTTTTTTTTATGTGTATGAATGTACTGTCTGCATGTAGGTTGGTGCACCCGTGTCATGCAATACCGCAGAGGTCAGAAGAGGGTGTCGGATTCCCCTGGAACTGGAGTTACAGATGGTTCTCAGCCGCCATGTGGGTGCTGGGGATCGAACCCGGGTCCTCTGCAAGAGCAGTTGGTGCTCTTAACCTCTAGGCCATCTTTCCAGCCCTTAAGTTAACTTTTATTGAGTGCATTTCATACATTTCTTAATCAAATTTAGACTCATTCCCCCCTCCACATCCACCCCTCGCACCCCCTGCCGCCAGAGCTCATGAACTCTGTCATACATGTTAAGTTCTGTCTTGCATCTTTTTCTCAGTCTTTTATAACCTTTTAGATGCACAAGTTTACTGTCTTGGTCAGTTCTTTAAATAGGTTTTTCTCTCTTTTTAAAGCAGAAAAAATGGGGAGATTTAAGAATTGATATTGAATTGACACATCTAGGTTTATATACAAATTGGAAAGGAAAACATAAATAATCACCCATTCTTTAACGTTGAACTTTCAGCATTGCCGTTGGGAAAGTCATCATTTTTTTTTAATTGATGCTTTGTGTATTTCATACATCATTTTCCAATTCAGTTCAGGCATATATCCCCTTCCCTTGCCCCCACCCCACCCCTACCCATCCCAGATCATGCATTCTGCCGTAACTTTTCTGCATCTTTCTCTGTTTTTTTTTTTTTTTTTTTCCTTTTTTTTAACAATAAGTGATAATCTGTGAGTACAAGCATCCTTCATGTAAAACCAATTTGCCCAAAACCATGGGAAAGTCATCATTTTATGGTAGTTGGAGAGCAATTCCAATGAACTGTGCTTGGCTGCCTATCCCAATATGCCAACCAAAGAGTCAAGCAGAGGCAAGAGCCTGGAAATAAGCTTTGGTGAACATATAAAGAGAGTTAAGTTCTGTGGCCTGTATCTGTCTTCAAGGGAGGGAAAAGACTTCTGAGAGTTTATGGAAGGGAGACAAAGGCAAGAATTGGAAACCTGCGTAGTTGGGTAGCTTGCATAGTATAAAAGCAGGGCAGTCTTACACAAGCCAATATCTGGTTCACTATTCCAGGATTGGTTCTGCAAAGCTCCTAGGTCCTTGTGGTGGCTTGCTCCTCAGGGTGGGATAATTGGTCCAGATTGGGTGGTGGTATCTTCATAGAGTGATATATTTTGCAAGAGTTTGGCTGTTGTTTGAAGTAGTTTTGGTCCTTTGTTATAAAAAAAAATGTTATCGGGGCTGGAGGGATGGCCTAGCAGTTAAGAGCATCGACTGCTCTTGCAGAGGACCCAGGTTTGATCCCCAGCACCCACATGGCGGCTGAGAACCGTCTTTGACTCCAGTTCCAGGGGAATCAGACACCCTCTTCTGACCTCCGCGGCATTGCATGACACGGGTGCACAAACCTGCATGCAGACAGTACATTCATACACATAAAAAAGTAAATAAATAAAATAAAAAAAGTTTATCTATCAGATCTGTCCTTTCTTTGATTCAAGGTAGCTGCAGAAGAGAGTGATTTGGGAGAGAGGAGAAAAGAAAAAAAATTAATAAAATGGGAAGAGGCCAATAGGGTTTTTAAGGTCAGTGACTTGGCTCTGCTCCCAATTTTATTTAGTTACATAACAACTATGCCAGTCATGAAAACTACCTCTTTTATTTACTTGTTTCAGTGTTACGGGTTTTTTTGGTTGTTATTTTATTTAATTCCTAAAATATCTTTGCAAATAATGATATTACAACCTCAATTTTAAAGACAATGATGCTAGTACTAATAATTATAATCATGTTCTCCTTAGAAATTATGAAGCTTGTAAGTGATGAGAGCAAATAAGCTCCCTTATATAACTTCAAGTCGGTGCTCTTAAGATCAAATTTAAGATTTTAACCACTAAGAGTACCAACTTTCCATGTGTTAAATATGTATTTGGAAATGAAGTTTCTTGGTTTGTGCCCTATTTTGCTTATTTCTAAAAACTAAACGAATTCTTTATGCCTGTATCCTTTCAGGTGTTTGAGCCTGATTCCATTGCTTCTCTACCCTCAAGGTTAAATGCCCCAGTTCAGTGATGCCAGCATTTCTCCTGGTGTAAAGGAGACATATCAAGGAGCAGGAATGTTCCCAGTTCACCTTGAAATTATGTGATGTTAAATCAGTCTGACTTAGGGATGTTTTTCTCCCCCAAGGTCCCTTTTGTTCTGTCATACAATTTGCTGTCAAACTAAATGATGCATTTAAATAGAATGACCAAAGATGACTGTAACAAGGGAGAGGCCAGTGCAATTGCTGTTATAATATCATCTTGATCTGAGTGACCCTGTTATGTTGAAATCATGATCTAAAGGATGTCAAGTTATGGTAACCTACTAATGTTCTCAGTCAAATGCTGGAAGCTCCTAGTGGAATGGCATTTTCAAAAACTTGTCCAATGGATATGTGTTATAAGGCAGGTTCAGGAGCAGGAGTCATCCAACAATAATTTGAAATAAAATACAAGAACAATCACCTCGAGTGGATTATAGACTGAAAGACATTAAAACCTATTTTTCTCAGAGCTACCTATCATGGCAAAAGGTTGTAGATTGCAGAACGGAGACCAGTTGGTTTGGCCACACTGTGAAACAGAAAGATCAATTGACAACATATTTTTCCAAGGATTCAGTCGGATTTTTGTATTAAAACAAACAAAAAAGCAGTCGCAATGCTTCCAGACTACCTGGCCATCTGGCCGAACAATCTTTCCTTTCTCCTCCTCCTCTTCTCTTCTCTCCCTTCCTTCCCCACAGTGTGAAGATCTTGGAGACTTCATTGGGCACTCTTGTAATGTTGCTTTTTATGTCTCAGATTTTAGTCATATGGATTTGGTGTCCACATATACTTGATTTAGTCCATCTCTAAGAGAAGTGGTCTATGCTACATAGCTCCTTGCTGTCATTGTTTTATGCATCATTACTTGATTTTTTTGTTCATAGACCACAGACAGGAGAACTGAAAGCTTTGTTTCTGGAAAAGTTGTTCAGTGACATTCTACCTAGTCTCTTGGTTCTTTTTTTAAAGAGGTGGGAATAAAATTTAAAGAGACTCAAGAGTGAGGCTGGAAGACACACAAGAAATGGACTACTGAAGATCAGCACATGGCTGGTGAGTAGAGAGACTTTTGTGTGTCTGGGGCAGTTGTGGAGGAATCTTGAGATAGTCATCATTTAAGGTGACGGGTCTCCATTAGTCTCTTCTTTCCATAAATCTCACTAAATAATTATTATGCATGCTTTTTTGCTGACTATACATCGCTTCCACATTTGTGGAATATGTAATTTGCTATTATTTCTCTATATTGAGCTTAAATTTCCTTTTATAGTTCATATTTTATATAATATTGTTTGTTTTATTATTATATTTTAACATTATTCATTTTTATTTTACTTATTACAGCTAGCCTGGAACTTTTATTTAGAGCAGACTGGCCTCAATGTTACAGAGGTCCCCTGCCTCTGCTTCCTAAGAGCTGGGATTAAAAGCATGTCCTCCCAAGCCCAAGACTATTTATTTTATTTTTATAATTTTATTGAATCACTCATTGACAACTTAATACCTGCATAAAATACATTCTCATTGCTGTGATCTCCTGCAGCCTCTTTAATCTCCCTCAGACCCCTATTACTCTCCTTCCCACAACCTCCTTTCCCACATTAATGCTTTCTTTTCCAAGAAACCCATTGAGTTTAATGTGTTAAACCTATGTGACCATGTGTTTGTAGCTGTCTATTAGAGCCTGATGAGTTCCCTGGTGGGTAGACAACTAAAATCAATGACTCACCTTCTCCCAGAATCCATCTTCAATAGTTCAGCAAGGAAGGTTGAGGCCTCATGAAGCTCTTCCTGATCCATGTTCACTGTTGACATGTGCAGGCTTCTGTAGGCCTATGCTCCTCGGAAGACACGATTGCATTGGCTACACCAGGGCATTTCCAAGAACTTCTCCTTCCTTCCAGAACTTCTCTATGTTCTGTTCTGACTCTTGGCATCCTTTCACTCTTCCATAATGCAGTTATTTTCATGCGTAATGGGAAAATAATTTTGAGATTATTAGTACTGGAAGTTGGAAAGAGTGTATAAGAAAAATCCCCTTATTTGAAAATGTTTAAGTAGTAATCAGTGGATTGCAATTAAATTTCAGAAAACACAAATATTTGCACCGGTTTCTACTCTTAAGTGACTCCTCCCATTGAATTAATGGTATTCCCAGTCTTGCTTAAACAACTGAAGGAACACTCACCCTGAATCTCCCTGTGATTGGGAGCAGTGTGGCTTGTTTACCTTCGGAGCGGCTCCTTCTTCCCTTGTCACTCTGGGCTCTCAGTTCCTTCCTGTATTTTTTTTTCTCAGCGAATCAGTGTATCTCCAAGTGTGATGCTTGCTCCCCACGCACACATCACACTCACACTAGACATCTGATTAGAATACTGAGTTTGATCCCAGTGAGGAAACAAAGTAAACTCTTGGGTCCTAGTGCAGAAATCCTCAAGAAAAATCTGATGGGTGCTCCCTGGAGCCCACCCTGTAGGAAGGTCCTCTGAGTGAGTCTTATACCCTTAAGTGATGCGCTAGCAGGCTTCCTCTACAAACCTGTCCCAGGTACAGGAAATTCTCCCTACTCCCCAACCAGGTATCCCACGTCCAGCTGCCGTTGTCTGTCATTCCCCATATTCTCCCTGTGGAGGGCTCTCAGCACTTCAAACTCTCTGGGCCCCATTCTTCCTGATTTAACTCTTTTAGTCATGGGCATCTACACTACCAGAACTAGAAACTGGAAGGTGGTTTTTACTGTTTCCTGCTGTACTCCTTTTCTCAGAGTCTCGTTTTTCTGTCTTCTAAATAGTGCATTTAATTCTCTATAGCATCATTTGTTTTTACTAGCCTTGTTCTGTACCCACCCCCTGCCACCTGTCACTGAAAGTATTACAACTGTGTTTTTTTAATGTTTCCCATGTCTCTATTAAGTCCAATATATCCCTCTTCTAAGCCATTAATTTAATCCTGTCACTCTGAGAAAAAGCTTTCAATAGCTCAAATTTTCTTTTAGTATAAAATACAAATTCTAAGTGTGGCTTACAATACCTGTCATAATCTGAATATTGTCTTGCCAATTCATTTCTGTTTATGTTTCCTTTCCTTTTCTATTTTTTCCATCTAAGTTACTTCTTACTACTCCCAGTCTCATGTTTTATGCTTCGATCTTACTAACTATAAAAATGTGGAAGTTCTGTAAATTTTCATGCTGTTTATTGGCTCTGGGCATTAGAATACTTTTTCTTTCTGGAGTTCTTCCCTGCCCTCCTTAGCCTTGACCTTTGGAACTGTCTGTTTCTTTTCACCTCCCAGTGTGGACACACATCAAAACAATAAGGAAGAAGGAACAGACCAGGAAGCATGATTATAACATTTTATCTCTTTCACAGTATTTTCCAGACTTGAGTTATATAGCCACTTACAGCTGCAAGAGAAGCTAAGAATGAAAGCAACTTTCTAAGGGAACGCAGTATTAAAATCACTTCCAACTGATCATGATACATCACTTAGGCAAGACAAATTGCACCTGAGAACAAATTACATTGATATTACAAAGAAACAAAGGTGACCAGAGTAGGTGATCAGAGATATTTAGCAGGCTTTCCCTTCTAGATTAACAGTGTGGAAAGTTGTCTAACTGGACTGTTCCTCAATCCAGTCCTTATGCCCTCCTGCAGTACAGGGCTGTTTGTAAAGTAAGAAGCTAAGGCCTCTGGGCTCTCCCGGTCAAGGTTAAGTTCTGTGCATTTTGAGTTGGCTGCCTCTTTCTCAAGGGAGCCTCTTGCTTCTTGGCATGTTAGTTGTTTCTGGAGCTGAAGAAACACTGTTTAAAAAGGATTAATTTGGCCAGTTCTCCAGAGAATTTGGAAAGTAAACAACTGTTTCTCCTTCGTTAATATGGCAATTAAGAACAAGGAAATTAAAGAAAGAAAAGTGAATGCAGGTTTTATTTCTACAGTAGATTGATAGACTGTTGCTTCACTGGACAGGTAATAAGCCCCCCAAAGAGTGCTGGATTAGCAAACCCATCTCAGGGATAAAATTCTCTCCTTCCTACCCCCATTGTCCAAACGTGGCCAAGACGGAAGCTTGTAAATTTAGGGACAGGGATTTGTTTATATGCCAAGGGCAGAAATGTGCATGAAAATTTGGGTTCAAGTGAAAGATTATCTTCAGCTAAAACTACATTCTTTTTGACTTTATTGTAGATTAGGAAAATATAAGTATATATTTGTTATTAAACCAATCAGTAGTGGTGTTGATAGCTACTATGAAATCATATTTGTGCAAAGTGAGTGCTCATTCCAACACTGCCAGAAAATGACCTATAAATGATCATGTAAGATCTCTTCATGCTTTAAACGTATCTTTTCACTATTTAAAGGTAAGGATAATAATGCCTCCTCCAAGGAGTAGTTGAGGGCTCTGCCTTATACTTCCCAGAGCTCAGCAAGTAGAACCAGGGGAGATGCTGCTTTAAGTGCTGGTTACATCCATCTGAGAACCTTGAAGAACAGAGAATTTCTGGAGTTCCTTTATCTGGTAAAGATAGAACTCCAAAAAAGAATTCAATTGTCATGCACTTCTCCTGGGGAATCCTGTCAACTAGCAAGGATTAATTCACAAAAGCAGAAACACCATCCATAGACAGGCTGTCAGAGAATATTGCTTGTTTAGATGTGCTCTTCTGGGACAGGTTTTATTACCTGAGAGATGATCTTCACTCATCAGAAAATCCCATCCCATTCTCCCTGATAGAAAGTGTGTGAATTCCTATACTTAATTGATATTAGTAAGTGACTTATACCTAGTAACTTAAAATCAAGACAAAACACTTTAGTTTAAGGACTAGGGGTGTAGCTCAGTGATAGAACACTTGTGTAAGGCATAAATCTCTGGGATCAGTTCTGAACATGGCAAGTAAAATTTGAAATAACAACAAACATTTCAGTGATCTGGTTCTTGTTCAAGTTGTGTTTGAGCAGACCTTCATAACCAAATTGCAGCTCCTTCTACATTAATATATCTATTGCTAGATTATTTCTTGAACTCAATAGTTTAAAAAGTTTTTGATTGATTTATTTTTATTTTATATGTATCAGTGTTTTGTCTGTGTGTATTTTAGTGCACCTGTGTCATACAGTGCTCATGGAGATCAATAGAGAGTGTCAGATGCCCTGGAATTGGGATTATACATGGTTGTTAACTGCCATGTGGGAGCTAGGAAACAAACTTGGGTCTTTGGAAGAGCTGAGCTAGATCTTAAATACCTGGACTCAATTATAGTATCCTCAGAAATAATTTTTCTCTCTTTTGCATGCACAATTTAAAGCCTAACATGTGGCAGATACTCAATAAATATGTATTAAATTTAAGATATCATTAGAAAACAAGTGACACATACATGTAAAAATATTGAGAGTTGTATTAGTTACTTTTCTGTTGTTGTAATGAAATACCATGACTAAGAATGATTTAAGGAAGAGTTTATTTTGGCTTATGGTGTGATCTAGATGTTCATAATGGTGGTGAAGGCATGGCAGCTGGAGCAGGAAGCTGAGAGATCACATCTCAACTATGTGTAGAAAGCAAACAGTATGCAGGAAGTCAGTGAGTCTCTAAACCCTCAAAGCCCACCCCCAGTGATGTATTTCCTTTAAGGCTGCATCTCCTAAGCATTCCATAAGTTCCCCATACAGCACCACCAACTGAGACCAAGTTATCATATACATGAGCCAATGGGAGATATCTCTTGTTCAAACCACCACAGGAAATACTACAGAAAAGACAAAAGTTCAAAAAGACAAAAGAAGTGAGTATAGAGGTTCATTTGTCTGATAGGATGTGTATGAGTATATTGCTTACATGGATGTAAATGTACCCATGTTGTTCAATGCCCATGAAGGTCAGAAGAAGGCATTGGATTCCCTGGAACTGGAGTTACAGACATTTGTTAGCTACAATGTGGGTGCTTGGAATTGAACCCTGATCCTCTGCAAGAGCAAACAATGTTCTTAACCTCTGAGCCATCTCTCCAGCCCCCAATAAAGAGTATATTTAGTGAGTCTTGAAACAGGAGCAACTTGTCTAGAAAATAAAAAGAGCCCCTCACAGGTAGAAGAGGACTGGCCTTTGAAAAGCAGGTTTGACAAGAAAAAAGGAAGGGGCACAGCCTAGGAATCTGGTGGGTTGCCATTAGGCTAGTTTGCTTATCTGTGCCAAAGCAGTGAGGGGTTCCTCACACCTCTTCAGGCTCATTGAGTGCCTTCTAATTCCTTCTTGTGACTTTTCTCCTTCTTTTCCTTCCTGCCCATTTTCCTTCCCTTCCTTTCTTCTGTTTCTTTCCCCTTTCTTCCCTTTCCTTCCCGAATCTCATCTTTTCTCTTCACTCTCACTTTCAATTCTGTTTCTTAACTGGCCAGTTTAGGCATTTAGCTATCATCGTCTAATTTTTCATCACGTCAGCTCTTACATGTTAGCCACCTGAATCTTGATTGGTTGATTTGGAGTTGAAGTGGGAGGGCTTCCAGTTCAGGGCTGCTTTCTTTTTCTTTTTTCTTTAGAGAAAATAAAATTCTCTAGTTCTTAGCCGGGCTCGGTGGCACACACCTTTAATCCCAGCACTTGAGAGGCAGAGGTAGGCAGATCTTTGTGAGTTCAAGGCCAGCCTGGTCTACAGAGTGAGTTCCAGGCCAGCTGGGGCTACAGGGAAACTCTGTCTCAAAAATACTAAAAACAAGTTCTCTCGTTCCTGCCAGTACATCTGAGCAGACCCTGAAAAGGAGGCCAGGGAGGTGCCCATTGCTTCCTATGTTTTTTTTTTTTTTTTTGTCTTTTTGAGACAGGGTCTTGCTTTTTAGTCCCACCTGGCCTGGAGTTCCCTATGTAGATCAGGCTGGCCTTGAACTCACAGAGATCTGCCTGCCTCTGCCTCCTGAGTGCTGGGATTAAAGGCGTGAGCCACCATGTCAAGCCAACTTAATTTTTATTGAATTTTGGTGTATTTCATATAAAACTTCTTAATCATCTTTATAACCTTTCTCCCATTCATGCCGTCTTATAGCCCTCACACAGGACTTCATGCATTCTGACATTTATGTTAAGGCCTATCAAGTTAAGGTTGTGCATTCTGACATCCCTCAATACAAGTTCATCCACTGGGCAAGTCAGTGTATCTAGAATCACTATTTTAAAGACAATCAACTCTCCCTCACCCAGCAATATAGTTGCTAATAGTTCTTTGGCTAGAGTTCAGACCTGCTGCCCATTTCCACAGTTCTCTGCTGGATTTTTGCCTGCTTGAGTTCGCATGGGTCTTGTGGATGATATCACTATTGCTATAGGTTCATATGAGCAAAGTCCCAGGAGCCCTTAAGACTCTCTTTTCATATGGTCATTCACCTCTTCTCCTGGCTCTTACAGCCTTTCTGCCCCCTCTTCAGCAATAGTCCCTGAGCTCTGGGAGAAGTTTATTGTAAGATTCTTATCCAGAGACCCATACTCTGTAGACTCTTATTCTCTATGCTTGGACTATTTGTGGTCTTTTGTGTGCATGGCCCTCTGTTCCATGAGGAAGCTTTGTTGATGAGCATTGAGAGATGCATTAATATTCTCTCTACTTGTTCCATTATGATCCATGAGCCCTATGTGTAGTGGTTTGTTTGTAAATGTGTCACTTAGAGTTGGGCATCTCATAGACAATCTCCTTATGTGACCAGTTGTGGAACTGTGAAATAGTCTCTGTTTATTGCAAAAGAAGCTTCTGTGATGAGTGGTGACTGGCATATTTGTATGTAAATTTAAGGATCCATATTTAACACATAGAAATTACACTTCTCTAAGGATGTGACAGCCTCAGGATTTTCTCTAAGATATATAATCTCTCCATCCATGTGTATTTGGCTATGTTTACAGTACCACACATGAGTTCCTTTTTTAAATTTTTTTAATTTATTCTTGTATGTGTACGAATGTACTGTCTGCATGTAGGTTTGTGCACCTGTGTCGTACAATGCCTCAGAGGTCAGAAGAGGGTGTCGGATTCCCCTGAAACTGGAGTTAAAGACGGTTCTCAGCTGCCATGTGGGTGCTGGGGATCAAACCCCAGTCCTCTGCAAGAGCAGTCAGTGCTCTTAACTGCTAGGCCATCTCTCCAGCCCCAAGTTCCTTTTAAGTGGGCGCTAAGTCCAATTCGTTACCTGTTGATAACCCCTAGATAAAAGTGCTACTAATTCACTGATAGCATTTGCAGTTCCAGGCTGTGTTGTGGTTATTAGGCCTTAAAGCTAGGGTTAAACCAATGACTAATAATCTCCCTTATCATAGTGTCCTCCAAAACTATGAGAGCTAGCTTTCAAGGACAGAACTTCTAAGTCATTTTTATCTCCATGGCTCCAAATCCTATGTCTGAAGTGTAAATAGGGTCTTACCTTCAAGTTCTGGGAGGCAATCAAGGACTGTGGCACTAGCCTGTGTAATCTTGGCAATCTCTTAGAATATTCTAGCCAACAACTAAAAGGGAGATTTCTGTCTGGCATTATATCTTGTTATATAGCCTCAGCTATACAAATGGACTCATGTGGAGATACTGTATATGTAAATTTTCAGTGGGCTATAAGCTAATACATTTCCCTCTGTTTTTGTTTCACACCAGCTAAGCATGACTTATTATCACTCCTCTCTCTCTTCCTGTCTAGTCCTCACACCTCCCTTCCCAGTTGTTAAAGTACTCCGGTTTCCCCCTTTATAATACCTGTCTACTCTAGTTCCCCTCTCTTTAGATCTTTCTTCTCTGTTACCCCCATGGTTCATATATAAACTTCCTTACCCGCCTCAGCTAAATAGCCTGCTTTAGCCATTTCTCCCTTCATAACACATGTCTCCTAGTGTTCCCCTCTTTCAGACTGTTATATCAGGATATACACTCACACATAATGATTCGGTGCTAAAATTTACAAATGAGGGAGGACATACTTTATTTGATTTCCTGAGTCTATGTTAGCTCACTGTGCTATATAGCTTTAGTGCCAACTTGAAACACCTTCGTTGAAGGATCCTGGGGAATTGGTTCCATTGGACTGGCCTATGGCCACATCCGTGGAGAATTTTCTTGATCGTTGAGTGATGTGGGAGGGCCTAGCCCATTTTCAGTGGTGCCACCCCTGGGTAGGTGATTCTCTGGACTGTATAAGAAAACAGGTTGAGCATGGGTCTGGGGAGCAAGCCATTAAGCAGTGTTCCTCCATGGCCTGTGCTTTAGTTCCTGCCTCCTGGTTCCTGCCCTGAGTTCCTACCTTGGGCTCCCTCAGTGATGAACTGTAACCCAGAAGACATGGTGTATATGTGTTCATGATTGTAATATCATATTCATCAATTGTTACTTTGATCAAAATTAACAGACCCTCTTTATATCTTCTGATTATGTTTAGTTTGAAGTCTGTTTTGTCAGATATCAAGATATCAGAATTGCAACACTTACTTGTTTTGTAGTGCCATTTGCTTGGAATATTTTTTAGGCCCATTTTGGAAGGTGAGATTAGTTTCTTGCAGACAACGAAAAATGGATTCTGTTTCTTAATCCATTAAACTAGCCTTTTTCTTCTTGGCAGTTTAGGCCATCGATATTTAAAGTTATTATTGAAAGATTGGTTCCCACCATTTAAATTTCTGTATGCATTATTATTTTAATTTTGTTTCCACGTTTATAGTTTCAGTTAGTTTTTTTTTTCTGTTGACTTTTGGCTATAGTCCTTCTTTTCTTCAGCCCTTTGTATTGTTTTAAGTATTCTCTCAAGGGTTGGTTTGGTGGAGATGATTTTTTTAGCTTATTTATATCATGGAATATTTTTCTTTCCCCTTCAACTTTAATAGACTGTTCTTGATAGGCTGGTCTTGAACTTACAGAGATCTGCCTGCCTCTACCTCCTGAGTGCTGGGATTAAAGGCATGCACCACTATGCCTGGCTTAGGTTAATTTTATTGTTCATGATTCTGGTATGAAACTCAAGCCTTATTTTGTTGATTTGATATTTGATTCTGTTTATAGTATTGGTATAACTTGATTGCTTTATGATTGTGTATGAAAATCTTGTGGGCCTAGGCTTCAGACTCTCTCTTTTGATTTTCTATTGGAGGGACCAGATGGCTCCAGTTAGGAGGTCTCCAGGAGGATGAAGAGACCCTAGGTATTTAGAAGCACCTTAGATGGATAGTGCTGGGGTTCAAGCAGAGAAAATGGGTGATGGAGGTGCTGGCCACCACTAATAAGCAGGGAAGACTGAGTCCTAGAGGAGTGAGAGGGACTGCAGATAGTTCCAAAGCAGGGAAGTAGGTGTGGCATAATTTAACAACCTCTTCAAGGAGGCCAAGTTAAGCACTCTCAGGCCCTCCTAAAAAGTCTGGGTCAGGTTTGCTATCTTTTCACTGGCATCTTTATTTTCTTTTGTGTTATAGCCTTGTTCCAACCAATACTGTTAGAAATCTGTTCCTTCAGAGGCATTCTACTCGGTAAAGGATTAAGTGCAGTACTTATTCATGGACTCTGGTTTTGCTGTTAGTCATTAATAACTAAGTTCATTAAGAGTACATTTATGGAAAATAAGACTTGCCTATTAGAACATGATCATATGAAATGTTGAAACAGCTTCTTGAAATGGAGTCAGGAGGCCATTGAGGAAGGGCTTCTACAAGTCTCAAGATGTAGCATGTGCCATGAATTCTGACCTCTTCATCCTGTGCCTGAAGGCATCTTGAGAAACCAAAATGACCATCCACCTACAGTGTGCTCATACTCGAGATGCGGAAATGCATGTCACATTCTTGTTTTGTGGACATTTCTCTTTGTTTTTACAAATCCATTTCCTCATCTTCTATTTAACATGTAGTCCATTAAGTATCTCTTTCTTTTCCAATTTCAACAGTACTTTCTCTTTAAAACTCAGTCAGTAATCACCTCACAGTAATTGAGAAGCTTCTTTCTCATAATAAGTCATCAGTTTCTTTACCATATACTGAACACTGACTCCACGTTGTACATTCTAAGAGCCCAAATGAGGGCTGGAGAGATAGCCTAGTGGTTAAGAGCACTGACTGCTCTTGCAGAGGACTTGGGTTTGATCCCCAGCACCCACATGGCGGCTAAGAACTGTCTGTAACTCCAATTCCAGGAGAACTCCAGTTCCAGGGGAATACAAGACCCTCTTCTGACCTCCGTGGCATTGCATGACACGGGCACACAAACCCACATACAGACAGTACATTCATACACATACAAAAATAATAATAAATAAATTTATAAAGAAAAGAGCCCAAATGAAATTCTTTGTTTTAAAGTTGCTGAGTTGGAATTGATCAACAGAGGCCTCTCCCAAGTGTTTAAATTCCTGAAAGACTTGAGACAATGTAACCCTGCAGCATGCTGGGAAATATTGCTAAAATTACTATTGCAGGTGCCTTCTCTTTCTAGAGCATACATGTGTGAATCTAGAGCATCCACGTGTGAAAGTTTCTGTGATGCTCACATGATTTCTTACAGGATCAAAGTTTTCACAAAAGTAGGGTAAGAGAACCTGAAGAGCAACTGATGCCATTTTTACAGACATCTTTGTCTTAAAAATCCTTTGTTTTTGAAAGATTTTATTAACATCGCTTTCTTTAAGAAGTAACATGATTACATTGAAAGGCTTTGTATAGGTTGGAGAATTTTGAAAGAGAATGAATGGCAAACTCACATTATAGTAACATTGACAAATTTCACATTATTGTTAAAGGATGGTAGTATAGTTTTACCAGTACTCAATGTTCAGAAATTATAGTAGACATAGAATTTCAAATTTATGCTCTGATTGAAAATCCTTTTGAAATATGAGGAGAAAAGAGAAAATCTTAAAATGCAACTGATTACTACTGATTCTGTTAGCTCTTTAAAGCAGCAACAGCCAAATTTGAGTGACGACTTGAACAAGGTTGGTTGTGGTAAAACTCAATTGTTGTGAAGGTCTTCAACTGAATAAATCGTTGATGCTGAGCCATTAAGTTGTAGTCAATTAATATCTACAACAGATTTGGAGGAAACTTTGCAACAAGTATAAACCAAGGCAATGGCAAAATCCAGTGGAAATAACCTGGATATAATAATGAACAGGATGCTATATTCTGTGTTCTGTTCTTGGGCTTTTAACACTGTAGCTTTTTCAATTAGACTAATGTTAGATTGGTTGCTGCAGGGTGCAAAGAATACAAAAGGACCCCTGGGAAAGTTAAATGCTTGACTTTATAGCTCCAAAGTAAGCTTTTGTTATTTTCCACTAGAAATATTTACCTGAAAGCTGAAAGGTGTTTAAAAATCAAAACTAGATGTTTTTTTATAATGGAATAACAGAAAATAGGTTTGAATACTCACATAAAAAGTATTGTTTTGTGGCTGGGGAGATGCATGATCTCCAAGCATGAGGGCCTGAGTTCAGAACTTCAGCATCCATGTGAAAGCCAGGTAAAGCAGTGGGAGCAGGAGGGGAACATGGGTTGGGGATAAATCAATCCCAGGACCTGGTAGTGTGGCTACAGCAGTGGGTTCCATGGTCACTGAAAGCCCGTTTTCAAAATCAGAGAGCAGTAGAAGACACATGCCATTAGTCTGTGGTCTCCATGTATCTATGCACAGGCACAAACATCTGACACACATGGAAAAACACATATGTGCAGCACACACAAAGTCAACAAACAAAAGAAAACCTATAGGGTTTGGAAGAAATGCAACATGGCCCATTTTCTTTACCAGTTGAGGTAAGGGAGACCATTGAATTTAGGGGATTTACATGCTGATGAGGTCCTGAGGACAGGTCATGTTTGTACAGCCCTGTTGTGCTGATAGCAGTTTTCATAGACCTATAGGCACCAGCTTTGGCTTATTGTTTGTATTATGTGACTTTTAAAAGAAATAAACTGTATCAAAGAAAGAAAAATATCACCTTCAATCCCACTTGTTCAACATTACACATTCCAATGCTAGTTTTGCTCATTTTCCATGCATATTGATGTGTTTATGTGTATCCATATCTGTACTTGTACCTATACTCACAACTCTGCATCTGTATGTACATCTGGTAAGTGTAGCTAAATATGATTCCAAATGTAGTATGTTCTGTGTCACTGTGGGAGTAAACCAACAATTGGAAGACAACAATAGAGAAATTCACAGTCAATATTTACAGCAAAACTGGGTCATAAGCATATTCCTTTGAGTCCTAAAATATAAACAGTTGGTAGGTCACTTTGGTATAGACACATATGTTTAGATGAAATGTTGATCCACAAACTACATTTTTTCCTGTTAAATATGACAGGGTCTTACTGTGGCTTATGATATCTCCTAACCTGTAGAGGATGTAAGCTTTGGGCACAACAGCCTGCAAATTGGTTTTACATGAAGGATGCTTGTACTCATGGATTATCACTTATAGCTAAAAAATGGAAAAAAAAAACTGAGAGAGATATGCAGGACAGTCATGGCAGAATGCATGATCTCGGTTGGGGTGGGGCTGGGGGGGAAGGGAAGGGGAGATATGCCTGAACTGAATTGGAAAATGATGTATGAAATGCACAAAGCATCAATAAAAAATGTTAAAAAAATAAATAAATAAATAAAAATATAAACAGTTGGGAGCTAGAAATCGACAGCTGCAAAACCTCTATTGCAAAAATATCTTTGTATGAAGCAAGAAAGAATCAGTGAGGGGCTGAAGGTCTTGAGCACAGGAATGCATAAAATACCTAGGAGGAACTTCTGATTATCAGCAGAAGGACAATAGCAGAAAGTAAAAGGGATTTTCCCAGTTCCCACAGTGCGTGGCCATCAGGGCCTCAGTGAGGTCTAAGGAGCTTGGGCTGTCGCACTTTTGACATCTTGAAGCTTATTGCCAAGTTTTACTTCCAGGACGGTTTTCAAAATTGGCAATAGTGGAATAAAAAATTTTCAGGACAGAAATGCAGCAAAGAAGAAGAAAGGATATCTAGGGGAAAGTGGCTAAGGGAGAGAGAGAACCAGAAAATCTCAGTTAAGTGAGCCATATTATTTTTAATACACACATAGACAAGGAGAAGGAGTTCTGTGAAGTGAAAAATTGCCACTGGAAGAACCCTTCTGAATGTTATGGAATAAAATTTCACTAAAAATTTAAACAAGAGAATATTGACGTTAAAGACTACCAAGCTGCAAAGGGACCAAAGACAACATCTGCATGAACCGGAAGCTTCTAGAATGCTATTGTTGCAAATCAGATCAAAATTAGAACCCTTCATATCAAAACAACCTAAAAGATATGCAAGATATAAATGCATAGCATATATCAAAATGAGAAAAAAGACATTCATAAATGAGATGACAGAATTCAGGAAAGAATTAGATACAGGGAATAATTACAGAAGACAAGTATAGCTGATGCTATCTTAAGACAAAGATTAAACATTAAAATTTGAAATCCAACTAAAACACAGAGAGCTGAAGATAGGCAAAGAAATTCTGTCACATTGATAATAAGAAACTCTAAAGAAGAAAACCAAAGCAAGCAGAAATAAAAGAACACTTAAAACCATTATTCAAGAAATCTTGTATGGGGTAATGAAAATGTTTAAAAATTACCGAGAAACATATTGTATACTCAAGAATATTAACATAGAAAACCTAACATCAATACTTATTTTGGGGGACATTATTAGCCTTGAAAGGAAAAAAAATCCTTTGAGGATCTGGGCAAAAAGCATATAAATCTTCAAGAAGAACAATGTCATTATACTTGTCAACAATGATGTTTTATTCCAGAAAAACAGTGAGCTGCTGTATTTTATACATCATGGGGTGAAAATCAAATGAAAGCTTAATATTCAGCAAGATTATAAATGAAACAGGTGCAAACTGCTACCAATATAGTAACTTGAAGAATAATGTTTTCATAAGCAATTCTCAGTGGAAACTACTTGGGAGCAAAGGCCAGATGACCAAAATAAAAACAGATATGCAGGTCAGACAGGGAGAGAGACACGTAAGAGATAAATAATGCCTAGCTAGTGTAAAAAGCCAAATCGAATCATATTAGTCCAAAAATGTACTGACAAATTACACATAGAATATCTCTACAGGAGTCCATGTATATAGCTGAAGGCTACACAACAAGAAATAATGCCAAACAGGAAAAACCTTCCTCTCAGTGGTTGGCCAGGCTATTCTAAGAGACTCCCAAAATTATGCATGCTAATATCACAGCCCTAGAGTGCTTCCAATTTACTTGAAGGTAAAACCATACTGCTGAAGACTACATACTTTGGACACAGGTTTTAGAGCAATGGAGTTGGAACTGACCTGGAAGCCACCTCCCTTGAAGGCTAGCTCTCATAGATTTGGAGAGTACTATTAAAGCTGCTAAGGGATCATCAGTCAATGGTCTCACTCCAGCATTAAGGCCTAATAACCATTTCAGTTACCAGCACAGCAAACAACATTGGTGCAGTGGTGCTTTTTTCTTAGGGGTTATCAACAGCTACCTAATTCAATTTAAATTACACTCAATGGAAGGTACTGTAAACATAGCCAAATACACATGGATGTAGAGGTCATAGATCTTAGAGAAAACCCCAAGCTGTCACATCCCTAGAAAAATGTCATGTGCAAAATATGGATCATTATATTTACAGACAAGTATCCCAGTCACTACTCATCAAAGAAGCTTCTTTTGCACAGAGATTATTACAGAGTTCAACAACTGATTATACACATAGATTTTGAATTGCCCAAGCCTAAATAGTACTTCTATGCTGCAACCTCTACACCTATGGCTCACAGAACATAGAACAAGGGGTAAAGAGAACACTAATGTATCTCTCAATTCTCATCAATGAAGCTCCCTCATACAACAGATAGGCAGGACCAAAAGGTTACAAACGGCTGAAATGTAGAGAATAAGTCTGCAGAATGTTGTCCTTGGACAAGACTCCTATATTAAACTCCACCCACCCAAACCTTGGGGACCATTTTGGAAGAGGGACAGAAAGATTTTAAGAGCCATGGAGGAGATGCATGCTCATGTGGAAACAGTCCTACAAGCTTCTGGGACCTTGTTCATATGCACCTACAGCAATAGTGTCAGCATGCACAAGAACCATGCAAACTCAATCAGACAAAACTCCAGCACAGAACTATGGAAATGAGCAGCAGGCTCCAGTCTCAGTAGAAGAATTATAGGTAGCTGATTACTACTGAGTTATGAAGAGCTGATCTTCCTAAAAGGAGGGCCTCTAGATAGGCTGACTAGACCTCAGTGGATGAACTTGTACCAAGGGACTCTAAGGACACTAACCTGATGCAATAGGCTTTAACAAGAATGACAGAATGAATTCCAGTGGGGGAGGGGAGTACATGGAAAGGTACCAGGAGAGGAAGGGGCATAAAGATGATTACAATGTTCTATATGAATTACACAAAAATTCAATTAAAACATTACAAAAAACCCTAAATATATTACATAGAGTGTGATGAGAATATTTGTGAGTTAATCTGCATTTATTTATTTATTTTCTGAAGAACACCATTTACTGTAGATGCATTTTTCACACTATATTTTTATTGCAGCAATAAACTACCCATGAAAAAATATCTTGCCTATAACATTTTTAAGAATGGCAGATTTGGGAGTATGAGGGGACCGGCGGGTCCGGCTAACTGGGAAAGGTGTCCCAGAAGGCCTTGGGAGCCAGGAGCCAAGGAGGCCTGAACCCAGAGTTCAGGGCAGGTATTCCTTGGTGGCTTACTCCCTGCTGGCGCTCCAGCTAGGGGTGGAGTATGAGGGGACCAGTGGGTCTGGCTAACTGGGAAAGGTGTCATCCTGGAAGGCCTTGGGATCTAGGAGCTGAGGCTGGAACACAGAGGGTACCAGTGCACGGGCTAAGCCAGCAACCTAAACAACCCCCCCTTCCAACTGGAACTCCCAACTAGAACTCAGGAGAGAGTGGCTGACAGCAGAGGGAATACAGTATTCAGAAGTTGTCACCTGGGTTGCCATCCACCCAGCTCCTACTGAACAGAAAGGGAAAAGTGAACTATACCTTCCAATATATAACCAAAATTGAAAGCATAAAACCCAGACAAGTCAACACTCCATTCATAAGGAGAATAAAACAAAGACACCTGACAGAATCAAGGAAAGTAATCCTTCAACAAAGTGAAAAGGCATTCAAAATTCACATCAGAATACAGGCAAAAAGCTAAGCACATGCCAAGAGCACAATGAAAGAACAATTTGGGAAAAGCACAGAACAACTCCACACCAAACTCTATGGAGCCGGTGGAGGACCCCTACAATGGGATCTCCGTAGAGGTAACCCAGGACATGGATCCCAAAATAACAATCACAGATATATTCAAATAAATCATAAAACTAAGGGGAGAGAATGAAATCTCAGAAAGGACCTAGAGGAAGACAAGGACGAACTTGGGAAAGAACTAAAAGGAGAAAATGACAGATTCCGGAAAGAGCTAGAGGGACAAAAATGACAAACTCCGGAAGGAAGTGGAAACACTGAAAAGATCCCATGCTGAAATGAACAAGGAAACCAGTGGGCTACAAGAAAAGTTTGAGAAGCTCCAAAAGGAAATGGAATTTGGAAGGAAAACACAGGAAGAACAAAAAAAAAAAAATGAGGAAATTGAACAATCATCCAACCAAGAGGAAAGAATGGGAAAAAGCCTCAGAAACAGAATGGAGGGAGCAGAAAAAAGAATATCTAGACCTAGAAGACAACGCAGAACAACTAAAAAGCTCAAGTAAAGACTATGAAAAATTTAAAAATACACGAGAGTGGAACAACCAAGAAATGTGGGACACTATGAAAAGATCAAACCTCCACATCATAGGGATAGAGGAAGGAGAAGAATCCAAAGAAAATGGTATTGACCATATTTTCAACAAAATAATAGAGGAAAATTTCCCCAAACTAAAAAAAGACAAACCCATGCAAATACAAGAAGCAAGTAGAACACCAAATAGACTAGACCAGAAAAGAAACTCCCCCTGCCATATCATAGTTAAAATGCTAGATACCCAAAACAAAGACAAAATTCTGAAAGCCACAAGAGAAAAACAACAAGTTGCATACAAGGGAAAACCTATCAGAATCACAGCTGAATTTTCAGCACAAACCACGAAAGCAAGAAGAACGTGAACTAAAACATTCCCAGTGCTAAAGGACTATGTTACTATACCCAGGTTACTATACCCAGCAAAAATATCAATTCTAGTTGAAGGAAAGAGAAAACTCTTCCATGACATAAACAAGATGAAAGAATACATGTTTGGAAAACCAACCCTCCAGAGAATGCTTGAAACAATTCAAAGGACAGAGGAGGGGAACAACTAACCCCAGGCACCTTGAAAGAAAAAAATTTAATAAAAACAGAAATGCCGATGTAGAAACCTACACAAAAAAGTGCAAACATATAAGAAAATGAAAGGAAGCAACATATACCTCTCAATTATAACCTTAAATAGCAACGGGCTAAACTCCCCAATCAAAAGACATAGACTGGGAGAATGGATTAGAAAACAGAACCCATCTGCAACCAAAAAGGAGAACTATAGACCCATCTCCCTAATGAACACAGATGCCAAAATTCTAAACAGGATACTGGCTAATCACATACAGACACACATCAAGAAAATCATCCATCATGACCAAGTTGGATTCATACCAGAGATGCAGGGATGGTTCAACATATGAAAATCAATAAATATCATCAAGCATATAAATGGACTGAAAGACAAAAACCACACNCAGACAGGAAGAAATAACAAAAATCAGAGCAGAAATCAATGAAATAGAAGCAAAGGAAACAATACAAAAAAATCAATGAATCCAAAAGTTGGTTCTTTGAAAGAATAAACAATATAGACAGACCTCTATCCCAGTTAACCAAAAGAAAGAAGGAACAACTCCACATCAATGTAATCCATGATGAAAAGGGAAATATTACAACAGACAAGGAAAAGACCCAGAAAATCATATGGGAATATTTCAAAAACCTATACTCTACCAAGTTTGAAAACCTAGAAGAAATGGATGAATATCTGAAATTCTGGGAATCACCAAAGTTCAACCAAGAAGAGACTGACAGCTTAAGCAGACCCATAATATATGAAGAAATTGAAGATGTAATAAGAAACCTCCCAACTAACAAAAGCCCAGGCCCAGACGGTTTCATGGCAGAATTCTATAAAATATTTCAAAAAGACCTACTACTTAAATTGTTTAGAAGTATACAAACAGAGAGAATTCTCCCAAATTCCTTCTATGAATCCAGCATTACTCTATTTCCAAAACCAGGCAAAGATGCAACTAAAAAGGAGAACTATATACCCATCTCCCTAATGAACACAGATTCCAAAATTCTAAACAGGAAACTGGCAAATCAAATACAGACTCACATCAAGAAGATCATCCATCATGACAAAGTTGGATTCATAGCAGAGATCCAGGGATGGTTCAACACATGAAAATCAATAAACATCATCAAGTACATAAATGGAATGAAAGACAAAAACCACACCATCATCTCAATTGACACTGAAAAAGCCTTTGAAAAAATCCAGCATCCCTTCATGCTTAAAGTCCTAGGGGGAACTGGATTATAGGGATCATTCCTCAATATAATCAAAAGCCATAAACAGGAAATCCACAGACAGTATCATCCTAAATGGGGAAACGACAGAAACATTCCCTTTAAAGGTAGGAATTGTTCCTTGCGGTTCTCATCCTCAGCCTTTCACCACTGTGCTATCCCCACAGCCTAGGGAACAATCTGCGGAAGAGGGGGCGTGGTAGAATGTAAGGGCTTTGATTGGGGTCAATGGTGAAACTACAACAATATAGACTGGACACTCATTTGATCAACTTGATTGAACATACAAGCCCCCCCCCGCCCCCTGCTGGTTGGTGGGACCCATGAGCTGTGTGGGTTTGGGCACAACTGCTTGCAATTGGTTTTACATGAAGGATGCTTGTACTCACAAATTATCACTTATTGTTAAAAAAATGAAAACAAAACAAAACAANTGCTGAAGGAGGCAGAGGCAGTAGGATCTGGAGTTCAAGGCCAGCCAAAGGAAAAAAAAAAAAGAAAGAAAAAAAGAAGAAAAAAACTTTATGTGACGTCTAACTGATCTAAAGAGAAACCAAAAAAAATTTTTTTAAGATAATAGCTTCGTTTAAATACTCCAAATAGATGTAAAATAGTTCATAGATTATAGAAAACTGCAAATACAGGGGTAAATATAGTCATTCTCATTTTTTATGCTGTTTCCTTAATATGTTACATTTATTCCATAAGACAGAACAATGTTCTTGGTTATTTTAATTTAGGTATAATCATCCAATTATGCCAAATGAAAATGTTATGTCAGATACAGAAGATAACAAAAATAAATAAATAAATGAATAAATAAATAAATAGAGTAAGATCCTGATCATGATGGCTAATAGTTATCATAAGATCCAGGAATTTCTTTCTTACTGGCTCTGCCATCTAGCTAGTCCCCTCTCCTGAAGACTGACAGCTATCTTGCCTATGTACAACAGATTCTAGGAAAAAGCCTTTCTAACAATGTGGAAATAAATAATATGTGGCCCCCACATGCACAAAATGTGATGCTCGGTCAATGGGCAACTGTGAAAGAAAAATCCTGCATCTTGGATTGAACTTCCTGTAAGGCTGACCAACTGATTAACATTTCAATGACTGTGGAGAGTTTGAAACCTTGCAGATTCAGAGCCTAGGTACACTTTATCTTGGGCTGTTTCACCCCTAAATAGCCATTCCCTGGCCACCTCCACATCTGATCGAACATCCCATAACTAACAGATAAAATACCTTTTGAAATGTTTTAACTTAGCAGACCACCAGATGTTACCAATCAAGAAGCTAAGAACATCATCAGATAGCAGCTGAGATACCATAGTAGTACACCACAGAGACTACTATAGTAGATACCACCCCATTTTGGTAGGACCTGCCTACTGAATGTAACCTCCAATGTATTTTCAAATACACTTTTCAAAGTGTCTTGATTTTATGATTTTTTCTTTGCTCTGTTACTATAAAACCATAATGCAACTTGAAATTGGGCGTAGCCTGAATCTATGTTCCAGGCCATGGTCACTCAGATTTGGCTTCAGAATAAACTCTTAACCCCTTTGAGGTGAGAGTTATGATTTTGTGTTAACAGGGTCCGTTTTAGTCCTGTGGAAGCCCAAGCATTCCCTGAAGAGAGTCTGGGAAAACGTGTCAACGTATCACTGCATCTTTTTTCTTTAGTCATGCTTTATTTATTAGTAGAGCAAGTGAGATTTCACAAATGCCCAGTTGATTTTGGCCGCAGTGAGCTGGATTTTACTGTTGTTTTATTCCCTGCATATTTTGAGGTTTTAAAGAAGCCTTAGAAAACACAGCTTTCCTTTATGCATTCATAAGAAATATTTGAGAAAACCTTGAATTTGTTAAAGCTAAAAATAGTTTTCTTTCAAAAACATTTTTTAGCGAAGATTTAAAAATGAATGTAAAACCACATAGGAAGGGCCTGGCTTGGTGGCACAAGCCTTTCTTTAATCCCAGCACTCCGGAGGCAGAGGCAGGAGGATCTCTGTGAGTTCAAACCCAGCCTGGTCTACATACCGAGTTCCTGGCCACCTGAGGCTACAAGAGATACTGTCTCAAAAAGACCAAAAACAAACCAACAAGCAAAACAAAGCAAATATCAAAAACACACAGGAAGCAAAATTTGCCTTGGAAATGGGTTTTATCTTAAACAAGCATTTTATGATAAATGGAAACCTTGTTGCTATTGACAAATTATTTTTTGAAGTGATTTGAAGGGAAAAGAAATGGAAGAGGGACTCAGATCTCAAGTGAGCAGGCCAATTTGCAAGTAAGGCAACCAAAAATCAATTAAAAATAGCAAAATGTGTACTAGGGTCTCAGGATTATCATTCTACATGCAAATAAAAATTTGTATTGTGCATTCGCTCAGTTGAGACATGAATCTTTCATATTCTAATAGGAGAAAACCCATAGGAAATTTACTAAAAAGCAATCATGGTTTATTTGCAACATGTCTTTTAATTGATATCTTATTTCCTTCATGATCCATTCAAAGGAGGAGGATCTGACACCTGGGTTTCTGACATCTTAAGTGGAATCCAATAAGTTTTCTCATAACTTGGAATATATGATTAGAACATATTCCCTGAAACTCTGCTTCTTAAAATAGCATTGTCAAATAGGAACTGAACAAAATTAAATATATTCCTTTAAAACTGGATCTATAGTGCCTAGCTTGTAATATTTCTCGAAAAAAATGATCATCGACTCTGCTGGAAAAATAAATACTGTTTGGAGTACAGATGGAGAGAACCTGCTTGAGAGGTGATAAGTTAGCTCTTAACCTTTGGTACTATGCTCTAAGATTGAGGCAGTGGACATAAGATACAGCTCCTGCCCGGGGAAGCTTTGGATTTAGATAGGAGCAATCGCCACATTTCCAGATACTAGGAGAGAAGCAAGGGGTCATGGAACTGGAACATGTTTGAAGTGGGTTTAGGGAAAGTTGGAATGTGGGCAGCTCTAGGGAGGACAGGAAAGCTTAAGGGAAGGAACAGCTGGTGTCAGGCAGAAGAGGCTCATTTGCAGAAGGCGTTGTTACATGTCAACCTTCTAATATTTTCTCTAAGATTTCCAGTTTAGTTGAGCCACATCTAATTTTGAGAGTTATAAACTGTCTCTTTTTTTTAATTGCAGGAGGGCCTTACGTGATTTTTACTTGAAGTAAAGGAATTCAGACAGACAATGGTAGATTTTTTTCACAAAAGAAGGAAGGAATATGCATGAGGTTGACAGGCAGAAGTAGTTGTTTATTTTTAAAAACTTGATGTGGTATTCAAGAATGGTTACAATTACTTAAGTCATAAATACTAAATTGATAGAAAAAATGAAATTGACATGGTGAAAAAAATATCAACAGACCTTATATGAGGACCTACTTTAATTTTTCCAGTGGGTTTTTTTAGTGACTGTAAAAACTTACTGTTTTTTTTTCAATTTGTTATTTTCTTATGTGTATGAATGAAATGTCTGCATGTAGGTTGGTGCATCCATGTCTCAAAATGCTGCGGAGGTCAGAAGAGGGTGTCGGATTCCCCTGGAACTGGAGTTAGAGATGGTTCTTAGCTGCCATGTGGGTGCTGGGAATTGAACCCAGGTCCTCTGCAAGAGCAGTCGGTGCTCTTAACTGCGGTGCCATCTCTCCAGCCCCAAAACTTACTGTTTTATTGAAAATAACAGCTATAAATAATCTGGCACACTTCTTTCTGTTGAGTAATGCAAGTAAACATGTTTTCTGTTGCTCTAAGTGTCTGAAAGTTTTATCTTAATGTTCTTTGTCTTTTAATGTTACTCCTTCTGTTTGTAATGCATACTTCTTATACCTGGTATTTTAAGGAGACTGTAAATTTGTGGATAGGGGAAAAAATTCCAGCAAACAGATTATATATGAAGATACCATAAGTTTAAGTAATTTTTGAATTTAAATATTTAATATTTGCCTGAAAAAATTGTGGTTTCACATTATTTTATATTATTTTATTTTTTGTGAGTCCAGAAAGGGAGTATCTAAGGAATTACATCTAAGGTATTACATAAAATAATCAACAGTAATATTTTCCTGCGGCTGAATAGATGGTTCAGTGTGTAAAATGCTTGATGTGCAAACATAAGGACACAAGCTTGGATCCCCAGGGTCCAATTGAAACCCAGAGGCAGTGGTCCACACCTGTAATCTCAGTGCTGGAGAAGCAGGGATAGAAGATGCTGGCAGCTCACTGGCCAGCAGTTAAGACTGTGAGCTCCAGGTTTAGTGAGAGTTTCTGTCTCGAGAATTAAGATGGAGAGCAAAAGAGGAAGACATACAAAGTTCACTCCTGGGCTCTACACATATGAACAGGCATGAACATCTACCCAGATACACAGACACACAGACACACACACATATGCACACACACATATGCACACACACATATGCACACACACGTATACACATAATACTTTACTAAAAAAATTAAGGGCCAAAATTATACATTGTAAGAAATAAATTTATACTTGAAAATACTTTATGGGGCTGGAGAGATGGCTCAGTGGTTAAGAGCATTGACTGCTCTTGCAGAGGACCGGGGTTCAATTCCCAGCACCCACATGGTGGCTAAGAACCATCTTTAAGCCAGGTGTGGTGGCACACGCCTTTAATCCTAGCACTTGAGAGGCAGAGGCAAGAGGATCTCTGTGAGTTCAAGGCCAGGCCAGCCTGGTCTACAGAGTGAGTTCCAGGCCAGCTGGGACTATAGGGAGACCCTGTCTCAAAAAAAAGAAAAAAGGAAAAAAAGAAAGAAAGAAAGAAAGAAAATACAAAGAAAGTGAAAATGGAGATTTGTTTGTTGTGGAAAAATACTTAAACATTGAAAAAGTTAAGAAAGCGTCCTTGGTTAAAAGGAATCTTTTTGAAAAAGAGTAAATTCTTTTCATAAGTATTTGTGCTTCTGCTTGTATGAAGATGCCTTCTAACCATATCTGTACATTTTGAATACTGCACAAATAATGAGAGCTTGTAGAGTAGCCTTTTGTGTTATAGGTCACAGAACAAGAACATGTTGCAGATGACATTACTGATGTCTCTTGTTCATATGAATCAGACTCAGAGGACTGTGAGTTGCCTCATCTCGAGAAGATTCTGCTCCTAATTGAACAGTTTAGAGTGGAGTGTAAACGTTGGACAATAACAGAAATATAAAGCTGATGGGCTAGCCTGCTGTTCACAGTGCTAACGTGTCTAAAGTTACATGGAATAAGAACAGCCATGCCCCAGCCACGGGCTGTGATGGCATGCACTGTGCTTTTCTCTATGTGAGCTCTCCCAGTCTTCTCAAGGATTCTGTTCCTCTCTGGGCCTCTGCCTAGACATTCTCATGTCAGGCTACCCTTGCATGCACCTGGAGCACCTCAGTGACCTCTGTTTTTCCTGCTACTCCATATCTTCAAACATAACCTACTTACTCTGTTGCCATAATTATGTAGTTTAAAAATATTTTATTTTTTATTATTTTATATGTACAGGTATATTAGCTGCATGTATGTAAATGCATTCATATCATGCGATACCCATGGAGATCAGATGAGGGTGTTGAATTACTCTGGAACTGGAGTTACAGATGGTTGGTTATCGCTGACATGTCTATTAAACACATGGTTAATCACGATAATCAGGAAAGTTACATATGCATGACTTACAGAACCCTCATTCCCTTACATTTCCATACTAAGAAGCTGCCTAGATGTTTTCCATAATGTGTGTGTCATTTTCCATTCACACTAGTAGTGTACAAGAGATGATCTTCCTGTCCATCATCACAAACAGGTTATTGGCCGTTTTGTAAAAAAAAAAAAAATTCCATTTTATTGCTTCTGTGTTTTTTTGGTAAGTGTGGTTCTGAGGTGGATCACATGAAGAATAGTCGTCAGCATCTTTCCATCCACTTCTTTACCAGTTTTGAATCTTCTTTCATGAAATATCTTTTGGAACTGTTTGCCATTTCAAAATTGTTATTTGCTGAGGTTTACAAATTTGTTACATACTCTCAGTATGGTTTCTTATCTGCTTTATTTTAACTAATTAATTTTTTTTGGTCTTTTTGAGACAGGGTCTCCCTGTAGCCCCAGCTGACCTGGAACTCACTCTGCAGACCAGGCTGGCCTTGAACTCACAGAGATCCTCCTGCCTCTGCCTCCCGAGTGCTAGGATTAAAGGCGTGCACCACCCTGCCCAGCCTTATCTGCTGTGTTTTTTATGCAAGGATTTTTTTTTCATGAATGTGTGGCTTGATCTTTTATGCTCTTAAACAGTATATTTGTCCATTATGACTTAGTAAATGTGAAAATGTACACTCATTACATGTATGCATTTTAAAAAATATATTTTCTTCTTAATACAGATTCTGGAAAGTTTTTGAAAACCCAAGTTGTAGCATATTGAAATGGAAGAAAACCACTACAAACTACTTACAGGAATAAATAAAAATGTGGACTGTAAACTTAGTAGCGCACAAAAGGAGCTGTCAGGAAGAAAGAAAACAAGAAATTACAGTCACAGCAGGAAGAAGGGACTGTATAGGGGAAAGATTTCTGCAAGTTAATGCATGCTGCACTGATTTTAAAGAAACACTTCAAATATGCTGCACCACACAGGATGGGGTTTGCGACTGCTGACTTCTACAGTTCTGCAGGGCGAAAACATGGTCTTTGGGGGTATGAAGTTCCTAGAAATAATAACACAATTTGCTAACAGTGAATGTTTATAATAATGAACAGCATGATCTTCCAAATCACAACTTGATGGTTGTGGAGAGGCCCATTAGATTTTCAAATGAGCAAACATAATTTTGTTAGGGTTTTGCATTATAATTAAGTCTGTAAGGAATACTATTATTGAGTCATTTCTGGTTTTGTGGGATTTTAGTGTATATTGATAGAACGGATTATGTTGTTTTCTGTGTCCGTCCACTTTTCTGCATTCAACACAACAGAAGGAAAGCTACATCCAAAGTTACATGCTTTTCTTTTCATAAAAACTGCTTTTTAAATAATATGTTGTAAGTTAGCTCCCAAGGTAACAGGTTTCCGCATGTAATTTTCATACACATTTCATTCTGCGTGCCTCTCTCCTGCTGTTCTCGCATCCCTTTGCTGCCCCCTTACCGATTAGTTCTGCTGGCTTGCTCACCCGTTCCCCAAAGATGCTTTTATTCTACCCTCATGGGACCCTTCTTATTTCCTGGACTTTATATTTATTCCCATTTGAATCCACATACTTAACAATTAGAGGCTAGGATCTGCATGTGATAAAGTGCGTATGGGATTTGTCTTTCCGGGCCTGGGTTACCTCAGTTAATATAATGTTCTATCCATTTTCTTGAACTTTTCATTTTTCTTTAGGGATGAGTAATATTCCATTATTTATATGTACATTTTCCTTATCCATTCATCTGTTGATGAACATCTAGGCTGATTCCAGGTCGTAGTTACCGTCAATAAAGCAGCAGTGAACATGGATTACAAGAGTCCCTGTTGTAGGATACAAAGTCTGTTGGGAGTGGTGCGGCTGGGTCATTCATGTAGCTGATCTATCTCCAGTTTGAGGAACTTTAGACCGATTTCCATAGTGGTTGCACTAATTTACACTCCCAACAGCAAATGGATAAGTCTTCCTTTTTCCCAGCGTCCTCTCTAGCATTTGCTGGCATTTGTTTACTGAATGGTGGCCATTTTGACTGGTGCCAGATGGAATCTCAAAATAGTTCGAATTGTGTTTTTCCAGTGGCTAAGGGATTCTGAACATACTTTAAAATATTCGTTGTCAAATCATGACTTCTTTCAGCCTAATAAAGAAAAAAAAAGAACTCATAAGCTGAAGATGCTAAAACATATGATGTCATAATTGATATATGCATATTTTGGAGTGATGCAAATTGGAAGGAACAGCAACAACAAAAAAGACTGGGCGAAATAACTGACTGAAACAGTGAACTTCTTCCTGAAACTGTCAACTTCTGCATCAGAATTTTAAAAGAGACTGAGAAAAAGATGAAAAACATGTTTGGCAGAACGCATGAGCTCTGGTGGTGTGGGGTGGGGAGGGCAAGGAAGGGGGAACGGGTCTAGATTTGATTGGGAAATTTTGTATGAAATGCACAAGGCTTCAATAAAAATTGGCTTTGGAAAAATATTCGTTGTCCATTTGTATTTAATATCTTTAAAAAATCATTATTTTGTGTGGGTATGCATGCATTATGTTTTGTAAGGCCAGAGGACAACTTGCAGGAGTCGGCTCTGTCCCTTCACTATGTGGGTTCTGGGGTTCAAAATCGGGTGGTCAGATTGATGATAAGTGCCCTTACCCACTGAGATGTTTACCAACTCCATTTATATTTCTCTTCCTCCTCCTCCTCCTCCTTCTCCTCCTCCTCCTCCTTCTTCTTTTCCTCCTCCTCTTCTCCTTCTCCTCTTTCTCCTCCTCCTCCTCTCCCTCCTCCTCCTCTCCTCCTCCTCTTCCTCTTCCTCCTCTTCCTCCTCCTCCTTCTCCTCCTCCTTCTTCTTCCTCCTCTTCTCCTTTTCCTTCT
>VZQC01007615.1:999220-1027450 GCA_009823505.1 Rhizomys pruinosus
TTTTTTTTTTTTCCCACCTTTTATTTGGAACATAGGTCAACTGTTTCAGATTTTTTTTAAACTTTTAAAAAAAATTTATTTATTTTTTATGTGTGTGAATGTACTGTCTGCATGTAGGTTTGTGCACCCGTGTCATGCAATGCCTTGGAGGTCAGAAGAGGGTGTTGGATTCCTCTGGAACTGGAGTTAAAGACGGTTCTCAGCCGCCATGTGGGTGCTGGGGATCAAACCCCAGTCCTCTGCAAGAGCAGTCGGTGCTCTTAACCACTAGACCATCTCTCCAGCCCCCAGTAAGTTTTTATATTTCTATTTATTTTGAATGTATTCTTTGGTATAGAATTAAATGTTTGGGGTTGTAGAAATGGTAGCTCAAAGCCAGGTGTGGTGGCACACGACTTTAATCCTAGCACTTGGGAGGCAGAGGCAGGTGGATCTTTGTGAGTTCAAGGCCAGCCTGGTCTACAGAGCAAATTCCAGAACAGCTGGGGCTACAGGGAGACCCTGTCTCAAAAAGATTAGGAAAAAAAAAAAGAAATGGTAGCTCAGCAGTTAAGAGCATTGGCTTGCAGAGGACCTGGGTTTGATTTCCAGCATGCACACAGTAGGTACAAGCATCTGTAACTTCGTCCCAGGGAATCCAAAGCCTTCTTCTGGCCTGCTTTGATCTCCTTAGTCATTGCACAACACAGGTGCACTTACACACATGCAGGTAATACACCCACACACATACATTTAAAGAATTAAATGTTTGGGGCTGGAGAGATGGCCTACTGGTTAAGAGCGCCAACCGCTCTTACAGAGGACCCGGGTTCGATCCCCAGCACCCACATGGTGGCCGAAAACCATCCGGAACTCCAATTCCAGTAGAGCTCTAGTTCCAGGGGAATCCGACACCCTCTTCTGACCTCCGAGGTGTTGCACGACACAGGTGCACAAACCTGCATGCAGACAGTACATTCATGCACATACAGAAATAAATAAAAAATTAAAAAAAATTAAAAAAGAATGAAATGTTTAAGGAATCTTAAAAAATGTATTTGATCAATATTTCCAAGTTGGTATCAAGAAAATATACTTTATTTTCTTCTACCAACAAAGCCTAAAATGAGCATTTTTCTCAACCCAGAAAAATATATGAAATTTATACAGGTTTTTGTGTATAGGTTGATTCAACCTAGGGACTCATGCATGCTAAGTAAGCCCACGTGGTGGCGCATGCCATACTTTTAATCTCAGCACTCAGGAGGCAGAGGCAGGTGGATCTCTGTGAGTTCAAGGCCAGCCTGGTCTACACACTGAGTTCCACACTAGCTGGAGCTACAGGGAGACCCTATCTCAAAAAAAGAAAAAGTAAATTAGAAACCTCATTACTGATTATACATTATCTCTCCTTCATAGTCAAAATCAATTCAATTTTGGGTTTTGTATATGGATTTTGTATGCTGAAAATGATTACTCTTTATTATTAAATCAATTTGTAATCTCTGCTATACAAGTTTTAATTTTAAAAATATTTTTATTATTTTTTATTTTATATGTATGAGTGTATTACCTGCCTGTATGTAAGTGCACCAGTGTCATGCAATGCCTGTGGAAATCAGAAGGGAGTGTTAGATTTCTCTGGAACTGGACTTACAGACGATTGTTAGCTGCTATGTGGGTTCTGGGAATAGAACCCAGGTCCTCTGTAAGAGCAGGCAGTGCTCTTAACTGCTGAGCCATCTCTCTAGCCCGTCAAATTTTAATTTTTAAATTGTTTATAAAAAATAAAATATCTCAGAATAAACTTGACCAAAGATATTAAAGATCTTTACAATGAAAACTTTAAATCTTTGAAGAAGGAGATTGAGGAAGACATCAGAACATGGAAGGATCTCCCATGTTCCTGGATTGGAAGAATTAATATAGTAAAAATGATCATCCTTCCCAAATTGATATACATATTCAATACAATCCCCGTCAAAATCCCCATGACTTTTTTTTCATAGAATTAGAAAAAGTAAGCAGTAGAGAAATGGAGGGTTTGGGAGAAGTCTGTAAAGCGAACACACACACTGTTGTAAGTCACTTCTGCCAGTTTCTCACTGATTTCATTAATACAGAAGAGTTCTTCCTCTAGTAGTACTGTCTAGGAGTGTGTTCTCTAATATGAGAAGTCCCCTCAATAAAAAAAAATTTTGTTCAAGGGGCTGGAGAGATGGGTCAGTGGTTAAGAACACTGACTGTTCTTGCAGAGGTCCCAGATTCAATTCCCAGTACCCATATGGTGGCTAACAACTATCCATGACTCTAGTTCCAAGGGAATGCAAAACCCTCTCTGACTTCTGTGGGCATTGCATGACATGGGTGCACTTACATACATGCAGGCAAAACACTCATACACATAAAAATAATAAAATATTTAAAAGTTTTGTTCTAATGATGCTGTTACTACTTACTGCTAGAGGTACAAGCCCTCTTCGCTTTATAGAAATTGCCAGGCGTGGTGGTGAATGCCTTTAAACCCAGAACTTGGAAGGCAAAGGCAGAGGAGGCAGAGGCAGAGGCAGAGGAGGCAGAGAGGCAGAGTGAGAGGCAGAGTGAGAGGCAGAGAGAGGCAAAGAGAGAGAGAGGCAGAGAGGCAGAGAGGCAGAGAGGCAGAAGCGCCAATCCCTGTGAGTTCAAGGTCGGCCTGAGTACGACAGCTGGAGCTACAGGGAGACCCTGTCTCAAAAAAAATCAAAAACAAAACAAAACAAAAAAAAGAAATGATTTTGGTAGGCTTAATTTGAGTAAGAAATGATGATTATCAGACTCCTCGAGTGCTGGTCCCTATAGTCAGGCTGAAATGTATTTCATGCCATCGGGTCCTTTAGTAACAATGGCTACTCCAGGGAAAGCTGGAATAGATGGAGAGCCAATGCTCCTACTAGAAGGCAGATCCCACCACTGTCTTTAGGATAGGAATGGGATAGGCTGACTACCTTCAAATAGCCAACACTCTCCGGCAGAGAAAAAGAGGAGCCTGCTCAGAAGGGTGCCTGGGGAGCAAGACCAAGAGTGCAACCTCAGGTATACAGTCCTTGTAAGACGTTTCCTGGAACCGACTTTGCGAGAGAACCCTGAGGACCCGGATGTCTCAGCATCTACAGAGTCTCCAATCCCAGAACTTAAGGCTGAACTCTGTAACACTGGAACTAAAGGCGTAGTTTCCTGTCGTTTCCACCCGACTCAATTCTCAGGTGGCGCTTCTGGCAGGAAAAGATGGCTGTGGCCGTTTGCAACTCATTTGTGTGCACGGTGGGTGGGGTGGGTGGGGGGGTGGGGGGGTGGTCGTTTGCGACTCACGTGTGTGCACGGTGGGTAGGGGGTGGGGGGTGGCTACAACAAAGAGCTGGAGAAGGAAAAAGAGAAGCTGAAGCAAGAAAGACTAGAGAAGAGAAGGCAGCTTGATAAGGAGCAGGAGTGGGAAATGATGTGCAGAGTAAAGCCAGATGTCAGAGACAAAGAGATAGGGAGAAATCTTCAGAGGATTGCAACGAGGGGTGTGGTGCAGTTATTCAATGCTGTTCAGAAACATCAAAAGAAAGTTGATGAGAAGGTGAGGAGGCTCCATGAGAAAGCAAGCTAAGTTGATATCGACTGTTTCCAAGGAAGATTTCATCAGTGTTCTCCGAGGAACGGACGGAAGCACAAGTGGGAAGAGCCCTAAGCCAGCCAGACTCCAGTGAAATCAGAAGAGGGCCCAGGCTGGACCATGATGCGTGATGACTTCATGATGGGCGCATCCATGAAGGACTGGGACAAGGACATCGACGAGCCAGAAAGCAGCCAAGGAGGAACCTCAAGTGACTAAGCGTGAAGCTGCTCTGCCCACAGCTGGGGCCACTTTGCTCCTTTGTTCCTGCTCTGTGTAAATTTCATTAAAATTAGATTTTCAATCTGTGTATAACTTCAAGCATTTTTCCAGAATATTTATACAAAGAAAAAAGTTTTTTTCTTGAACAACATGACATGCTTTTTGCTAGGCTCCACCTTTGTGGATACACATGGATCATGTTTTCAATTGTTTCTAAAATGTCCTTGGAGTTATAATTAAAGCTAACTTTTGAAGTAAAAGAAATGATTATCTTAAATGCACACTGAATTTCATATATCTTGTTTATTGATTGGTGCACATGTGGGCTCATCTCCACCTTTCAGCTATTGACATTAATGCTGCTCTGGATATTGGTGTACAAATATGTCTGAGTCTCTGAAAAACTTTTTAAATAACTCAAATTAAAATTTCAAATGTTAGGTGAAGAATTCTGGATTTCTCTTAGAATCAAACTCTTACAGTTAGCTTTTGAGAATAAATGACTTCTAATCATCAAGAGTATATACTTAGTGTTCTAGTTTGTCTTCCGTTGCTGTGACAAAACACTCTGAATGACACAAACTTGGGGAGGAAAGGGTTTATTCAGCTTACATCGCCTGGGTCACAGTTCATCACTTAAGGAGCCCAAGGCAGGAACTCAAGGCAGGAACCTGGAGGCAGAAGCTGAAGCACAGGCCATGGAGGAATGCTGTTCACTGGCTTGCTCTCCTGGCTCATGCCAGCCTGCCTTCTTATACGGTACACAACAACCTGCCCAGGGTAGCACCACTCATTGTGGGTTGGGCCCTCCCACACTGCTCGACAATCAAGACAATACTCCATAGATGTGGCCACAGGCCAATCCAATGGAGCCAATTCCCCAGTTGAGGCTCCCTCGACCCCAGTGTGTCAAGTTGACACTACAGCTATCCAGCACACTTAGTCATTACAGAAACATTTTGTGTCAGAGAATTATTTTTATTTTTCTCTTTGGATTTTAGCATCCCTTAATTAGACAATCATATCATCAGCAAAAAGAGATAGTTTGACTTCCTCTTTTCTGATTAGAACTCCCTTAATTTCCTTTTCTTGCCTTATTGCCCTAGCAAGGGTTTCAAGCACTATATTGAAGAGGAGTGGTGACAGGGGGCAGCCTTGGTGAGTTCCTACCCTTAAAGGGAATGCCGCTGTCGTTTCCCCATTTAGGATGATATTGGCTGTGGGTTTCCTGTATATGGCTTTGATTACATTAAGGAATGATCCCTCCAATCCAATTCCCTCCAGGACTTTAAACATGTAGGGATGTTGAATTTTGTCAAAGGCTTTCTCTGCATCAATTGAGATGATGGTGTGGTTTTTGTCTTTCAGTCCATTTATATGCTTGATGATATTTATTGATTTTCGTATGTTGAACCATCCCTGCATCTCTGGTATGAATCCAACTTGGTCATGATGGATGATCTTCTTGATGTGTGTCTGTATGCGATTAGCCAGTATCCTGTTTAGAATTTTGGCATCTGTGTTCATTAGGGAGATGGGTCTATAGTTCTCCTTTTTGGTTGCATCTTTGCCTGGTTTTGGTATTAGTGTGATGCTGGCTTCATAGAAGGAATCTGGGAGAACTCCCTCCAATTGTATCCTTCTAAACAGCTTGAGTAGTAATGGATTTTAAAAGGAAAAGAGACATGAGTGAAAAAATAGACATGGGTTCTTGTTTGAATCAGGCCTCATAGAGTAACCTGGCATTGGGGTTCACTGGTGACTGGCAGCCTCCTGGCCAAGTAACCAGTGCTGTGCCTGAAGGTCTCAAGTATCATTAGGGATGAAGTTTTATTGCTGTGTAATGAAAGCTGCATAGCCAGATACCAGGCAGAGCAGTGCCCTCCTGTCACCTATCCTTCATGGAAGCAGAGATCACAGTGTTGCCTTGTGAACACCACACTGCGCTGGACCAAGGAGGTGGTTACTCTCTGTAGTGGTTAGTATTATTAACTTGATAGGGTCTTTAATCACCTAGGAAACAAGTCTCTAGGCATGCCTCTGAGGGGTTATCTTTAAAATTTTTTTTTAAATTTATTATTTTTTATGTGTATGATTTTACTGTCTGCATGCAGGTCTGTGCACCCCTGTCGTGCAATGCCATGGAGGTCAGAAGAGGGTGTCGGATTCCCCTGGAACTGGAGTTAAAGACGGTTCTCAGCCACCATGTGGTTGTTGGGGATTGAACCTGGGTCCTCTGCAAGAGCTGTTGGTGCTCTTAACTGCTAGGCTATCTCTCCAGTCCAAGGGGTTATCTTGATTAGCTTAATTGAGGCTGGAAGACCTCAAAGTGGGCAACATTATTTCCTGGGCTTGGGTTGGGACTGCATAAAAAGGAGAAAGTAAGCTAAGCACCAGTTTGCATCCCACTGTTTCCCGACTGCAGCTATGATGTGACCTGGCTGCTTCAGGCTCCTGCTGCTTTGACTTCCCTGACATGATGGACTGGAACCTTCATCTGTGAGCCCAAATACAACCCTGACCCCTTAAGAGTGGTTTTGTTGTTGGATTCTAAGGACTGAATTCAGATCATTGGAGTTATCATCAAGCACTCTTCTCTTCTCTCTTTTTTCTGTCTTTTCTCCTCTCTTCTATTGTTCTCCAAAGCAAGAGTCCTTTTTTGCATCTGGTTGCTTTACTCAGCTCACCTTCTCCCTGGAGCACCCAAGGTCCTCCCATTTGTACACTCTTGATCTCTTTTAAAAAAGACTTATTTTTGTTTTTGTGCATGAATGTGTTGCCTGCATGTATGTAAGTGCACTCATGTTGTTGTGCAATGCCTGTAGAGGTTAGAAGAGGGCTTTGGATCCCATGGGACTGTAGCTATGGACAGTTGTTAGCTGTCATGCAGGTGCTGGGAACTGAATCCCAGTCTTCTGCAAGAGTAGCCAGTGCTCTTAACTGCTGAACCAGCTCTCCAGCCCATAGTCTTGGTTTCTTAATCCAGACCATCAGGCAGTATAATTGCTATGATCTTTCTTTTAAGAAATTTGCCTGCCTTGTGAAAAGTTTTGGGGTTCATGCAACCCTAAAAGCTACTTCCACAAATCGTTGAGATTAGTATCACCCCTTGGGCTTCTATGAACTCATTCTAGAATAGCGCCTTAAGAATTCTGGAGCCAGCATGGAATTCGAGGACCACCTCAAACCTTTGTGAAGTTTCAAGAAATGGTTTTACAGTTACAGTCATGGTGTCATCTTTAGACCCATGTTCCCTGGACTGGTCGTTATCTCTGAACATTTATTTTAGTATCTTGTGACAGCTTGGTTTGCTGAGAGGAGAAATGGAAAACAGATGTTTGAACCAAGTGAGTCCAAGACTCTTTTATTTAATAGACTTTTCGTCTTCTTTCTCATGTCAGTTTTACTTTCAGAGCTATGTAACAGGAGTCTTCTTTCATTCAGGCTTCTGGATCATGTGTTCATTGTCCTTGAGCATTCCTGTCAATCTCTTGAAGGGTCAACAGGCTTCTACTAGCAGTCCCTTTACTCCCATTTTGGTTTCAGTCTTTTCTTTTCTTTTTTTTTCTTTTTAATTTTACTTATTTTTGTATGTGTATGAATGTACTGTATGCATGTATCACATGTGCACCCGTGTCGTGCAATGCCGCGGAGGTCAGAAGAGGGCATTGGATTCCCCTGGAACTGGAGTCAAAGACGGTTTTCAGCTGCCATATGGGTGCTGGGGATCGAACCCGGGTCCTCTGCAAGAGTAGTCAGTGCTCTTAACCACTAGGCCATCTCTTCAGCCCAGTTTCAGTCTTCTAGACACAAAGTATACAATACTCTTAGCTTGGTTTTTATTTTGTCATATATATATATATATATTTGAAGTTTTGTGCATCTCATACATCATTTCTCAGTCCAGTTTAGACTCATTTCCCTTTCAATGCTGAGACAGGGTCTCCCTATAGCTCCAGTTAGTCTGGAGCTCAGTAGGTAGACCATGTTGGCCTCAATTCACAGAGATTGACCTGCCTCCTAAGTGCTGGGACTAAAGGCATGTGCTTTCATGTGTCACAGGTTTTTTTTTTTTTTATCCCAGCAGCTTTTTAAAATTTGTTTTATGACCCACTTGGATTAATCAGGTCTTCTGGGTGGACATGGGTTTGGAGCGATCCACTGGAGCCTTCTGGGGTCAGCAGTGGGCACAGAGCTGAAGACAGTGATTTTCCCCCTCCCAGAACCAATGTAGCTTGTTCTTAGTTACACTGCTCATGATTAAACTTTCTGAATTCATTTTATTATTCGTTGAATTAGGAGATTAATGTGAGTTATCGCACCGAAACCCAAGTGTGATTCAGGACTGAGGATGTGGTTCAGAGCTTGTCTGGTGTACACAAGGACCTGCTTTCAAACTGCAGCACTTTACAACCACAGTAACACACACACACACACACACACACACACACACACACACTTGAATGCATCAAAAACCTTTATAAATCATGTTTAAAACAGTATTGATGAAAGACTCTGGCATTATTTTTCAGTATTAATTTTTCAGCATACAGAGAAATGAGTCTCATGTTTCATTTTCATCTGCATATATATCATTAGCCTTTATTATTCCCACAGCCCTCACTGCTTCTCCTGTGTCTCTCTCCCCTTTTGCTGGTCACCCTGCCCCCACCCCAGCTCCTCCTTTTCTAACATGTGTACTCCACTGCCAGTACACGCAAACTGCTCTCTGAGTCATTGATGTGAAACTACAAGATTCCAGTTCACAAGAGTTACTTGGATTCTGATGTTTCATTTGTCTTAGGTAGCAGCAGCTCCTGAAGGGACCAAGGGGTCAAGGGACAGGAGGGAGATGACTGCTGCTCTACAGATTCAGAGGGAACCAAAAATGCTTGAAGCTGAACTCACCAAAATGAAAATGCAAGACACTGCGTGTAAAATGGAAGTGGAAAAGTACAAAGGACTCTATCTGAAAGAGGTGCAAAGTAAAAATTACTTACTTTCACTTCATCAAAATAGGTAAGTGGAAGAAAGAACCACTGGTTATGCATTTCTTCCTGTGTGAAGCAGACCTTAAGTTCAATCAGGATGTAGTTGGTTACACCCATAAAATTCCTGCCACCATTGCTTCCATGGGCATGTCTTGCCATGCCAGTTGTTGTTGTAGCTAAAAGGGTTCACAGTTGGGTAAGACTGTTGATGGTTTCCCCCCAGCACACTGTGTAGAACCTTCAGGTTCTACTAAAGCTAGTTAGTAAGGAGGAAGCTTCCTGGTCAGTCCCAACTTGATTTCTCTATGTCCTGTGACCGAACTTTGTGGTGTCTTCAACAACAGGGTCTTACCATCAACTTCTGCTGAACTACAAACAGCAAGGGCAATAGTCTGTATTGTTTTGGAAGTTTCTAGGACACCTCAGACCGACAATCTGGGAGCGTCTCCCACACCTGTAACTGGGCATTTTTTTTTGGCAACCCTATGGCTTCTGAGAGGAGTATTATCCCTGTGTAGGGTAACTCCAGTTAAACTCTTTGATATTACTATCCATGGGTATATGAAGCTTATAAAGTAGGTTTTCATATGTCTTTTTCAAATATCCTTAGCAAATCCTTCAACTACCCCCTTCTCCATCCTACCCTCCCCTTCCACTCTCCACTTAAGCTTTTCTTTCCTTTCCTATCACCTTCATTCTACTATTCCCCCTCCCTTCTTCCTCAGCCCCCCCCAACAGTCTTTTTCTAGTTTTCTGAATTCTACAGGGACTCCAAGTTAAATTCACAATTCTAAAGATTCCACATTAGGATCCTCATATGACTGAGAACATGAAATGTTTGCATTCCTAGGTCTGGTTTACCTCATTTACTAAAATATTTTCCTGTCTCATACATTTACCTATAAATTCCATGACCTCATTTGTCATGATGAGTAAAATTGCATTGTGTACAGGTACCACATTCTTATTACCCATTCATTGGTTGATGGACATCTAGGCTGTTTCCATTTCCTGGCCATGGTGAGTAAAGCAGCAATAAACATGGATTTGCATGTGTCTCTGTCATAGGGCATAGATACCTATACACTCAGAAGTGGTATAACTAGGTCATATTGTCAATCTATTTTAAGTTTTTTGGGGACCTCCAGACTGACTTTCATAGTGGCTATACTAGTTTACACTCCCACCAACCCTAAGAAAGCGTTTATCTTTAAGGGTAAGGTATAGTTTTTCGAGGCAACAAAAATAATTGTTTTCCAGTTCAATCTGTGTGTCTACCTTTTGGTGGATGAATTGAGACCATCAATAATCTGAATTATTGTTGAATGGTATGTATTGCTCTCTGTGGTTATATTGACTTTATAGTGTTTGAGACTTTCTTCACCCTCTTTTGTTTAATGCATCTTAACATTGTTTATTTTTTCAATGGTGATCTTTCAGAGTTTAAAGGACACTAGTCCAAGTCCTTTTTGCTTTGAAAAGTCTTATGCTATTTTGATGAGCCTGCCTGTATATGTGATTTGGTCCTTCTCTTTTACTGTTTTTAATAGAATTTCTTTTTCTGTACAGTTAGAGTTTTAACTAAAATCTGTCCTTTCTGTATGTGAATATACTTCTTCCCTAGATTTGGACATTTTTCTTCTATGGTCTTATTTAAAATATATGCTTTTTGTTTCCATGTCTTTCACATGAAATTGTCTTTTTTTTCTTGTATACCTGTAATTCTTTGGTTTTTCCTTACTGTAGTCCTAAAGAAAGTTCTTGTATGTTCCATTCATACATTACAAAACATCATTGACCTTGAGTCAGTGAAACACTTCCCATATTTTGTCTTCTTACCCCCATATTCTGCCCTCTGTGATCCATTCTATTGGTGATCTTTCTATATGATCTATTGTCTTTTTTATTTTCATTATCATTTCAAGTTGAGTTTCCTTCAGTGTTTCTATTTATTAAGTTCCATGTTCATGTAATAATTTGGCTTCCTTATTTCATTCTGCTGCCTGTGTTCCTGTGCTGGATAGCTTTAGTGTCAACTTGACACACCTAGGTTGAGGGAGCCTCAATTGTGGAACTGGCTCCATTGGATTGGCCTGTGGCCACATCTGTGGAGTAATGTCTGATTGTCAAGCAATGTGGGAGGGCCCAACCCACAATGAGTAGTGCCACCCTGGGCAAGTTGTTGTGTACAGTATAAGAAGGCAGGCTGGGCATGGGCCCGGAGAGCAAGCCAATAAACAGCATTCCTCCATGGCCTGTGCTTCAGCTCCTGCCTCCAGGTTCCTGCCCTGAGTTCCTGCCTTGGGCTCCCTGAGTGATGAACTGTGACCCAGGAGATGTAAGTTGAATAAACCCTTTCCTCCCCAAGTTGGTGTTGGTCAGAGTGTTTTGTCACAGCAATGAAAGACAAACTAGAACAGAAATTGGTACCAGAAGAGTGGGGTATTGCTGTGACAGACTTGACCTTGGTGTTTTGGGGAAGGATTGTGGAGGCGTTTGGAACTTTGGGCTGGGAAGATCATTGAATGCCTAAAGATTGTTGCTGTGGAGCTTGGAGCAGTTTTGCTGAAGGAGTTGTAGAAGATGGAGGCCTGGCTTGTGAAGTTTCTAGTTTCAAAGGAGAGCAGAGATCATCAGGACTGTGTAATCTGTGGGTTCTGGTCAGCTGGGGCTGTGGAGAATCAGCTGTAAGTAACAAGAGACCAGAACCTGAAGTGAAACTTTTGTGGTACTGGGGCAATTGATGCTGGTTAGCTGGGGCTGAAAAATCAGCTGTAAGTAACAAGAGACCAGCATCACTGAGGTGAAATCTTCTGGGGAGAATATCTTCAAGGTCAGCACACAGAAGCTGTGACCCAGAAAGGGCCTGAGCCTCCATCTCGAGCCAGAAGCCGGACTTGGTAACGTGTAAGAGTCTCCTATATGGTTCCGGTGTTGAAATTTGAGGGGGTCACAGAGAGCAGCCGAGGCTTGGCACTGTGAGAGGTCAGGAAAGACCATTGGTGGAAGTGCACCTCGGTTGCTGTGAAGACCCCAGGATTGCAGGGGTCATGGAGAGAAGCTGAGGCTTTGCACCAGGAGAGGTCAGAAGAGACCATTGGTGAAGGTGCTGCCTCAGTTTCAGTAGCGACCCCAGCTTTTTGGAGATGCCGGTACCCTGGGACGACCACCAAGAGCAGCGGTAGGTGTAGAATGGAGTCGGCCTGGGCCTGCGAGATGAGTGTGCCACGGACGGCAGAGTCGGAGAGGGGGAGCTGCCGAGACCCTTTGGAACCCAGAAGATCATGAGTGAATCCCAGGTGTCCAGCCTTGAGCTACTTTGCTGGACTTAGGTTTTGTTTGAGAGTACCTGATTCTTCCCTTTGAAATAAGACAGTACTTGTTTTGGATTTTACAGCAGCCCACAGTTGAGAGACTTTTAATAGCTTGAACTTTTAAGCGTTCAGACATTTTAAGGCCTGTGGGGCTTTTCAGGTTGTACTGTCTTAGTTTGTGATTCATGTTAACATCATACTTTGGGGATAAGAACTGGAAGGTGGTGCTTTAATAGTGATGTGTTTTGTGTGTCAAGTTGACAAGGGGTCAATTGTGCTGGATAGCTTTAGTGTCAACTTGACACACTTGGGTTGAGGGAGCCTCAATTGGGGAATTGGCTCCATTGGATTGGCCTGTGGCCACATCTGTGGAGTATTGTCTGATTGTTGAGCAATGTGGGAGGGACCAGCCCACAATGAGTAGTGCCACTCTGGGCAGGTTGTTGTGTACCGTATAAGATGGCAGGCTGGGCATGAGCCAGGAGAGCAAGTCAATAAACAGCATTCCTCCATGACCTGTGCTTCAGCTCCTGCCTCCAGGTTCCTGCCCTGAGTTCCTGCCTTGGGCTCCCCAAGTGATGAACTGTGACCCAGGAGATGTGAGCTGAATAAACCCTTTCCTCCCCAAGTTGGTGTCGGTCAGAGTGTTTTTTTCACAGCAGTGGAAGACAAACTAGGACAGGTCCCTTGGAAAATATTTGAGTCATCTTTGAGTTGTTTTATCATATTTATAATCAGCCTTTTGAATTCTACATCTAATTGGAATTTCATCTAATTTTGACTAGGGTCACTATTAGGAACTTGGTAATCTTTAGAGGAGATAAATCATCTTGGTTTTTCATGTTACTTGTGATTTTGCCTTGGAATATGCCCACCTGGGATTATATAATTAGTTAATTTTTTTCTGTTGTTCTTTTAATTCAAGTTGCCTCTGTTCTTTCAGTAGATATGTTTATGGTAGTCAGGAAAGTCTAGTTCTGGTGATGTTTTTGTCCATTAGACTGGTGTTCTAGGCATCAGGCTCTATCTCCAGCCCACCCATGTGGGTTGAGTACTGTCTGCAGCAACTACCATTATCAAGAAGTTAAGCCACTGAGATAGTATAATAACAGGTGACTACAAAACAGACACTTGTTAAGTACTAATTGGTTTAGGGAATAAAGGGACCCTGAAGTACTGTGTGTATGTATGTGCTAGCACGAGTGGAAAGAGCCACCATGAGACTAGTGAGAAGGGTGCATTGTTAGAAGGGAGGGAGAGAAGAGGGACATATACAGGAGTGGAAGAAAATGAGGCAGAGGAAAATACAACAGATATGAGGGGGCGGAGTTAACAGTAGCCTGCAAAGATAGGCAGTGATGTATACCCAGGTACTTTAAACTAGCTCAGCCTCTGGTCTGTGAGTTAACAGTAAGGGGAATGGGGAATGGGCATGGGGAAAGAGAAAGGAAGAAAATGAAAGGGCAAAGGAGAGAGGACGGAGGGAGGGAAGAGAGAGGGAGGGAGAGAGGGAGGAGTGGGAGAGAGGGAGAGAGGGGGAGAGAGAGAGGGAGAGGGAGAGATAAGGGCATAATGGGGAAGGAGAGTTGGGTGGCGATCATTGGCCCAAATGTTTCTTTTTCTTTGTGGATCCCCTCCCGCCTGGCCTGGCCGTACTCCATGTTGATTTTTACTGGTTTTGTTCTCTGTGTGCTCCCAGGCCCTTTCTCTGTAGAGTTTTCCTGACTTCTGTGGGTGGTGGGTAGTGGAGGCAAACTCCTCCCAGCCACGAGCAGTGTGTAGCATTGCAGCTGAGGCACTGCAGAGTCAGTCCGTTCTCATGGTAAAGTCTGTGGGTCTAATGAGAAGAAGCTTATCAGATGGACAGATTCCAGTTCTGGAGAAGATGGAAGTAGATTGATAAAACATTCCTCGTGTTTCCCAGACCGTAGTCAGCCACTTGCTCCAGTGTAGGTGGCAGTCTGTTATGTTACCTGGAAGTTTTTAAGGGTTCTTCTTTGTTTTTGTTTGGATGTGTGTGTGTGTGTGTGTGTGTGTGTGTGTGTGTGTGTGATAAAGTCTTGCTGGTCTTGCCCCAGCAGGCCTGGAATCCACCAGGCTGTCCTAAATCTCATAGAGATCCACCTGCCTCTGCCTCCCCAGTGCCAGGGTCAAAGATGTGTGTCACCAAGGTTGGCAAATTTTTCTTCCTCTTTTACTGTTTGAACTGCTAATTAGTTCAAAATTCCTTTGGAAATAGATACACAGTTTTTGTTATCTTTTTTTTTATAACAAACTAGGTTTTTTCTGCATTCCCTTGATCTTATATTACTCTAAAATATACATACATACCCTTCATCCATATACCAAAACTTCCTAACTCTGAAAATAAATGGTAGCTTAGTTCTAAAACCTGCTAAGGGATTCACAATATAAGAGCACATCTACACAATGGAGCTCTGTTCTAGTTTGTCTTCCACTGCTGTGACAAAACACTCTGACCGACACCAACTTGGGGAGGAAAGGGTTTATTCAGCTTATATCTCCTGGGTCACAGTTCATCACTCAGGGAGCCCAAGGCAGGAACAAAAAAACCTTGATTCAAAATAAAATGAGACCGTTTGTTTTCATTATCTACAATTAAGACAAAAGAGGAAATTACATGCAATATAGTTCTCTAAATTTCCACTGTTCCTGTTGTAATCTTTCCCTTATCATCTTTAATTTGGCTCTCTCTCTCTCTCTCTCTCTCTCTCTCTCTCTCTCTTCTCTTCTCTTTTGGTGAATTTGGCAAAAAGCTTGTCAATCATGTTAATCTTTTAAAAGAACCAACTCTTCATTTCCTTGATTCTTCATATTTTTGTTGTTTCTTTTGTCCATTTCATCTCTGATTGTGATATCTTGTCCTGTTTTCTCTTCTGGGGCACTGTTTGTTCTTGTTCTAAGGCCATGGGGTACATTTATTAAGTTATTAATTTGAAATGTCTTGATTTTCTAACCTAGGCACTTCTGACTGCCTTCATTGTTTCCTTTAGACTTTGATGTGTTGGGTTTTATTTTCATTCAGTTCTGGGAATTTCTTGACTTCCTTCTTAATTTCTTCCTTAGCCCAATTATCAGTGTGTTGTTTCATCTCCACGAGTTTGGGTACTGTACTTTCTATTGACACCTTGTTTTATTCCAGTGTGTTCAGACAGAATTCAGGATGTGATTTTACCTTTCCCGTGTTTGTTGATATTTGAATTAAGTTCTAATATGTGGTCAGTTTTGGAGGAAGTTACATGGGCTCTTAAGAAGAATGTGAAAAGAAAAGAAGAAAAAGAGAAGTATGTTTATTCTTTAGTGTTTGGGTAGACTGCTCTGTAGGTGTCTGTTAGGTGTATTTGATTTATGATGTCATTTAACTCCAGAGTTTCTGTTTGGTTTTTGTCCAGATAACCTGTCTATTGATGAGAGATACTGAAGCCATGTGATACCATTTTGGGGCTAGTCTGTTTTTTTTTATGTTTTGGCATTCACATTTTTCCCTTTAATCTAATATTACTCTAAAATATGAATACATATCTTCCACCCATATATGGTAATTACAATGTCTGGAAATAAGTGGTAGGTCAATTTTAGAGCCCATTAAGAGATTCACATTATAACAGCACAGTTGCTTTCAGAGAAAAAGAAATATAACAATAACGTTGCTCAGTTTGCCTTACTACCCAGTATTTGGTACTAGCATCCACAAATGAGGGAAACCAAAAACCATTGTTTTTCTGGGACTGTGTTACTTCACTTAGGATAATGGCTTTGAGTTCCATCCGTTTACCTGCAAAGTTCATGATGTCATCTTTCTTTAATGCTGTATAGAATTCCATTGTATAGATGTACCACATTTTTGTTATCCACTCGTCAATTGAGGGACACTTGGGTTGATTCCAGCTCTTCGCTATTGTGAATAGAACTGCAATAAACATTGCTGTGCATGTATCTCTGTGGTAGGATGAGTCTTGTGAGTATATACTCACGACTGGTATGACTGAGTCAGTTGGTAGGTTCATTTTGAGTCTTTTAAGGATTCTCTGCACTGCTTTCCATAGTGATTGTACGAGTTTACATTCCCACCAGCAGTGGATGAGTGTTCCCCTTTCCCCACAACCTCTCCAGCATTTGGTGTCTTTTGTTTTCTTGATCTTAGCCAGTCTTATTGGAGTGAGGTGATATCTTAGAGTGGTTTTAATTTGCATTTCATTAATTATTAACAATGTTGAACACTTTTTAAGATGTTTCTCAGCCATATTTACTTCCTCAGTGATGAAGTCTCTGTTCAGCTCTATACTCCACCTTTTGAGTAGGTCATTTGTTTTCTTACTTCTCTGTTTTTTGAGTAGTCTGTATATTCTGGATGTTAATGCTCTGTCAGATATAGCACTGGTGAAGGTTTCCTCCCACTCTGTGGGTTTTCTCTTCACTTCCTTGTTTGTACAGAAGCTTTTGAGTTTGATGAGGTCCCACTTGTCAGCTGTTGACCTTATTTCCTGTGCAGATGCTGTCTGATTTTCCTGTGCAGATGCTGTCTTTATGACTATAGCCCTGTAATATAGCTTGAAGTCTGGTAAAGTGGTTCCCCCCCTGTGTTGCCCTTTTCACTCAGGGTTGCTTTAGCTATTTGGGGTCTTTTGTTTTTCCATATGAATTTAAGGATTTTTTTCCCCAAGTCTGTGAAGAAGCTCATGGGGATTTTGATTGAGATTGCATTGAATCTGTACATTAATTTAGGTAGAATGGACTTTTTGGGGGGTCTTTTCAAGACAGGGTCTCCCTGTAGCCCCAGCTGTCCTGGAACTCACTCTGTAGACCAGACTAGCCTTGAACTCACACAGATCCACCTGCCTCTGCCTCCCAAGTGCTAGGATTAAAGGCATGCACCATTATACCCAGATATGAATGGTTAGTTTTACTATATTAATTTTTCTAATCCATGAGCATGGGAGATCTTTCCATCTTTTGATGTCATTTTCAATCTCCTTCTTCAGGGCTTTAAAATTTTTGTTGTAGAGGCCTTTGGTATCTTTGGTTAGGTGTGTTCCCAGGTATTTTATTTTATTTTTTGAGGCTATTACGATTGGGAAGTTCTCCTTATATTCCTTTTCCATTTGCTTATTGTTGGTATAAAGAAAGGCTACTGATTTTTTTAGGATAATTTTGTATCCTGCCACTTTACTGAACTTTTAATAATTTCTAGAAGTTTTCTGGTGGAGTTTTTACCATCTCTTAGGTAAACTATCATATCATTTTCAAAAAGGGATAATTTTAGTTCCTCTTTTCCAAATAGTACTCCTTTAATTTTCCTTTCTTGCCTTATTGCCCTAGCAAGCATTTCAAGCACTATATTGAAGAGGACTGGTGATAGGGGGCAACCTTGCTGGGTTCCTGCCTTTAAGGAGAATGCTTCTAATTTTTCTCCATTTAGGATGATGTTGGCAGTGGGTTTGTTGTATGTGGCTTTGTTCCCTCCAGTCCAATTCCCTCTAGGACCTTAAGCATGAAGGGATGTTGGGTTTTGTTGAAGGCTTTTTCTATGTCAATTGAGATGATTGTGTGTTCTTTTTTCATTCAGTCCATTTATGTGTTTTGTTTATTGATTTATGTTTGTTGAACCATCCATACATCTTTGGTATGAATTCAATTTGATCATGTTGGATGATCTTTTTGATGTGGGTCTGTATGTGATTTGCAAGAATTTTGTTGAGAATTTTTGCATCTATGGTTGTGTCTTTGTCTCATTTTGGTATTAGAGTGATGCTGACTTCATAGAAGGAATTTGGGATATTTCCCTCTGTATCCTTCTGAACAATTTGAGTAGTAATGGTTGTAAGACCTCTTTAAATGTTTTATAGAATTCTGCTGTAAAATCATCTGGGCCTGGGCTTTTCTCAGTTGGAATTTTATTACATCTTCAATTTCCTCAAATATTATGGGTCTGTTTAAACTGTCAATCTGTTCTTGATTAAGATTTTTTGGTTCCCAGGATTTCAGATATTCATCCATTTCTCTTAGGTTTTTCAAATTTAGTAGAGTATAAGTTTTTGAAGTATTCTCTTATGATTGTCTGGATCTTTTTTTGTCTTTTGTGATGTTTCCCCTTTCATCACGAATGCTATTGATTTGGAGTTGCTCTTTCTTTTGGCTAATTGGGCTAGAGGTCTATTTTGTTTATCTTTTCAAAGAACCAGCTTTTGGATTCATTGATTTTTTTTTTTTTACTGTTTTCTTTGTTTCTACTTCATCTCTGATTTTTGTTATTTCTTCCCGTCTGTTGGGTTTAGGGTTCATTTGTTGTTGCCTCTCAAGTGTTTTTAGCTGCATTGTTAGATCATTTATTTGTTCCCTTTCTGTTTTTGTTTTTTTTAATGTGGGCACTTAGGGCTAAAAATTTCCTTCTTAGGACTGCTTTTAATGTATCCCACAGGTTTTGTTGTGTTGTATTATCTTTTTCATTTAGTTCCATGAATGCTTTTATTTCATTCTTTATTTCTTCTCATTCATTATTCAGGATTCTGTTGTTTAGTCTCTATGTGTTCTTGTAGCTAGTAGGACTTATTTTGGTGTTCATATTGAGATTTAATGCACTGTGGTCTGATAGAATGCATGATAATCTGTGGTTTTAAACTCAGTAATATTTCTTCCATGAAATTGAGTATACCTGTGTTTGGTGTGTGTGTGTATATGTGTGTGTGTGTGTGTGTGTGTGTTGAACTGTAATGTCTTCTTACTGGATGGTTCCTTTAAAGAATGTAAAGTGGCTGGGTGTGGTGGTGCACGCCTTTATCCCATCAGAGGAAGGTGGATCTCTGTGAGTTCAAGTCCAGCCTGGTCTACATAGCAAGCTCCAGGTTACCCGGGACTAAATGGAGACCCTGTCTCAAAAAGACAAAAAAAGAAGAAAAAAAAAAAAAGAATGTGGAGTGATCCCCCTTATCTCTTCTGATTAGTTTAAAGTATATTTGTCAGATTGTAGAATAGCTATGCCTGCTATTTACAGGAATACCTTATTCTATCCTTTTATCCTAAGGTGCTGTCTACTGTTGACTGTGAGGTATGTTTCTTGGAGGCAGCAAAAGGGTTGATACTGTTTTCTAATCTAATCTGCTAGTTTGTGCCTCTTTACTGGGGACTGAAATCATTAATATTAAGAGTTACTATTGATTATTGTGTATTAAATCCTGTATTTTTTAAAAATTGTGTTTTGTAAGATTTATTTTGGTTATCTCTTCAAGAATTGTTTAATTATTCCTTGTGACTTCTTAGTTGTGTTTAGCCTTTCTTCAAGCCAAAGTATTCTTCCTGGTACCCTCTGTGAAACTGGCTTAATGGTTTTAAATTCCTTTAATCTGTTTTGATCATGGAAAGGTTTTAGTTACCTTTCAATTTTAATGGTTTTTCTAGGTATAAGAGTCTGAGTTGCCAGTTGTGGAATTTCAGAACTTGAGATGCATCTTTCCAGGACCTTCTGGCTTTAAAAGTTTCTATTCTATTCTGATGTTATTCTGATGTTCCTGTCTTTACAAATGACTTGACTTTCCTCCCTTTCAGCTTTTAATATTCTTTCTTTCTTCACTATTCTTCGAAGTATTACCTATTCTTCTCTATGCATTTTTCACCTTCTATTATGCCCCAAATCCAAAGGTCTTTTAACAGTGTTCCAGAGCTCTCCCGCCTTCTGTTTATTTTGTTAAAAAATTGTTGGTGACTTTTACTGTGTGACCCAATTTTTCTACTGTGTCTTCCAGGCTAATTCTCTGTTCTCTACATGATCTATTCATTGGTAAAGCTTTCCACTGAGGGTTTGTTTTTGACTTACTGAGATTTTTTTTTTATTCCAGCATTATTTCAATTTGAGTTTTCTTTAGCAATTAGTTGAATTTTATTTTCATATCTTGGATTGACTTCTTTAATTTATCTGTTTGTTTTTGTTCTCTTGGAGTATGTTCATGTCTTCCTTGAGTTGTCTGAACACAGACATAATCTTTCTTCTGAGTTCTTTGTCTGAAAGTTCTCCTAGGTCATTCTTATTGGGGTTCATTATTTTGGGATTAGCAATTAGCAGTATAGGGAGGAGACACATATTCTTGGATCTTTGGATTGTTTCTGGTTTTGCTCTGGAAATTGTGCATCTGGTTTAATTGGTTGATGGTTGAGTGGGCCTAGGGATGATGTTCTGGGGACTGTTTACCTATCAGTGATGGTATTAGGGAAACTTGGGAAGTGGGAGGGAGGGTGTAGGGCCCAGGGACTCCTTACCCATTGGCGCCAGGAGCTGAGCTGATGGGGGAAGTTTGGACTGAGTGCTGGGGCCTAAGGGACCCCTTTTCTGTGGGGCTGGCAGCTAGGTGGAAGGGAAGAGTTTGGCTCAAGTGCTCAGGATCTAGGGACTCCTCACCTGTTGATACTGGGTGCTGGGCTAAGGGGAGGAGAATGGGCTGACTGCTCATGGTCCTGGTCACTGCTCAGGAGCTGGCCTAGAAGAGAAAGTTTGGGCTCAGTGACTCCTTACCTGTAGGCACTGGGAGCTGGGCCAGCAGGGAAAAGTTGGTCTGAAGATCTTTTTGCTTTTCTGTTTTTTCATAGTGTCTGAAGAACATTTAAACATTCAAATATCTAAAGGCCTATCAGGGTCATTCACCTATGCACCAAAGCAAAAATTGCAAAAAATAACAAATTAAAAAAAAAGCAAAAAATAACAAATAAAATACTGAAATTAAAAAAATAAAACTTCATATTTATTTTTAAAAGACGTAACTGTTGTAGTGTATTGTCTAGGGAACAATCAGAAGAAAAGATGTGTTCAACACAGATGCATTCTTTCACATGTTTTTAATCCACAGTTGAATCTGTGGTCACAGAACTCTCAGATTAGGAAGACTGAACCGCATATCAGTTCTGTGTGGGAATAGCTTTTGCTGACCTAAACACAAAGAACAAATGAACTACCATGTTTTTTCCAGGGACTTTGCAGACTCCACAGATGGCTGTTGTTATATTTATTTGCTGGGTACTTGGGTTTGTTTTCTGACTCCTCAGTATTTTTCTCCTCCCATTTAACTATTTCCATACATGGCATTTTATTTCCTGCATTTAGTCAGTATTTTATTAGCAAAGACTTGTAGATTTCTTCTTAAAACAGTCAAGCAATTCTTTACCCATTCTGTCTGTTGATTTTCTTTCTCCTAAACCCTTTTCTTTCTGTTCCTATAGAGACTTCCTAGATTTTTCTGTTTTTCTACTATGAATAGTCTTGAGCTTTTGTATTTTATGCTGGGATTGCATTCAGAGTCTTGCTCATATTACATACACCCTCTATCACCGAGCTACATCTTCTAACCTCCTTGATGATCTTTCTGTATATTTTCTTTTCTTCTTACAGACTGTATTCTACAGTTACCAAAGCATGTTTTTGTGAAAATGTTTATATTTAAGTACATTTGTCTTCCTCATCTTGGTTACTGACCTCTGGGTTAAATGTAATATTTAATAGCAAATTAATGATCTGTGTGTACATATGTACATGGATAATAATTATAAAGTTCTGTACATGCTTGTAATATTAACTGTTTGTCTGTCATCCATATCCGTGGTTGTCTTCATATTATTTACCTAAGATTATAATTTAATCCAAATGGTTTCAAATAAAGTTACTTTAAGACAGGATTGTGATAGATAGATATTTCCTCCATTTGAATGGCTATAGTATTTATTTTTAAAGTATTAAGTATTTACTCTTAAAAAACATTTACTTCTCTTTATATTTGTGCAGAGTTAAGAAGCTCTTAAATATGTCAAAAAAGGAAGGAAATAAATATGAAGATATAGAATATAGTTTCTGTGAAGTTCCAAAACTCAATCAAACTGAAATGGCTATTCCAGTTACCAGACTAAAATGTGAGGTAATTTTTTTTATGTGAGGTAATTTGTAATCAGTTTGGAACCAAAATCACTTAATCTTAGGAAAAATTAATCTCCAAAAACTTTAATCAGCCCATGGAAATTGAACAAATAGAAGCACATACATAATGTCAAGGGAGAAAGTATCTTCTTTGTTAGAAAACATATGATTTTCTTATGTCTTTAAACTGGCTTATATACAAAGCTAAGCAGTACACTGTTACATGACAAAATTTCATCGATATAAAGTCGGGACTTCTGGTAAAACTCTTATTGAGCTATAAAGGAACATACCATGACATGTGATCACTTAAATTACAGAATCTAATAGCTGTCAACTATGAAAAATTAAACACTCTTCATCTTGCCCCTTCTCCACATCCACTTGAGGGACATTTCTGAAGTTACACACTTGCTTGGTTGTAAGAACTTGCAATTGGAGAGAAAACCTTCCCAATAATTCTAATGTTTTTCCTAATTTTCTACTGGTTCCCATTAACACTGTTTAACGATATTTAATTAGCATTGTCTTGCTCTTTTCTGGGTTCTTCTTCAAGGAGCACAAACTTCTTATTTATTTATTTATTTATCAAATCTAGACCCGTGTCTCTCCCACCGCCCCGCCAGAACTCATGCATTCTGCCAAACATGCTTTTCATCTCTTTCTCAGTCTTTCTCAATATTCTCCATGTGAACGTTGACTGTTTTGAGCAGAAGTTCACTGTTTCAGTCAGTTCTTTGATGCAGTCCTTTCTGTTGTTGTTGTTGTTGTTGTTTCCAATATGCATCACTCACAACTGCTTTGGACAAAAGCTCAAGGGGCTGTGCACAAGAAATATTTACAAGTAGTAAATTGGCACTAGCATCCACAGATGAGGGACACCATTCGTTGTTTGTTTTTCTGGGACTGTGTTACTTCACTCAGCATGATGTCCTCTAGCTCCAGCCATTTTCCTGCAAAGCCCATGATGTCATCTTTCTTTGCTGCTGCATAGAACTCCATTGTGTAGATGTATCACATTTTCTCTAGCCACTCATCAGTTGAGGGGCATTTGGGTAGGAGCACAAACTTCTAAGTCATAAGTTGCCCTTATTGAGTCTTTTTCAAAGCAATCCTTTTAAATTACTAATTTCACTGGCTTCAAACCATGTTCTTCCTGAATCCGTGGTTTGGAAAAAGCTTGGAGAGCAGTTTGTCTCTGCTCCCCTCAGCTGAGGTTGGGACAGCTGGCTTCTGGAAGCTTCTCCTTGATTTGCTGTGGTTATCGCTGCTGGCCTGGGCTGGAGCAGGAAATGAACTCTCACACTGGAAAGTCTATGGCTTTGGCTGGGGCGGGCAGCCAGAACCCGCTACTGGAACAGCTGGGTTGTCTGTGTGGGTGGTTTCATCGGTGTGGGGAGGAGCACAGGGTAGCAGTTTCCTAAGTTAGTTTTCTAAGTTAGCCACACTGCGTCACCTTTCTCACACTCCACTGACTAGATGCAAGTCAAGGCCTATATGCCACCTTTTTCTGTGGAACCAATAGTAGAGGATGGCAGGTCTAAAGCCGGTGTACTCTGCCTTTGTAGTGACTTACACTCCCTCCCCTGTTGAAACTTCCAATAGCCACCACTGCTCAGATAGCCTGGCTCAGGCTTGAAGGACAAGATCTTACCGGCATTGTCAGGTACAGACCCAGCCGGGTGCCCAGGTTGTGGTTACTACAGTTTACTGCCCTGCAAATACTGTTCTCTATATGGAGACTTCAGAACTGAGGAGACAACTTATCACCACCCACACACCCGACTTTCTGCTGATCTGCTGCTATACAAACCTCTCCCATCTCGCGCAACCGGAACCGGAAGTGGGCGGGGCAACCGATCATAGAACACTTGCCTGAGAAAGTCCAGTAAGCGGATGGTTCTCCAGGATCTTTGCAGAGTTCTCTAGGCATTTTTTTCCCCCTTTCGTTCTTGTTTTTCTTTTCTGAATTAAATTGTCTGTTTGTATCTGAGTACTTCATAGAGGACTTTCAAGGTCTAATGGCCTCATTCATCTTTGCTGTTCTCTGTCTCTCTGTTTCTGTCTGTCTACATTCTGGTCAGGTATTTTGAAACTGTTTTGGTCTTTCTTAATCCAAGCTAGCATGCAGTATTTTTGCTGCCTCATTTTTCTTTAAGAACGTATAGTCTCCTTGAGTTTTACTAGGATTCTTGACACTATAAAAGTCACTTTAGTATATTTCTCTGAGATAAAGATAAAGCTCTTCACCTTGGACTTCCTGGGATACTTTTCTAGGACAACACCTTTAAAATGATTGTAACCTCACCTTTAATCCCAGCACTTGGAGAGGCAGGTGGATCTCTGTGAATTCGATTTCAGCCTGGACTAAGTAAGTTCCAGGCCAGCTGGGGCTTCAGGAAGACCCTGTCTCAAAAAAAAAATTTTGTAACCTTGCCGTTCATCTGGGAATTACAGTACCATTTTTTTCTTGTTTCTGAAGCCTTAACAACATGGTCTTGGGCAAGGCTTGTCTTCATACTGTGTGTTCTTAATTGCACCCTGTATTCAACATTGTCTGGAAGACATTTATTATAGGGTTACATGGGGCTTTGAGATGTGAGAGTGTTATGGATGGAAAGCAAATATTTGAAACCAGTGCAAGCTGCCTCCTTTGTGTTTGGTCTTTGCTTTCCTCTCATGATTGTTCCATTCTGGGCAGCTCTTAGCTCAAGCCCTGTTCTACCAGATGTCATTATCATTATCCCACTGGACTTAAAGCCTTTATCACCTTGTTGTCTCAGCCTAGGGAATACCACACTCTTAACTTGTTCTTAAGTTATGCTATTTATCATTTAAAAATTGAAACCAGTTCTTAACATTTTTTATGTTATCAGATCACATGAGCTTTAGGAGAGTCAGTGTTTGAGGATGTGGTTGAGTGCTAGTGAGATCACTTAGCATGTACCAGGACTCACTTTCAAATCATGGCAGTTCACACACAGAGAGACACACACACCCACAAAGGATGAACCAAAACAAATTATAAATCAGGTTTTAAAAAAAGATTTATTTTTTTTAAATTATGTGTAGGCATATGTGTACACGAGTACAAGTGCCCAAAGAGGCCTTACAGGTGGTTGTGAGCCATCCAATGTGGGTGCTGGGAACTGAATATTCTTTTTGTTGGGGGGGGAGAACTGAAAATTCTTAACCACTGAACCATCTCTCCAGTCTCCATAAGTCAGTTTTAATAGTGGCTATTGATGCCCAACATTCAAAACTCCAGTGAACTTTTTCCACACATTTATATTGCTCTCTGGGGATGGAGTATGGTGGCCCATGCCTTTAATCCCAGCAGTTAGGAGACAGAGGCAGGCAGATCTCTGTGAATTCCAGGTCAGCCTGGACTGCATAGCCAGTTCCAAGCCAGCTGGGGCTAGCTATATAGTGAGACCCTATCTCAAACAAACAAACAAACAAACAAACAAACAAAAATAAAACAGTACATTGCTCTGGTTTGTTAACACAAAAGTAGAGGATCCAACACAAAATGGTTCACTGGATTCTGATTTTAAATAACACATATTTTACATTTATTTCAGGCAGAAGCAGCAGCTCAAGAGAACTTAGAGTGGGTTGGAGTTCCTCCCAGTGCTTCATTGCTAACCCAGAAGGAATTGGAAATGAAAATATCGAATCTGCTATCTCTGAAGCAAACACCCAAGAACACTTGGTTAAAAAAGAATTGGAAGTAGTTAAGCAACTGTATAGAGGAGAATTAGAGCATATAGACATCATGTCCCTGGAATTAAACATGTAAGTGAAAGAAAGACCCCAGAGAATAAGCTGTGCTCAATGCCTTGCCTACCAAAGCACAATTCCCATGGAGACTGGCTCCTGAGAGCTGTAGATTTTGACAGATAACTAAGCAGTGTCCTTCTGGAAGACAGTGTTGGCAAATGAACTTCCTTTAAAATGGTTGTCCAGGATAGTCTGATGCCCCCACCTTTTATTCTGTGTGACATTTTTCACTTAATATGCTTGCATAATTAATCTGATGTATTTGATTTTTAGCTATACGTTTATGAAACTTCCTAGTATACATTTGTTTTATTAGTATTGTCAGCATTCCCACAAATTAAATATTAAAAGTGAAATGGTTTTTGGAAGATTATAACTTAAACCCAAGCCATCAAACACGGCTGACAACTCCTCGAAGCATATTCCTTGGACTGTGATCTTTAGCATCACCACCAGAGGGAGCGAGAGAGCAGCTGCCCTTCAGTTTCCTAACCACTAGCAGGTAATCTTGGGATACAGGGAAAGACAGCACTGTGGTGAAGGGAAGTATATCTGTCAGAGCAATTATTCTAAGTCGTATTAAGCACCTATTCTAAGTCTTTGTGGAGTGTACGCAGGAATGTATGGAAGACAGGAAAGGTAGGTTCATCTCAGGTGCCTTGGAGAGGATGTGAAAGCAGCCTCAGGACTATTAATACTTTGGATCATTAACAATGTTGCTGCTCCAAATTATTTCTCAGACCCAAACACCTAACTCCAGACTATATGTGGATAAACAGATGAAGGAAGCCAATATTTATAATTTTCTTTGATGGATTAAAAGAATCTGTACACCAGTTTAGTAAATAAATACAAGTATTCTTAATCCATTTTTTATTTTACTTTTATTAATTGCATATATTTATAATATACATGTATATATGGAGTATATGATACATTAATAAATTTACAGCTAATGAAATGTCTACTTTAATAAGAAATTTAACACACCCCTTACTTCACATAGTTACCTTCTAAGTACAAATATTCCTTTTTTATTTGTTCTTTGAAAATTTCATACATGCATATAATTTTTTTTGTGTGTGTGTGTTTTTGAGACAGGGTCTCCCTGTAGCCCCAGCTGTCCTGGAACTCACTCTGTAGACCAGGCTGGCCTTGAACTCACAAAGATCCGCCTGCCTCTGCCTCCTAAGTGCTAGGATTAAAAGTGTGCACCAACACGCCCAGCCTATATATAATGTATTTTGATTGCTCTCTTCCTTCCCACCCTCTCACACCTCCATCCCACCCCTCAATTCCATTTCTTCCCTACCAGTTCCTTTTCCAGATTTGTAATGACTTTTGGGTTGGTTTTGTGACCCTTTTAGTTAAATCAGGGTCATTTGTGTGAACACTGGTTTGGAACTATCCATTGGAGCCTGGTGGGAGTCACCCAGTAGGTACACAACTGAAGGCGGTGAATGGCTTTCCTTCTTCCAGAAGGAAAAAGGGAGGTGGTATAATATTTCTTCTGTATTCCAAACCTTTTGATAAATTTTTAATTTTGAGATCTTGAAACTAACAATGGGAGATGTGTATGTTCCCACAGGTTAAAACACCAACCTAAATGCCTGAAAATGCACAACTTTTGGCTGTGCAGGATGGATTGGGAAATACCAGCAGAGAGGCTGACCCATCTGAACATTAAAGAAAAAGGAAGCTCGGATTGCCTGAGTCACAGACACTGAGCATCTCTCTGAATTCTATTTGGGGGGGGCTGGAGAGATGGCCTAGCAGTTAAGAGCACTGACTGCTCTTGCAGAGGACCTGGGATTGATCCCCAGCACCCACATGGTGGCGAGAACCATCTGAAACTCCAATTCCAGGAGAACTCCAGTTCCAGGGGAATCTGACACCCTCTTCTGACCTCCGCAGCATTGCACGACACGGGTGCACAGACCTGCATGCAGACATTACATTCATACACATAAATAAATAAATAAAATGAAATAAAAAACTAAAAATGAATTCTATTTGGGATAACTGTTTATAATGGGCCCTAATGAAGTTTACCTTCCAGATGCTGAGAAACCTTCCTACCTCTCCCCTTTACAGGAAAAAGAAAAACATGATGGTAATGAAGTCATTCCCCAACTGTAAATTAGAGCCAACTGTTATAGTGGTAATTTCTTATAAAACAGGTATAACTACCTTCTTTAATTGACTGATAGGCATGGGAACTGTGAAAGGATAATTCTCTATTTGGAGCCAAATATAATAGTAATTTATAAGCTGTGTAATTGAGCAAAATATGTTAATACAGGAGAGCTCTGATGTCAGCAATGGATTGTTCTGCCAAGGAGATGTTGGCTGGGGGATCCAAGCCCCCAAAATTATAAAGGCCTTTTGCCT
>VZQC01007615.1:1043523-1061415 GCA_009823505.1 Rhizomys pruinosus
TAAAGAAAGATCGGGAGGAGGAAAGCAAAACAATCTGCTAACATTGTCTGAAAAAGACATTGTGATTTGAATCACAAAGGGGAGAAACCCAGGCATGGCCAAGAGCACACATACGAGAGGACAAGCATGGAGGAGTAAGCATGCGATAATCCCAAGCTAGCCAGGGCTCTACGAAGACCCTGTAGATAGATAGCTACAATGGGATCCCTTGGGATGGCGCTGACGCAAAGAATACAGCGATACTTTTTTTAAAACATTTATTAATTTTTTTATTCTGGTTGACTGTGTTGATATGCAATTAGTTCATGTCCTGCATGCAGTTTCGGTGCCGAGCTGTGTGCAGATAGCCAATGCCCTGTTAGAGAGGGAGATCAGGGAAGAGCGTGTTGGATTCCCCTGGAACTGCAGGTTTCTCCTGGAATTTGGGAGGTTGTCGAAGCGACGGTTCTCAAGCCGCCATGTGGGCTCTGAGGATCGAACCCGGGTGCCTCTGTAAGCTGAGCGGTCTAGTGCATCTTTAACCATCTAGGCCATCTTCCTCCAGCCAAGAAAAAAAAAAAGAGATGCGTTAAAAGGAATTAAATTAGGCAGACCTATTTGCAGCAGAAATTAAAGAAATAAGCATATCATGAGAAATCTAGAAAGAAGAGAGAAGAGAAAAATATACGCTCAAAAACGCAACCTTAAAGAGGATACGCGCAATGGAGAGTGGAACAATCGGCACTTAAACATTTGGAATAAGCAATACTGAATAGCGCAAGGCAAGTTGACAAACTGACAGAGAAACATATAAACTAGAGCGGGACTGAGAAAAAGCAAAACTCCGATTAAAGCGAAAGTTTAGAAAAACACTCGAAACAAAAGGAAGCTAACCAACGAAGTTAGGAGCACGAAGAAGAGATTGAGACAGCACCAAAACAGGATTGAGAAGGCCTTCAAAAAAGGCGAAAATGGAGAATGAATAGCTAAGATTAAAAACAAAGTATGAAAGACGAAAAAGAAAGGAGGATCATGAAAGAGAATAACTCATCAATTAATAATAGATGAGAGAGGAAAAATGAGCAGAAAAGCCCTCAGAATGTAACGGACAAATAATAATGACCGAGAATAGCAAACAACATGACTATCAGATCTTTGAGATAGAACACACGGACGCAATAATAAAGCTCACAATAAGCAGCCATTCATTGAAAAATGTTAAAAAGATATTACCACATACAGTGAACACACAGGGGAAATAATATAGCTATATGCTATGCAAAAAATCAAACCTGCGTGCATCAATTAGGAATAGGGCGGAGGAAGCGGAGAAGAATAGTCTACTTAAGCGAATAAAGCTAATGCCTATTCAGGAAACACCACTTCACAACCAGAATAATTAGATTCGAATCAATTCCCAAACTAGAAAAATAAGATCAAACTAAAACCATACGTAAGCAAAGCACAACTTATAACCAAGTAGACAGATCAGAAAAAGAAGACTCATCCACGCCATATCATTAACTTAAAAATTTTATCTATATATACCCCAAACAGGAGAACAAGAATCCTGGAGGCTAGCAAAAGATAAAAAGCAAGTCACATTATTCAAAGGACAGAAAAACCCATTAAAGGTTTTAATATACAAACTTTAACTCTCTTGGCACTAAACATTGAAGAGCAAAAAGGGAGTCATGGCAGCAACAAGCATTCCCCAGTGTTCAACATAGGGACACTATGATTGCCAAACCAGATAGCTTGATAGTTCAAGCCACGCAAATAAAAGGGTAATGACTAATTATATAGTTTAAAATAGAAAAGGAAGAAAAAATTTATTATTTAAAAAAAAAAAAAAAAAAAAAAAAAAAATACATGTCCAGAAACCAACTCTTTCATAAGAGTACATTGAAGCGATTCAAACGGGGAGAGAGCGAATGAGCATAATCTCAAACCAACCTAGGGAAGGAAGCAGAACGTAATCAAAAAAACATTAACCGTAGAATCGTAGGAGTAAAATTCAGAGCTAAGATAGTTGCAAATTTGGTAATAAAAGTTAATGAGATAAGAAAGAAAAAGAGCATCTTCCATCCTTTCAATTATAACCTTAAAAATATTAATGGCGATACATGTAACTTCCGCAATCCAAAAAGGCATTAGACCTGGGGAGGAAATTAGGAATACAAAGTCCAGCTTATATGCTGTCTTACAAGAAACCCATATCAATCACAAGGGCTACTGGGCAACCAACACGGTGTAGGAAATGAAGCGGGTGGAAGGAAGTATTCCAAGCAAATGTTACCAAAAAAAGGAAAGTGGGAGGGTGTTGCATTCTAATTATGAGACAAATAATCCAAGCTTCCGAAGGCAGGCAAGAAGAATCAAAAGAGACCAAGAGGCCGATTAATAATCTTTATTAAAGGAACGGAATTCTTGAAGTGGTACTTTAATATCTCATGATTGTTGAAAACAGGAATATACGCACCAAGAACCAGGCTGCACGCAAACTGTGATAAAGACAACTCTCGATAGACTCAAGGCAACGATTAACCCCCAGCTAACATTAGATAAGTCGGAAGGATGCTTCAATAACCCCCATGAAGTCCTAGCACAGGGAGACGTATCATGAACAGAGACAAGAAAGGAGATAAAAAAGAAGAGGACACGAGAAAAGATTCTTTGAAACTATAAGAATACACAAGGAAAAAGTGAGTAGTAAAAATACCAAAAAAGGAAACGGAAAAAAAAAAAAATAGAGGGAACCTAGCCACCCAAAAAAGACATCTATCAAATATTTTCACCCAAACACCAGAGAAAAAACACTTTCTACTCAACACCCAACAGAACATTCTCCAAATAGACCACATACTGTGGGGAACACACGTGGAACTGAATAGCTCAACGAAATACAAAAGATTGAAATTAAATGCTCAAATGCATGTTTCTATCAGACGCACAGTTGCCAAAATTAAAGCATGAAAGAAAAGGAACGATCAAACTAAAAATCAAAACAGACCAGGATTAAAGACCCCTCAACCTACAAAGAACACATGGAAAAGAACCAGGTGGTAAAAAAAAACACACAAAAAATATCAAAATGCAAAATAACATTAATGAATGGGTCGGAGGAAGAAATAAAGAAATTGATAAAAGACATTTTTTTAAACTATGTTTTAAAATAAACAGAAAATAAAAAAGTAAAAAAAAAAAAACTTATGGGACACTTAAAAAGCAGTCATGTCCTTAAATGCGGGAAGTTATAGCCTCAAGCTGACCTACATTATAAATAAAACAGAAAGAGCACAGGTTAATGATCTAACACTGCAGCCTAAAAATACTTGAGAGACAAAAAAAAAAAAAAAAAAAAAAAAAAAAAAAAAAAAAAAAGAAGAAAATAAACAAAAAATCAGAACATGAGGATCAGACGTTGTGAAAGTAGAACAAGAGAAAAGTCCATTAAAAAATCATTTGAACGCCAAAGTTGTTTTGAGCAGAATAAGACACGATAGGACAGAACCCTCTTAGGCCAGATTAAACCCCAAAAGAAAAGGCACATTCCTCCAAATCAGATAAAGAGATCTGTTGATGAAAAAGGGGAAGAAATTATTTCACCAGACAGGCTGACAAATGAGAAAGATTCAGGGACACTCATATGGGATACTTGAAGAACTATACGTCTACCAAGTTGAAAACTAGAAGAAGATGAGCATAGAAAAAGAAAGGAAAGAGGAACAATGGAATTATCTGAAAAAATCCTGGGAAATCGACCATCTAAAGGGGGGGAAAAAGGAGCTCAACAAGAAGATAAGGAGAAATCTGGACGCAAAAGGATAAAACGCCTAAATTAGGACCATATACTATGAAGAAAATTGAGGAGAGTAAATAAGCAGGGCCTACCTCACCTATGTAAAAAAGGTTCTAAGCCCAGAGTATGTTAAGAAGTTTTCACTGCAGAATTCTATAGAATATTTTAAAAAGACTTACCAACCATTACTACCCAAGTTGTTTAGAAGGATGTAAACAGAGGTAATTCTCCCAAAATCCTTCTACGAAGCCAGCATCACACTATTACCAAAACCAGGTAAAGAACAACCAAAAAGGAGAAACTATAGACCCAAATTTTTCTTCTTCCCCCTAATTTATTTTTTTTGGGAAAAAACCCCCAAAAAACAGCGATGCCCCCAAAATTCTAAACAATTTTTTTGATACTGGCAAATCGTAATACAGACCCACATCCAGAGAGAATTCATTTCCGATTAAGGATGGACCACAAAAATCAGAGTTGGGAAAACCAATCTATTAGAGCACGAGGCAGATGCAAGACGATGCATTTCAATCATACGAAGGGCAAATAAACTCTAAAAATGCAACATAGAGTGATCAAGTGCTTAGCAAATGGGTTCAGGCCACGTATAAATGGACTAAGAACAAAACACCACACCATGCATTCTCCAATTGGATTGCGCGAGAAAAGCCTGACCAGAAGATCCAGAATCCTTTCAATGTTTAAAGTCCTTGAGGGAATTCTATTGGAAGGATCATTCCTCAATGTATCAAAGTGAAAGGTGAAACTACAGCAATATAGTCTGGACACTCATTTGATCAACTTGATTGAACATACAAGCCTCTCCCCCCCCCCCCGGATGGTCTGACCCATGGGCTGTGTGGGTTTGGGCACAACTTCTTGCAAATTGGTTTTACATGAAGGTTGCTTGTACTCATAAATTATTACTTAATGTTAAAAAATGAAAAAAAAACTGAGAGAAAGATGCAGGACAGTTATGGCAGAATGCATGATCTGGGATGGGGTGGGGTGGGGTGGGGGGAAGGGAAAGGGAAATATGCCTGAACTGATTTGGAAAATGATGTATGAAATACACAAAGCATCAATAAAAAGTGAAAAAAAAAATAAATCAAAATCAATGTCTTAGTTTTGTTCTTGTTCCTGTTTTAATATACTCTGAGAAAAGCAACTGAAGGAGAAGTGGTTTATTCTTCTCACAATTCAGGTTATGGTCCGTCACTGTGTGGAAGTCCAGGCAGCAGAAACTTAAAGCAGCTGCTCACATTACACTCTCAGTCAAGAGGAGAGAGTGATGAATTAATGCATGCACACTTGTGCTCAGCTTCTCCTTTCCTTTCAGTTCAGTTCAAATACATGAAGTAGTGCTGTCTATGTCAGTGGAGGTCTCCCCACATCAACTAACCCAATCCAGAAGATCCCTCACTGTCCTCCTCTGGGGCCTATGTCCTGGATCATTCTAGATTGTATGAAGTTGACAATTAAAACTAACCATCACAATCAACAAATACATAGCCAAACTAACCAAGGGGAGAAGACCAAAGTCAATAAAGTTAGAAATGAAAAGATATAGGCTGGGCATGGTGGCATACACGTTTAATCCCAGCACTTGGAAGGCAGAAACAGGTAGAACTGTGTAAGATCCAGGCAGGCTTGGGATGGTTTACATACTGAATTCCAGGCCATCTGGGGCAACATAGTGAGACCCTGTCTCAAAATGAAACAAAAATACATAACAAATACCAATGAAATTGAAAAATCATTATGACATAATTTAAACACATGCACATATTCTACTACATTGGAAATCTAAGAGAAATGGATGGATTTCTAGACACATTAAACTCATGCAAAATTGAAGTAAAACAATTTAAACAGATCTCTACCAAGCAATAAAATCAAATCAGTAATATAAAATCTCCCAATTGAAAAATACTCGGGCACATATGAAGACTGCTGTATTCCATCAAACCTTCAAAAAGGAAGTAACTCCAACCCTTCTCAAACTATTCCATGAACTAATAATAAAGGAAGGAATGCTACCAAACATGATTCAAGCCAGTGTTATCTGATACCCAAACAGATAAAGCCACAACAAAAAAGAAAATCATACACCAATTATCCTGATCATCATAGATGCAAAAATTCTCAACAAAATACTTGCAAACAGAATTCCAGCACACATTAAGATCATATCATAACCAAGTTGGTCTTATCTAAAAAATGCAAGTTTAGTTCAACATATTCAAATAGAATATAATACACCATATATGTAGAGTTAGGGCCAGAAATCACAGGATCATTTCAATAGTTGTGAAAAGCCATTTGACAGAGTGTTTAAGCATGCCTTCACAGTAGAAATAAAAAAAAGTAGAAATAGGAGAGACACAACAAAGACTATATATTTCAAACGTACAGCCAACATTATACAAATAGGGGAAACTGATAGCATTTTTCTAAAATTTAGAATTAGACAAAGGCTCGCACTCTCACCAGTAATACACAATACAGTGCTTGAAGTCTCAGCTAAAACAATAAGACAGGAGAAGGAAATAAAAACAATACAAATAGAGTCAAGTGTGTTGGTACACATCTTTAATCCCAGCATTTGGGAAGCTGAGGTGGGTGGACCTCTGTGAGATTGAGCTTAGCCTGGACTACATAGCAAGTTCCAGGGTACTTAGGGTTACAGAGAGACCCTGTTTCAAGAAAAAAAAACTATAAAGATCTACCATAAAATGTTCAGATCTGATAGTTTCAGCCAACTTGCAAAGTTCAAAATCAATATACAAAGATCAAGAAAGAACTTTTTGGTCTACCAGTAACAAATTTGCCAAAGAAGAAATTATAAGAGTATTCCATTAATAGCCTAAAATACTTAGGAATCTACCCAAATAAGGAAGAAAAAGACCTTACCATGAAAATCTTAAGGCTCTGAAGAAAGGCGACAAGTTCCATGCTCATAGATTGGCAGCACCAGGATAAAAAAATATGGCCGTATTACCAAAAATGGTCTGCAGATTGAAAATGAGCCCCATCAGAGCTCTATTTTATTTTTTTCACCTTAAAAATGTATTCATTTTCCAAATAGCTTATTCAATATATGCATAAATTGACACACTTATTAAAAGTTTGCTAAGAAATATTCACACACCATATGTACAGACACATGGAGCTACAGAAACTATAGAAACAGTAACACTTCACATATTAAAATTTATTGAGGGTAGCCAGAATGCTCTGAATAAATCCAGTTTATAAGGTACATGTAATAGTTTTCTGTTGAAATTCTTTTTTTGTCTTTTTTGAGACAGGGTCTTCCTGCAGCCCCAGCTGGCTGGAAGTCACTATGTGGACCAGGCTGACCTTGAACTCACAGAGATTTGCCTGCCTCTGCCTCCTGAGTGCTGGGATCAAAGGCGTGTGCCCCCACACCCGCCTCTTGCAATTTTTATTAAGCAAGGTTTAATGAGTTTTATGAATATACTCTTCCCGGGGGCTGGAGAGATGGCCTAGTGGTTAAGAGCGCTGACTGCTCTTGCGGAGGACCTGGGTTCGATTCCCCAGCACCCACATGGTGGCTGAGAACCATCTTTAACTCCAGTTCCAGGGGACTCTGACACCCTCTTCTGACCTCCACAGCATTGCACAATACGGGTGCACAAACCGACATGCAGACAGTACATTCATACACATAAAAAAATTAAATAAAAAAACTATTCTCTTCCCACAGACATCCTTGTATTTATATGGGCTTATTAATGACTCATGCTTATCAGACTAAGTATTAATTACTATATCATGATATAATATAGCAATGACCCAAAGGGAACTACTGGATGATCTGTTATGCTTTTAGTGTTCATTTCCTGGCTCAGTCATCTATGAATCTGATGTTGTCTTGCTATTTCCATTATTATTATTATTATTATTATGAGATTTTCCTGTGGGTTAAAAAAAGAGCATATGAAATTATGAGGGGAAAGAAGAGTGGAGGGGAAAAAGGGAAGGTGTTGGACAGGAGGGAAAGGGGGAATGGATGTGATCAGAACAAAATATATGTCTATATGAAATTCTCATTATTTAAAAAAATTTGTATTTATTTTCATTTATGTGTATGTCTGCTTGTGTGTACACTATGTGTGTATGGAGGTCAAAAGAGAGCATTGGATGCCCTGGAACTGGAGTTATAGGTGGTGGTGTGTTGCCTGACCTGGGTGCTTGGAAGAGCAGCAAGTGCTCTTAACTACTTAGCGATCTCTCCAGCCCCTCCAATGTCATTCTTCGGAGAACTAGAAGAAAAATCACATAATTCATATGGAATTTAAAAACACTCCAAATGGGCATTGTAAGGCTAAAGAGAATGAACAATACTAGAGTTTACATAATACTTGTCCTCAAATTATACTGCAGAGATGTGGTGACAGAAACAGCTTGGTACTGGGACAAAAAACAGATATGTGAACTAGTAAAATAAATAAAGGACCCGGATAGAAGCCTGCACAACTATAGCCAGCTAATTGTTGAGAAAGTTGTCAACTACAAAACCAAAAAGTCTCTTCAACAAATGATGAAGGTTTTTGAATTGGGTATTCACATGCAGAAGGATGAAGTTGGATCTCTATTTCTTACACAAAAATCAACAAAAAAGTGTCAAAGATATCACTTAATATAAAACCTGAAGAATGAAAATTGCTAGAGGAAAACAGAGGGAAATACTAGAAGATAGAAACATGGGCAATGGTTTATAAAAACAACCCCAGAAGCACAGGAAATCACACCAGAAGTTAGCAAACATGATTACACGAAATTAAAGAGCTTCTTCACAGCAAAGGAGACGCTCATCAAAGTAAGGATACAGCCTACAGAATGGGAGAAAACTCTGCCAAGGTACTTCAGACAGGTTTATAACTATATAAAAAGCTATAAAAATTAAATACCCCAAACTCCCAAATCTTCAAATAAATTGTCTAATGAATTGAGCCAAAAATTAGTAAAAGGAGAAGCAAATGAGCAATAACCATTTTTAAAAAGTGTTCAACATACTTAGCAGGGAATTCAAATTAAAACTACCTTGAGATTCCATCTCACCCTAGACAGAATGGCTTCATCAGGAAACCAATGAGAACAAGTGTTGGTGAGGATGTGGGAAGAGAAACCCTTATTTACCACTCACTGGAGTGTTAACTGGGGCAGTCACTATGGAAATCAAGATTGATATTTTTCAAAAAATTAAAAATAGCAGGCTGGAGGGATGGCTCAGCAGTTAAGAGCACTAACTGTTCTTGCAGAAGACTGGGTTGGAATTCTAGCAGCCATATGGTGGCTAACATTGGTCCTCCAGTTCCAGGGGAATATGACACATTCTTTTGTCCTCTATGGGTATTGCACAACAAGGGTGCACTTGTACACATGTAGGCATAACACTCATACACATAGAAGAAAAATATAAAAATAAATTAAAAATTGAAAAAATAGCAATACCATATGAACCAGCTATACCATTCTTGAGAAGATATGAAAAGGCCTCTAAGTTCTAACAGAGATACTTCATTATTCATGTTTATCACAGCTGTATTTGCAATAGCTAGGAAACTTAACTAGCTAGGACGCCCATCAGGAGATGGATAAAGAGAATGTGGTACATATACACTAGGTAGTTAACTCTTAGGTTTGGGGTTTGGAGGATTTGGGGTTTATATTTTTACTCCTGATTAGGATGGCTACCTCACAGAAATACACTGATAAAAAAAGGTATGTATTTAAATAATGTGAAAATTTTCTGCCTGAAAGAGTATACAATCTCGTGGAAACTAAGCAACACAATACAAAGCAATAATTGGGTCAAGGAACAAACCAAGAAAGAAAATAAAAAATTCCTAGAATTGAATGAAAATGAAAATACAACATACCCAGATCTATGGGACATAATAAAGGCAGTCCTAAGAGGAAAGTTTATGCAACATTAGGGGCTGGAGAGATGACTCAGTGGTTAAGAGCACTGGCTGGTCTTACAGAGGACTGGGGTTCAGTTCCCAGCATGAGCATGGAAGCAAACAACCTTCTGTAACTCCAATCCCAGGGGATCTGATGCCCTTTTCTTACTTCAAAGGGCATTGCATAACACAAGTGTAACCCCAGTGTGGGACTCCTGACTTCCCTCAGATACCTTTGGAGAGGTTGATCAGCTTTCCAGCAGTTGCTCTCATTGTGGTCAGTAGGGCCTGGTGGTGGGTGTCAAGTCCCCCCCATCAGGTCAGGTGTTGGGTAAAAGCCATCCAATTCTCCACCAGCATTCTCTCCAGTTGCTCCCAGACCCACCACAGCTTTCCAGCCTCAGTCATGAACCCATCCCTTTCTTCAGCTGTGAAAAGAATCCCTAAATTCTGCTTGCAATTGGCCCAGGTAGGCTAATGGGTAATATAAACAGTTTCCAACAGACTAATAGGGGTCTGAGGCTTCTCAGAGAAAGGGGGAAATCTGAGTTCTCCATTTATACAGATCACTAAAGGAAGAGGGAACATACACTCTGAAGGGAGCTTTTAGGACTCCGTCCTGGGGTGAGGTCCAGTCATAGGTACATCTTTAAGGGAAGAACTTCAGTGGAGACTTGGTCTGGTTCAGACTGGGAATAGTCTCTCCAACCCCCTTTTGAGTGTGCCATGGTGAATGCAAGTCAGGGTAGATCCTAGGAACTGGGCTTCCAGATGAGGAGGGGAGGGAGGGAGAGCTGGAGAGGGGGAACTGGGGCTGCAGGAGGGGGAGATGGAGGAGTGGGTCTCCAGACACACATGGGTCCTGAATAGTCTGTTGTGATTGGTAAAGGGGAGGAATATCTTCTTCATCCTCATCAGGCAGAACTGGGTGCTTAAGCTCAAAGATTTAGCAATTAAAACAGATGAGCCCTGCTTGATGATACAACATTTCAGCCGTGAAGGGGGATGAATGAGGAGATGAATCCAGAATTGGGTTTAAGGAAATTGGTCAGGGTGGCCAGGACTTCCTGGGACTATTTCAAATACCCCTTGGGCAACTCTGGGGTCAAATGACCCAACATCTGGCCAATCTACGTTAAAAATGAGCCATTACAGTACACACAGGGTGTGCAGCTTCCTGTCTGACATTTTGACCTTGTAGCCCACTTCACAGAATTCTTGAAAGTTGTGTAGCATGCAGTCGAGGGGGAAGGGCGTGTCTCAGCTTTGCTTGATCCTGTTCCATTTCTGTAACAAAACTTCCAAACACACCTGAAAGCAAGTTCATCGAACAAATGAAAAAAGCAGAAAAACACTGAACACCAAAGCAGACAAAGGGGTCTAGACAAACACAGGCATATGGTGGCCACTTCTCACACACTTAACAGTTCCTCACCAATGGGGATGGAGGAAGGTTTCCTGCCACCCCAGAAGCTGGATTAACAATCGAAAGTGATTTCTCCAAAAGCCTCTTCCAGATCCAGATGCCACATACTACCAAACGAAACTCACTGATTGGTCCTCTCTCAAGTGCTTTCAATAGTTTTATTTTGTTTCTAATATGCAGGATTTACAGTGGTCACAGCCTTATGTTCCCTCCCAGTCTCAAAGTTTAAATTTTGCTCTATATTGGGTCTCACTCAGCCTACTGGGTTTCTGTGGGCCTCTGACTTCAAACCCTACCCCTCTGGGCCTGATCCAGTCCCTGGGTCTGTGTGTGGGGGGTCCTCTTAGTATCTCGCTGGGGCCTCCAAATGTTGGAGCGCTCAGATCTCGAGAGAAAATCAGACACAATTTAAAGTTAAAAGAGTGTGGTGACACACACCTTTAATCCTAGCACTTGGGAGGCAGAGGAAGAAGGCGGATCTTTGTGAGTTCAAGGCCAGCCTGGTCTACAGAGTGAATTCTAGGACAGCTGGGGCTACTGGGAGACCCTGTGTTGAAAAGACCACCAACAACAAAAAGGGCCAAATTAATAGCACTATGGCAATCAGTGTCAAGTTGAATCACACACTGTCACACTCAAAGGGAAGAGGGGAGTCTTTTTGTACGTTAACAACACAAAGCAAACACACAGCTTCATGGCTATGTGGTATCCTTGAGGTGGTTTTGCAGCCAGGAGCTGATTAGCTACCATAATTTCTTTTAACCAAGGTGGAGCAATTGAAGGACAGACACTGTTGGGAGAAGATGGCAGGTTTGCTAAAACTTGCTTTCTGCAGCTAAGAAAAAGTTCCTGCTAGAATGAGCTGAAAAACTGGGTTTTGATGTAGTTAGCTATCACCTCAGTAATGCCTTTAAGATGAAGAGGGGGTAAATTAAGTACATAATTATCAAATTTAAATTTGAATTATCTTAATTCTTTAACTAAAAGGAGATTGGCTGACTGGATTATAAAGCAATACCCAACTGATTACTGCCTACAAGAAACTTTATTCACTGGTAAAGACATACAGACTAGATAGGAAAGAATGGTACATAGTATTGTAAGCAAATAGATTCTGAAAACAAACAGGAAAAGCTATACTCACCTATGACAAGGCAGACTTCAAGACAAAGCCAGTCAAAAGGTTAAAGAAGGTCACTATATATTAATAAAGGGAATAATCCATCACAAAGTATAATGAATATACATACATGTATATATAATATTGGAATACCTCATTTTACAACACAAACATGACTATACATAAGAGTACAAAGTTGAGACTTAGTAACACTTGGTGATTCCAATACCACACTCCCTTAGGTAGATCATCCAGTCCAAAAAATAATGAAACTTCAGAATTAAACTCTATTATAAGTCAAATAGACTGAACTAAATCTACAAAATAGTCCACCAAAAAGCTGAGGATTAAGCATTCTGTTTGGCAGCCCATGGAACATTTTTAAAAGCAGGTCACATTTGGGGACATAAAATAATGCTTTTTTTTTAAAAAAAAAATAATGCTTAACAAATACAAAAAATGAAAAATATTTTCTTGTATCTTATCAGACTGTAAGTGACTAAAACTAGGTATGAATATAAAGAGGAACTCATATAAACTATGTAAACATGTGGAGATTGAACAGTACACTGAAAATAATCAGGGTATTGCTAAGGAGGCTGGGAAGAAATTTAAAACTCCCTACAATCTAATGAAAATGAAGGCCTAATTTGCCAGAACTCATGGAATATGGCAAAGTCAGCTATGATAAGGAAGTTTATAGCTATGAGCACCTACATTAAATAAGTCAGAGCAATCTCAGCCTAATACTGTGCCTCATTTTAGAAAAAGAATAAGAACCCCAAACCCCAAATCAATAGAAGGAAGTAAAGACCACTGTGGGAATGAAGACAGTGGCATAGGAAGCATTGATGCACAAGACTGGTTCTTCAGAAATACAAACAACAATGACAAACTCATAACCAAATTAACCAAAAGAAATGACTAAACTAGTGGAATTTAAATGAAAAGGGGGACATTAAAATAGACAAGGAAATGAAGAGGATTAAGAGGGAGTACTTGAAAAACATATATTCAAAGATCTCCTAGAAAATGTCGAAGAAATGGATAAATTCCTATAATCATTTGCTCTATCAAAATCAAATCTACAGGATGTAAACAACCTGTACAGATCTACAGTGAGCAATGAGATTGAAGTACTAAGAAAAATCTCTCAAGAACAGATCAGACCAGATTCATTGCTGAATTCCACCAGAACATCAAACTCATCCTAACATAGAGAAGGAAGGAATACTTCCACACACATTCTTCAAAACCAGGGCTACTCTGACTCCTAAACTTGATGAGGGCACACATACACACACATGCACACACAAACACACACATGCACACATGTACAGATAAATGCATACACACATAACACATGCATGCACACACTCTCTCATACACATCATGGGCCAATTTTCTTGATGGACACAGATAAAAATCTTCAATAAAGTATGTGCAAACCAAATTTAACAACACAGTAAAAAATTTTATGCACCGTAACCAAGTTGTTTTCATCCCAAGCATAGTTCACATACACATTAAAAGTAAACCAGTCTGCAAATAGAATTAATGACAGGGGGCTGGAGAGATGGCCTAGCGGTTAAGAGCGCCGACTGCTCTTACAGAGGACTTGGGTTCGATCCCCAGCACCCACATGGCGGCCGAGAGCCATCTGAAACTCCAATTCCAGGAGAACTCCAGCTCCAGGGGAATCCGAGACCCTCTTCTGACCGCCGCGGCGTTGCACGACACGGGTGCACAGACTTGCATGCAGGCAATACATTTACACACATACAGAACTAAATAAAATTAATAAAAAAAATTTAAAAAAAAGAATTAATGACAAAAATCACATGATCATTTCAAGTAATATAGAAATAGTCTTTGACAAAATTCTGTTCATGATAAAAGTCCTGAAGAAACTTGATATAGATGATTTATGCCTCAACATGGAAAAGGCTACACATGACAAACATGTTCCCAACATTAAAGTTAATGGGGAACACAGAAAGGGTTTCCTCTAAAGTAAGAAGCAAGACAAGCAGGTCCACTCTCCACTCCTAGTCAATCCAGTGCTTGGATTCTTGGAATAACAAGACAAGAGGAAGGATAAATGCAATATAAATGGGAAAGAAAAATTTAAATCACCCTAGTTGCAATTATTATCCTATACTTAAAACACCCCAAAGATTCTGCTAGAAATTTCTTGGGTCTGATAAACAGCTTCAGCAAAGCAGCAGGATATAAAATAAACAGGCAAAAATCAACAGCTTTCAAGGCTGGACACTGGAGCAGTTAAGAGCACTGGCTGCTCTTACCAAGGACTTGGGTTCAATTTGCAACACCTACATAGTGGCTAACAACCATCTCTAACTCTAGTTCCAGGGGATCCAACACCCTTTTCTGACTTCTACAGGCATTGCATGACACGGGTTGCACCTTACACACATGCAGGCAATACACTCATACACATAAAATAAAAAATAATAAAAATATTAAAAAAAAAATAAAAAGGGGCTGGAGAGTTGGCTCAGCAGTTAAGAGCACTGACTGCTCTTGCAGAGGACCCGGGTTGGATTCCCAGCACCCACATGGTGGCTGAGAACCATCTTTAAGCCAGGTCTGGTGGCCACACCTTTAATCCTAGACTCGGAGGGAGCAGAGGCAGGCAGGCAGATCTCAGTGAGTTCAAGGCCCCCAGCTGGTCTCTAGGAGTGAGTTCCTGGACAGCTGGGGCTACAGGGAGACCCTGTATGGAAAAGACAAAAAAAAAAATTCAGTAGCTTTCCTGTATACCAGTGGGGACCATACTGAGGAAGAAATCAAGAAAAACAAATCCTAGTCACAATAGCCTCAAAAACAAAACAAAACCTAGGTGTTGGGCTCCTCCATGTCGTGAGGTTCCTGCTTCCCAGGTCCCCAGCCTCGCAGCCCTAGGTATGGCAGTCATGCCCAGCTGTGGTGCGACTGCTGGGGCTGCAAGGAGAGAAGGAGGGAGCACAGGATGGCCCCTGGGATGGTGAAGAAAGAGCGGGAGTTGCATCGGCAAACAAACTCATTTATTGCAGGGGTTTTAAGCACTTATATAGAGGTTTGGTGGGCTCTTTGACCAAGAGGTGGGTGGGAGAGAGGGGAAGCCAACGTGGATTCTGAAATGGCTGTTTTATGGCAGGAATGCCCTAGCCCCCTAGATAAGCTTATGGCTTGCCCCATTTCCCTCCTGAGGACATGGTGCACATGCCTCAGGAGGGATAAGCTTAGGAAGTCTACAGTTCAAGCTACACTCCCATTGGGGGGGGGGGCTTCAGGTGCCTGATGTCCAATATGAAGTGGGAGTGGCTCCCATCTCCTGCCGGCCTTGTAGGTTATCAGGTAAACAGCCAGTCCTCTTACATTCAGCCAATAATGGATTTATCCTGACCCACACCTAGGAAGAACTCTAATCATGAAAGTGAAAAGGCTCTACCATGAAAATTACTTAAAGAAGGGAGAAATTGAGGATACTGTATGATGGAATGAATTCCTGTGTTCACAGATCAGCAGACTTAATATAATAAAATGTTTATATTTTGTCAACACTGGTTATAAGTTCCCAAAAGCTATTACAATTTCCATCCAAATTCCAAAGACATGCTTCACTGAAATAGGAAAACAAATTAAAATTTATATGGAAGGAAAAACATGCCAAGTAGCCAAAGCAATCCTGCGAGGGAAACAGACAGCATTGGAACTGTCATCATATTATACTCCAGAGCTAAGGCAGCAAAAACAACACAGTGTAGGCACAGGGCAGATGTGTGGAACAATGCAACACAGCTTGGAGGGCAGAAACAAGCCCTCACAATCTGTCACTGCAGATGCCAAAAGTTAACACTGGAGAAAAGACAACCTCTTCAACAAATGTTACTAAACCCCCCTGGATATCCATATGCAGAAGAATGAAATTAGATCCTCATTTCTCACTTCATACAAAAATAAACTCACAATGAGTCAAAACCTTATTGTATTCCTGAAACTATGAACCCCCCAGACAAAAGCATAGGGAAATTCTTCCAGGCACAGGCACAGGCACAGGCACAGGCACAGGCACAGGCAAAACTTTCTGAATAGGACTGTGTAGCACAAAAAAAGTAGCAAGAATTGACACAGGGGACTGTGTAAACTTATAGAGCTTCTGAACACCAAAGAAAACAATTACAACAGTAAAGAGCCAATCTTAAGACTGTGAGAAAATCTGTATCAGCTCTTGATCTGACAAAATTTAATATGCAGGCTACACAGGGAATCAAATTATGTAATCTATACATGAGCAAAGCCATTGAACACAACAGTCCCCAAAGGTACAAAGGACCAATAAGTATATTTTTCAAATATTCACTGTCCTCGGCTATCGGGAAATGCCAATCAAAATCTTGGTGAGCTTCCATTTCTCCCACTCAGGACAACGATCATAAAGAAAGCAGACAAACATTGATAATAGCCACCCAGAGGACAGGGGCTCCTCCTCTACACTGCTGGTGGGACTGCAAATTTGCATAGCCACCATGTTAGTCAAGGTGGAATTGTCTCAAAACTATAAAAACAGAACTGCCATGTGAACTGTACGTCCTGGGGGTATGCCCAAAGGAGTCTGCTCACCATCCAATAGAGACACCCACACACCCATACGGATCACAGCACTTTTCACACAACAAGCCTATGCAGTTGGCCTAGGTGCCCACCGACAGACTTACGGGTAAAGGGAATGGACTGTTTTTTTTTTTTTTTAATTTATCCATAAAGAGAAATGAAATAATGTCATCTGCAGGAAAATGGATGGAACTGGAGATGATCATGTTAAGTGAAAGAAGCTAGATTTAGAAAGAACTTTCCCTCATACATGGATGCTTCAACATAACATGTGGACAAAACATGAAATAGAAGATGGACTATTTGGGGAAACAGAGCAGACCACTAGGTAGGGAGGTCGGTGACAAGAGAGCAGGCCATTGGACGGGATGCTCTGGATAGCTTTCGTGTCAGCTTGACACATGGGAGCCTCAATTGGGGAATTTCCTCCTTTGGACTGGCCTGTGTCTGTGGGGTATTATCTTGATTGTTGGGTAATGTGGGAGGGCCCAACCCACTGTGGGTGATGCCACCCCTGGGCAGGTTGTTGTGTATTGTATAAGAAAGGCTGAGCATGGACCAGGGGAGCAAGCCAGTAAGCAGCATTCCTCCATGGCCTGTGCTTCAGCTCCTGCCTCTAGGTTCCTGCCCTGAGTTCCTACCTTGAGCTCCCTAGATGATGAACTGTGACCTGGGAAAAGTAAGTCAAATAAACCTTTTCCTCCCCTAGTTGGTATTGGTCAGAGTGTTTTGTCACAGCCATGGAGAAGCAAACTAGAACAGGGAGTGAGAAGAGAGAGAAGTGAGGGAATCTGAGCAAAGTACATTACAGACATGTATAAAAATGTCACTTTATACTATTAATGTGTGCTTGTAAAAGGAAGAAAATAAAGGTAATAGAAGGTTTAAAAAATACATGTTTGTGGGGCTGGAGAGATGGCTCAGTGGTTAAGAGTGCCATCTGCTCTTGCAGAAAACCCAGGTTCGATTCCCAGCATCCACATGGTGGCTAAGAACCATCTTTAAGACGGCGTGG
>VZQC01007616.1:18190-121082 GCA_009823505.1 Rhizomys pruinosus
TATATATATATATATATGCACATTCTTAACCAAATAGGACAAAAGTTAATATCTATTATAATCCACGTTTCTGCAACTGGTCCCGTGGCTTCAGCTGATATTTATGACTACCTTCTTCTACTACCCATTCAATATTTCCTCCACCATCCACAAGCACCTCTGCAGGTCTTGGCTCTTTCCTTGGAGTAGTGACCCATAACTTCATCCCTGAAGGGTCTGGGCCATTTATTGTCCTGTCTGGTTTGGGTTGTTGGAGTTTCCCATTGACCTTAATCATAGGACATGGTAGCCCCAGAAAGCGCCCTACAGCATCTCCTGCCTTCCAGACATAATCTTCCTTGCCCCCATTGTGGAGAAAAATTCCACTTTCACCCTGGTAGTCTGGATCAATCACTCCTCTTACTACTGTTATTCCTTCCTTAGCCTGTAGGCTTAAAGGCAGTAGAAGCCCGATGTGGCCAGGGGAAAGTCTTAGCTTCCAGTTCAATGAAACATTTGCTGTATATCCTGGCAAAAGCAATCCCCCCATTGGAGCCAAAACATCTAGACCAGCAGAACGCAAGGTCATGGGTACAGGAAGCAAAAATTTTCCTACTGCATCACTAGGGGTGATAGCGAGTGCAATCATTCTCACTTCCACCCCTTGGTTCCTGGACCCATGACTTCTGGCTATAGGAGAAACAGTACCATATAGTGGACGCTGATTCAAAGCATATACTGCTTGCTGGAGAACCTTGCCCCAGCCCTCCATGGTATTGCTACCTAATTGGCACTGTAACTGTGTCTTCAAGAGTCCATTCCATCATTCTATCAAGCCAGCTGCTTCTGGGTGGTGGGGAACATGGTAAGACCAGTGGATACCATGACCATGGGGCCACAGTAGCACTTCTTTGGCTGTGAAGTGATTTCCTTGCTCAGAAGCAATGCTGTGAGGAATACCATGATGGTGGATAAGGCATTCTGTAAGTCCCTGGATGATAGTTTTTGCAGAAGCATTTCGTGCAGGAAAGGCAAATCCATAACCAGAATAAGTATCTATTCCTGTAAGGACAAAACGCTGCCCCCTCCATGATGGAAGTGGTCCAATGTAGTCAACCTGCTACCAGGTTGCTGGCTAGTCACCCCGGGGAATAGCACCATATCGGGGGTTCAATGTTGGTCTCTGCTGTTGGCAAATCTAGCACTCGGCAGCAGCTGTAGCCAGATCAGCCTTGGTGAGTGGAAGTCCATGCTGTCAAGCCCATGCATAACCTACATCTGTGCCACTATGATCACTTTGTTCATGGGCCCATTGAGCAACAACAGGGATAGCTGGAGAAAGAGGCTGACTATCCACAGAATGAGTCATCCGATCTACTTGATTATTAAACTCATCCTCTGCTGAGATCACCTTTTGATGAGCATTTACATGAGACACAAGTATCTTCACATCCTTTGACCATTCAGAGAGCTCTATCCACATACTTCTTCCCCAAATGTCTTTCTCACCAATTTTCCAGTCATGCTCCTTCCAAGTCCCTGACCATCCAGCCAAACCATTGGCTACAGCCCATGAATCAGTATATAATCGAACCTCTGGCCATTTCTCCTTGCAGGCAAAATGCACAACCATGTGCACTGCCCGAAGTTCTGCCCACTGTGAAGACTTTCCTTCACCAGTGTCCTTTAGGGTTGTTTCAGAAATTGGCTGTAATGCTGCAGCTGTCCACCTCTGGGTGGTGCCTGCATAGCGTGCAGAACCATCAGTAAACCAGGCCCTAGTCTTCTCTTCCTCAGTCAACTGATCATAGGGCAAACCCCATGAAGCCATAGGTGCATGCTTAAGCCCAGGAGACATTGTAACAGGAGTGGGAACCATAGGCATTTGGGCAACTTCTTCATGTAGCTTGCTTGTGCCCTCAGGGCCTGCCCGGGCCCTGTCCCGTATGTACCACTTCCATTTGACAATGGACTGTTGCTGTGCACGTCCTACTTTATGGTCTGGTGGGTCAGATAACACCCAGCTCATGATGGGCAGCTCAGGTCGCATGGTGACTTGGTGGCCCATTGTCAAACGTTCAGTTTCCACTAAGGCCCAATAGCAGGCTAAGAGCTGTCTCTCAAAAGGAGAATAGTTGTTTGCAGATGAAGGTAGAGCCTTGCTCCAAAATCCCAAGGGCCTCCGCTGTGATTCCCCTATGGGAGCCTGCCACAGACTCCAGACAGCATCTCTATCTGCCACTGATACCTCAAGCACCATTGGGTCTGCTGGATCATATGGCCCTAGGGGCAGAGCAGCCTGCACCGCAGCCTGGACCTGTTGAAGAGCCTTTTCCTGTTCCAAGCCCCACTCAAAGTTTGCTGCCTTACGAGTCACCTGATATATGGGTCGTAGTAACACACCCAGATGAGGAATGTGCTGCCTCCAGAATCCAAAAAGACCCACCAGACGTTGTGCTTCTTTCTTGGTGGAGGGAGGGGCCAGGTGCAACAACTTATTCTTTACCTTAGAAGGAATGTCTCTGCATGCTCCACACCACTGAACTCCTAGAAACTTCACCGAGGTAGATGGCCCTTGAATTTTAGTTGGATTTATTTCCCATCCTCTCATGCGCATATGCTTTACCAACAAGTCTAGGCTAGCTGCTACCTCCTGTTCACTGGGTCCAATCAACATAACATCATCAATATAGTGGACCAGTGTGATATTTTGTGGAAGAGTCAGGCGATCAAGATCCCTTCTAACTAAGTTATGGCACAACGCTGGAGAGTTAACATACCCCTGAGGTAAGACAGTAAAGGTATACTGTTGGCCTTGCCAGCTGAAAGCAAATTGCTTCTGGTGGTCCTTATGAACCGGTATTGAGAAAAAAGCATTGGCCAGATCAATAGCTGCATACCAGGTACCAGGAGACATATTAATCTGCTCGAGTAAGGACACCACATCTGGTACAGCGGCTGCAATTGGTGTCACTACTTGGTTGAGTTTTCGATAGTCAACTGTCATTCTCCATGATCCATCTGTCTTTTGCACAGGCCAAATTGGAGAGTTAAATGGAGATGTGGTAGGAATCACCACCCCTGCATCTTTCAAATCCTTGATAGTGGCATTAATCTCCGCAATCCCTCCAGGGATACGATACTGTTTTTGGTTCACTATTTTCCCTGGTAGAGGCAACACCAATGGTTTCCATTTGGCCTTTCCAACCATAATAGCCCTCACTCCACAGATCAGGGAACCAATGTGGGGATTCTGCCAATTTCTAATTATATCTATCCCAATTATACATTCTGGGACTGGGGAAATAACTACGGGATGCGTTCTGGGACCCACTGGGCCCACCGTGAGTCGGACTTCAGCCAAAACTCCATTTATCACCTGACCTCCATAGGCCCCTACTTTAACCGGAGGGCCACAATGCTTTTTAGGGTCTCCTGGGATCAGTGTCAACTCAGAACCAGTATCCAATAGGCCTCGAAAAGTCTGATTATTTCCTTTTCCCCAGTGTACAGTTACCCTAGTAAAAGGCCTCAGGTCCCTCTGGGGAAGGACAGGAGGAAGGCAAACAGCATAACTCTTTGGTATTGTGACAAGGTCCTTCCTCACTGGAACCCGGCCACCCCTTCATTCAAGGGGTTCTGGGTCTGTGAACTGTCTCAAGTCTGGAAACCGGTCAACTGGGCGGGATTCGCTACTCCTAAAATCAAATGTTGACTTCCTGTCATTCGTTCTAGAGCTTTTCTGCTTATACAGATCAAATAAAAACTTAGTAGGCTTCTTATGTATTTGGTTCCTGGGAACACCATGATTAATTAGCCAGTTCCAAAGATCATTTCGGGTCATGCCATTATAGGTATTGTTTTGCCTTTGCCACCCATTATGATAATTACTGTAACTACGCTCATCTGGCCTTCTGCGATTCAGTGCTGCCACCTGACGCCTACCCTGAGGTCCTGTTAGACCTACTACGTGTACATTTAATTTATGCAAACGAGCCACAACTTCTCTAACTGTAAGATCTGGCATAAGAAATAGAGCAAAAACAAAGCTCTTCAAATGTTCTGGTGTCTCTCTCAGTACTTTCCATCTTATAAATTCAGTGAGTGGCATGTCCTCTGGGTCCTCATATTGTGGAGAATGTGGTTTTACACTTCGAATCCACTCGAGCATGCCCATCTGCCTGACCCTCACAATCCCTTCATCAATACTAAGCCAAGGAATATCAGGCATCTCTAACTCGCTGTTAGTAGGCCATGTTTTAATAAATACATCAGCCAACCATTCAAATAAACTTTTAACACCTTTTTTAACTGCTCGAGCTTCCATGTTAAACCTAGAATCTCTACTCAGTGGGCTCATATCGATAAACTCAGTATGATCCAATTTTATATTCCTTCCACCATTATCCCACACCCTTAAAATCCATTCCCACACATATTCCTTAGGCTTCTGCCGGAATGAATCAGCAAACTCATTAATTTCTTTAGTAGTATATCGCACCTCCTCGTGGACCACACTTTCTATCTCACCTTGAGGGGCTTGCTTAGACTTCAATCTGGTTATAGGTCTAGAGGCAACAATTGTTGGGCCCTGAGGGACATCAGCTCCCACTGGGAGGGGGGGATTAATTTCCTCAGGCAAGGGTGGGGAGGAGGGATCTGCAGGGTGTGGATTCTCTGCTGAGGGTGGGGAGGTTAATTCCTCAGATAAAGAAAATCCCTCAGAATCCGAGGGTTCAAAATCCTCATCATCATAGTTCTCCCACACATCTCCATCCCAAGTTTCAGGGTTCCACCCTTTCCCCACCAGTGCTCTCACTTTAACTGCTGACACTTTTCGTGGCTGGGAATTAAATTTGCGTTGTAAATCAGCCAACCGTATAATAAGGGCTCCAGCTTGATTTTCTGCTGCTTTAGCTCTTTGGCTGCTGGAGAGAAGATTCTCTTCCAGAGCACACTTGGAAACCTTTAAACTGTTGTTTCGAATCCGGAGCTGGTCATTTTTATCACCGAGCTCCATATTTTCGTCTAACAGTTTATCCAGACATGCTAGGAGCAACAAGGCAACATCATTATTTTCCTGATTTTTCTGCAATTTCTCGAACGTTTTATATATAGAGTCGCTAAATTCCTTGCTTCTCACAAGAGGTGAGTTAGGTGAGTCAAATGGATCTATCTTCATAATTAGATCAAATAGTCTGCACCAAGGATTATCATTCCTCTTCATGCCACCAGGAGAGCCTTCAGTAACTCTAGGCTTCATTGGGTTGGAGAGCTGGCTCCAGAGGCTACCAAGCCCACTAAAGAAATTCATCCTTTCAATTCTGTTTCTCTAGAACCACTTCTGGTACCAAAATCTGTATTAGTCAGGGTTCTCTAAAGAAACAGAAGCAACAGGATGAATATATATAACTATATACAATTTATTGATTTGCTCACGTGACGGAGCTCAACAGTAGCGCCGAACTGGAGAGGCCGGGAATCCAGGGAACTGCTCAGTCCGCAAGGCTGGATGTCTCAGGAGTCCCAGTCTAGTGCTGAAGGCCCGAATGGATTCCAGGAGATCTGCCAGTCTCGGTACACGCTGGGATCCGAAAGGTTGATCACAGCAGCAAGGCAAACTCACCAGATGAGAGAGAGGCAAGCCGCAGGAAGAAGGAAAAGGGACCAGCTCCCGCTGCCGTGGCCTTAAATACTGCCTGCCGGCAGAAGGTAACACCCACATTTGGGGTGGGCCATCCGGGTTGAGGTGGTCCAATCAGAAGACCCTTTTCTCTTATTTGTTCCTTAGTCCAGTCAAGTTGACACCCAGGATTAACCATGACAAGTCCACCCCTTGTCAACTTGACACCCAATAAATAGCCTCTGCTTAAATGTCAATTGCAAACGATGGCAGGGTCATAATTCCACCTAACATGTTATAAGTATCTCATGTGCAATAGCAAAGCATTATATCTTAGAGTAGGTGGTAATGTCCTTGAGAAGAACTTAGTCCTTCAGTATCTAATAACCTAAATATGACAACACTTAACACATATCTCAGTTGCACATTCAAAGGGGAACACAAGTATCCACTTAATATACATACATATATACATATATATATATACATATATAAACAAGCACATTCTTAACCAAATAGGACGAAGGTTAATATCTATTATAATCCACGTTTCTGCAACTGGTCCCGTGGCTTCAGCTGATATTTATGACTACCTTCTTCTACTACCCATTCTGTATTTCCTCCGCCATCAGCAAGCACCTCTGCAGGTCTTGGCTCTTTCCCTGGAGGAGTGACCCATACCTTCATCCCTGAAGGGTCTGGGCCATTTATTGTCCTGTCTGGTTTGGGTTGTTGGAGTTTCCCATTGACCTTAATCATAGGACATGGTAGCACCAGAAGGCGCCCTACAGCATCTCCTGCCTTCCAGACATAATCTTCCTTGCCCCCATTGTGGAGAAAAAGTCCAATTTCCCCATGGTAGTCTGGATCAATCACTCCTCCTACTACTGTTATTCCTTCCTTAGCCTGTTGGCTTAAAGGCAGTAGAAGCCCGAAGTGGCCAGGGGGAAGTCTTAGCTTCCAGTTCAATAGAACGTTTGCTGTATCTCCTGGCAAAAGCACTCCCCCCATTGGAGCCAAAACGTCTAGACCAGCAGAACGCAAGGTCGTGGGTACAGGAAGCAAAAATTTTCCTACTGGGTCACTAGGGGTGATAGTGAGTGGAATCATTCCCACTTCCACCCCTTGGTTCCTGGACCCATGAATTCTGGCTATAGGAGAAACAGTACCATATAGTGGACGCTGATTCAAAGCATATACTGCTTGCTGGAGAACCTTGCCCCAGCCCTCCAGGGTATTGCTACCTAATTGGCGCTGTAACTGTGTCTTCAAGAGGCCATTCCATCGTTCTATCAAGCCAGCTGCTTCTGGGTGGTGGGGAACATGGTAAGACCAGTGGATACCATGACCATGGGCCCACAGTCGCACTTCTTTGGCTGTGAAGTGAGTTCCTTGATCAGAAGCAATGCTGTGAGGAATACCATGACGGTGGATAAGGCATTCCGTAAGTCCCTGGATGGTAGTTTTGGCAGAAGCATTACGTGCAGGAAAGGCAAATCCATAACCAGAATAAGTATCTATTCCTGTAAGAACAAAACGCTGTCCCCTCCATGATGGAAGTGGTCCAATGTAGTCAACCTGCCACCAGGTTGCTGGCTGGTCACCCCGGGGAATAGCACCATATCGGGGGCTCAATGTTGGTCTCTGCTGTTGGCAAATCTGGCACTCGGCAGCAGCTGTAGCCAGATCAGCCTTAGTGAGTGGGAGTCCATGCTGTTGAGCCCATGCATAACCTCCATCTCTGCCACCATGACCACTTTGTTCATGGGCCCATTGAGCAACAACAGGGATAGCTGGAGAAAGAGGCTGACTATCCACAGAACGAGTCATCCGATCTACTTGATTATTAAACTCATCCTCTGCTGAGATCACCTTTTGATGAGCATTTACATGAGACACAAGTATCTTCACATCCTTTGACCATTCAGAGAGCTCTATCCACATACTTCTTCCCCAAATGTCTTTCTCACCAATTTTCCAGTCATGCTCCTTCCAAGTCCCTGACCATCCAGCCAAACCATTGGCTACAGCCCATGAATCAGTATATAATCGAACCTCTGGCCATTTCTCCTTGCAGGCAAAATGCACAACCATGTGCACTGCCCGAAGTTCTGCCCACTGTGAAGACTTTCCTTCACCAGTGTCCTTTAGGGTTGTTTCAGAAATTGGCTGTAATGCTGCAGCTGTCCACCTCTGGGTGGTGCCTGCATAGCGTGCAGAACCATCAGTAAACCAGGCCCTAGTCTTCTCTTCCTCAGTCAACTGATCATAGGGCAAACCCCATGAAGCCATAGGTGCATGCTTAAGCCCAGGAGACATTGTAACAGGAGTGGGAACCATAGGCATTTGGGCAACTTCTTCATGTAGCTTGCTTGTGCCCTCAGGGCCTGCCCGGGCCCTGTCCCGTATGTACCACTTCCATTTGACAATGGACTGTTGCTGTGCACGTCCTACTTTATGGTCTGGTGGGTCAGATAACACCCAGCTCATGATGGGCAGCTCAGGTCGCATGGTGACTTGGTGGCCCATTGTCAAACGTTCAGTTTCCACTAAGGCCCAATAGCAGGCTAAGAGCTGTCTCTCAAAAGGAGAATAGTTGTTTGCAGATGAAGGTAGAGCCTTGCTCCAAAATCCCAAGGGCCTCCGCTGTGATTCCCCTATGGGAGCCTGCCACAGACTCCAGACAGCATCTCTATCTGCCACTGATACCTCAAGCACCATTGGGTCTGCTGGATCATATGGCCCTAGGGGCAGAGCAGCCTGCACCGCAGCCTGGACCTGTTGAAGAGCCTTTTCCTGTTCCAAGCCCCACTCAAAGTTTGCTGCCTTACGAGTCACCTGATATATGGGTCGTAGTAACACACCCAGATGAGGAATGTGCTGCCTCCAGAATCCAAAAAGACCCACCAGACGTTGTGCTTCTTTCTTGGTGGAGGGAGGGGCCAGGTGCAACAACTTATTCTTTACCTTAGAAGGAATGTCTCTGCATGCTCCACACCACTGAACTCCTAGAAACTTCACCGAGGTAGATGGCCCTTGAATTTTAGTTGGATTTATTTCCCATCCTCTCATGCGCATATGCTTTACCAACAAGTCTAGGCTAGCTGCTACCTCCTGTTCACTGGGTCCAATCAACATAACATCATCAATATAGTGGACCAGTGTGATATTTTGTGGAAGAGTCAGGCGATCAAGATCCCTTCTAACTAAGTTATGGCACAACGCTGGAGAGTTAACATACCCCTGAGGTAAGACAGTAAAGGTATACTGTTGGCCTTGCCAGCTGAAAGCAAATTGCTTCTGGTGGTCCTTATGAACCGGTATTGAGAAAAAAGCATTGGCCAGATCAATAGCTGCATACCAGGTACCAGGAGACATATTAATCTGCTCGAGTAAGGACACCACATCTGGTACAGCGGCTGCAATTGGTGTCACTACTTGGTTGAGTTTTCGATAGTCAACTGTCATTCTCCATGATCCATCTGTCTTTTGCACAGGCCAAATTGGAGAGTTAAATGGAGATGTGGTAGGAATCACCACCCCTGCATCTTTCAAATCCTTGATAGTGGCATTAATCTCCGCAATCCCTCCAGGGATACGATACTGTTTTTGGTTCACTATTTTCCCTGGTAGAGGCAACACCAATGGTTTCCATTTGGCCTTTCCAACCATAATAGCCCTCACTCCACAGATCAGGGAACCAATGTGGGGATTCTGCCAATTTCTAATTATATCTATCCCAATTATACATTCTGGGACTGGGGAAATAACTACGGGATGCGTTCTGGGACCCACTGGGCCCACCGTGAGTCGGACTTCAGCCAAAACTCCATTTATCACCTGACCTCCATAGGCCCCTACTTTAACCGGAGGGCCACAATGCTTTTTAGGGTCTCCTGGGATCAGTGTCAACTCAGAACCAGTATCCAATAGGCCTCGAAAAGTCTGATTATTTCCTTTTCCCCAGTGTACAGTTACCCTAGTAAAAGGCCTCAGGTCCCTCTGGGGAAGGACAGGAGGAAGGCAAACAGCATAACTCTTTGGTATTGTGACAAGGTCCTTCCTCACTGGAACCCGGCCACCCCTTCATTCAAGGGGTTCTGGGTCTGTGAACTGTCTCAAGTCTGGAAACCGGTCAACTGGGCGGGATTCGCTACTCCTAAAATCAAATGTTGACTTCCTGTCATTCGTTCTAGAGCTTTTCTGCTTATACAGATCAAATAAAAACTTAGTAGGCTTCTTATGTATTTGGTTCCTGGGAACACCATGATTAATTAGCCAGTTCCAAAGATCATTTCGGGTCATGCCATTATAGGTATTGTTTTGCCTTTGCCACCCATTATGATAATTACTGTAACTACGCTCATCTGGCCTTCTGCGATTCAGTGCTGCCACCTGACGCCTACCCTGAGGTCCTGTTAGACCTACTACGTGTACATTTAATTTATGCAAACGAGCCACAACTTCTCTAACTGTAAGATCTGGCATAAGAAATAGAGCAAAAACAAAGCTCTTCAAATGTTCTGGTGTCTCTCTCAGTACTTTCCATCTTATAAATTCAGTGAGTGGCATGTCCTCTGGGTCCTCATATTGTGGAGAATGTGGTTTTACACTTCGAATCCACTCGAGCATGCCCATCTGCCTGACCCTCACAATCCCTTCATCAATACTAAGCCAAGGAATATCAGGCATCTCTAACTCGCTGTTAGTAGGCCATGTTTTAATAAATACATCAGCCAACCATTCAAATAAACTTTTAACACCTTTTTTAACTGCTCGAGCTTCCATGTTAAACCTAGAATCTCTACTCAGTGGGCTCATATCGATAAACTCAGTATGATCCAATTTTATATTCCTTCCACCATTATCCCACACCCTTAAAATCCATTCCCACACATATTCCTTAGGCTTCTGCCGGAATGAATCAGCAAACTCATTAATTTCTTTAGTAGTATATCGCACCTCCTCGTGGACCACACTTTCTATCTCACCTTGAGGGGCTTGCTTAGACTTCAATCTGGTTATAGGTCTAGAGGCAACAATTGTTGGGCCCTGAGGGACATCAGCTCCCACTGGGAGGGGGGGATTAATTTCCTCAGGCAAGGGTGGGGAGGAGGGATCTGCAGGGTGTGGATTCTCTGCTGAGGGTGGGGAGGTTAATTCCTCAGATAAAGAAAATCCCTCAGAATCCGAGGGTTCAAAATCCTCATCATCATAGTTCTCCCACACATCTCCATCCCAAGTTTCAGGGTTCCACCCTTTCCCCACCAGTGCTCTCACTTTAACTGCTGACACTTTTCGTGGCTGGGAATTAAATTTGCGTTGTAAATCAGCCAACCGTATAATAAGGGCTCCAGCTTGATTTTCTGCTGCTTTAGCTCTTTGGCTGCTGGAGAGAAGATTCTCTTCCAGAGCACACTTGGAAACCTTTAAACTGTTGTTTCGAATCCGGAGCTGGTCATTTTTATCACCGAGCTCCATATTTTCGTCTAACAGTTTATCCAGACATGCTAGGAGCAACAAGGCAACATCATTATTTTCCTGATTTTTCTGCAATTTCTCGAACGTTTTATATATAGAGTCGCTAAATTCCTTGCTTCTCACAAGAGGTGAGTTAGGTGAGTCAAATGGATCTATCTTCATAATTAGATCAAATAGTCTGCACCAAGGATTATCATTCCTCTTCATGCCACCAGGAGAGCCTTCAGTAACTCTAGGCTTCATTGGGTTGGAGAGCTGGCTCCAGAGGCTACCAAGCCCACTAAAGAAATTCATCCTTTCAATTCTGTTTCTCTAGAACCACTTCTGGTACCAAAATCTGTATTAGTCAGGGTTCTCTAAAGAAACAGAAGCAACAGGATGAATATATATAACTATATACAATTTATTGATTTGCTCACGTGACGGAGCTCAACAGTAGCGCCGAACTGGAGAGGCCGGGAATCCAGGGAACTGCTCAGTCCGCAAGGCTGGATGTCTCAGGAGTCCCAGTCTAGTGCTGAAGGCCCGAATGGATTCCAGGAGATCTGCCAGTCTCAGTACACGCTGGGATCCGAAAGGTTGATCACAGCAGCAAGACAAACTCACCAGATGAGAGAGAGGCAAGCCGCAGGAAGAAGGAAAAAAGGGGCCAGCTCCCGCTGCCGTGGCCTTAAATACTGCCTGCCGGCAGAAGGTAACACCCACATTTGGGGTGGGCCATCCGGGTTGAGGTGGTCCAATCAGAAGACCCTTTTCTCTTATTTGTTCCTTAGTCCAGTCAAGTTGACACCCAGGATTAACCATGACAAGTCCACCCCTTGTCAACTTGACACCCAATAAATAGCCTCTGCTTAAATGTCAATTGCAAACGATGGCAGGGTCATAATTCCACCTAACATGTTATAAGTATCTCATGTGCAATAGCAAAACATTATATCTTAGAGTAGGTGGTAATGTCCTTGAGAAGAACTTAGTCCTTCAGTATCTAATAACCTAAATATGACAACACTTAACACATATCTCAGTTGCACATTCAAAGGGGAACACAAGTATCCACTTAATATACATATATATATATATATATATATATACATATATAAACAAGCACATTCTTAACCAAATAGGACGAAGGTTAATATCTATTATAATCCACGTTTCTGCAACTGGTCCCGTGGCTTCAGCTGATATTTATGACTACCTTCTTCTACTACCCATTCTGTATTTCCTCCGCCATCAGCAAGCACCTCTGCAGGTCTTGGCTCTTTCCCTGGAGGAGTGACCCATACCTTCATCCCTGAAGGGTCTGGGCCATTTATTGTCCTGTCTGGTTTGGGTTGTTGGAGTTTCCCATTGACCTTAATCATAGGACATGGTAGCACCAGAAGGCGCCCTACAGCATCTCCTGCCTTCCAGACATAATCTTCCTTGCCCCCATTGTGGAGAAAAAGTCCAATTTCCCCATGGTAGTCTGGATCAATCACTCCTCCTACTACTGTTATTCCTTCCTTAGCCTGTTGGCTTAAAGGCAGTAGAAGCCCGAAGTGGCCAGGGGGAAGTCTTAGCTTCCAGTTCAATAGAACGTTTGCTGTATCTCCTGGCAAAAGCACTCCCCCCATTGGAGCCAAAACGTCTAGACCAGCAGAACGCAAGGTCGTGGGTACAGGAAGCAAAAATTTTCCTACTGGGTCACTAGGGGTGATAGTGAGTGGAATCATTCCCACTTCCACCCCTTGGTTCCTGGACCCATGAATTCTGGCTATAGGAGAAACAGTACCATATAGTGGACGCTGATTCAAAGCATATACTGCTTGCTGGAGAACCTTGCCCCAGCCCTCCAGGGTATTGCTACCTAATTGGCGCTGTAACTGTGTCTTCAAGAGGCCATTCCATCGTTCTATCAAGCCAGCTGCTTCTGGGTGGTGGGGAACATGGTAAGACCAGTGGATACCATGACCATGGGCCCACAGTCGCACTTCTTTGGCTGTGAAGTGAGTTCCTTGGTCAGAAGCAATGCTGTGAGGAATACCATGACGGTGGATAAGGCATTCCGTAAGTCCCTGGATGGTAGTTTTGGCAGAAGCATTACGTGCAGGAAAGGCAAATCCATAACCAGAATAAGTATCTATTCCTGTAAGAACAAAACGCTGTCCCCTCCATGATGGAAGTGGTCCAATGTAGTCAACCTGCCACCAGGTTGCTGGCTGGTCACCCCGGGGAATAGCACCATATCGGGGGCTCAATGTTGGTCTCTGCTGTTGGCAAATCTGGCACTCGGCAGCAGCTGTAGCCAGATCAGCCTTAGTGAGTGGGAGTCCATGCTGTTGAGCCCATGCATAACCTCCATCTCTGCCACCATGACCACTTTGTTCATGGGCCCATTGAGCAACAACAGGGATAGCTGGAGAAAGAGGCTGACAATCCACAGAACGAGTCATCCGATCTACTTGATTATTAAACTCATCCTCTGCTGAGATCACCTTTTGATGAGCATTTACATGAGACACAAGTATCTTCACATCCTTTGACCATTCAGAGAGCTCTATCCACATACTTCTTCCCCAAATGTCTTTCTCACCAATTTTCCAGTCATGCTCCTTCTAAATCCCTGACCATCCAGCCAAACCATTGGCTACAGCCCATGAATCAGTATATAATCGAACCTCTGGCCATTTCTCCTTCCAGGCAAAATGCACAACCATGTGCACTGCCCGAAGTTCTGCCCACTGTGAAGACTTTCCTTCACCAGTGTCCTTTAGGGATGTTTCAGAAATAGGCTGTAATGCCTCAGCTGTCCACCTCTGGGTGGTGCCTGCATAGCATGCAGAACCATCAGTAAACCAGGCCCTAGTCTTCTCTTCCTCAGTCAACTGATCATAGGGCAAACCCCATGAAGCCATAGGTGCATGCTTAAGCACAGGATGCATTGTAACAGGAGTAGGAACTTTTGGCATTTGGGCAACTTCTTCATGTAGCTTGCTTGTGCTCTAAGGGTCTGCCCAGGCCCTGTCACCTATGTACCACATCCATTTGATAATGGACTGTTGCTGCACATGTCCTACTTTATGGTCTGGTGGGTCAGATAACACCCAGCTCATGATGGGCAGCTCAGATCGCATGGTGACTTGGTGGCCCATTGTCAAATGTTCAGTTTCCACTAAGGCCCAATAGCAGGCTAAGAGCTGTCTTTCAAAAGGAGAATAGTTGTTTGCAGATGAAGGCAGAGCCTTTCTCCAAAATCCCAAGGGCCTCCGCTGTGATTCCCCTATCGGAGCCTGCCACAGATTCCAGACAGCATCTCTATCTGCAACTGATATCTCAAGCACCATTGGGTCTGTTGGATCATATGGCCCTAGGGGCAGAGCAGCCTACACTGCAGCCTGGACCTGTTGAAGAGCCTTTTCCTGTTCCCACTCAAAATTTGCTGCCTTCTGAGTCACCTAATGTATGGGTCATAGCAACACACCCAGATGAGGAATGTGCTGCCTCCAGAATCCGCAAAGACCCATTAAACATTGTGCTTCTTTCTTGGTGGAGGGAGGGGCCAGGTGCAACAACTTATTCTTTACCTTAGAAGGAATGGCTCTGCATGCTCCACACCACTAAACTCCTGGAAACTTCACTGAGGTAGATGGCCCTTGAAATTTAGTTGGATTTATTTTCCATCCTCTCATGTGCATATGCTTTACCAACAAGTCTAGACTAGCTGCTACCTCCTGTTCACTGGGTCCAATCAGCATAACATCATCAATATAGTGGATCAGTGTGATATTTTGTGGAAGAGTCAGGCGATCAAGATCCCTTCTAACTAAGTTATGGCACAAGCCTGAAGAGTTAACATACCCTTGAGGTAAGACAGTAAAGGTATACTGTTGGCCTTGCCAGCTGAAAGCAAATTGCTTCTGGTGGTCCTTATGAACCGGTATTGAGAAGAAAGCATTGGCCAGATCAATAGCTGCATACCAGGTACCAGGAGACATATTAATCTGCTCAAGTGAGGACACCACATCTAGTACAGCAGCTGCAACTGGTGTCACTACTTGGTTGAGTTTTCAATAGTCAACTGTCATTCTCCATGATCCATCTGTCTTTTGCACAGGCCAAATTGGAGAGTTAAATGGAGATGTGGTAGGAATCACCACCCCTGCATCTTTCAAATCCTGNTGTCTCAACATTTCCCACTGTACATTCCGTGTTGTTGTTGTTTAACAATTTACTCACTGTCTCAAGTGCCTATGTCCAGACATTGCCCTCGCCAGTCCCTGTTTCCAGGCCATATTCCACCTGTCTCAAGCCCGTGTCTCAGACATGTCCAAGGTTCGTCCCTGTTGTCTCAGACCTGTCCACTTGTTCTGTCTTAGTCCCGGTTGTCTCAGACCTGTCCAAGGTCTTAAGTCACTGTTGTTCAGATATTATCCACTGGTTCTCAGTCCCTTTTTTTCTCAGATATGCCCACTGTATAAATCCCTGTCTTCTCAGGCAGGATATGGACACTCTTCGAAGACCTGGTTCTCGACATATACATGGTCTTCATATCCTGTTGTCTGTCAGATATCTGTGCATCTCAGAATGCCACTGTCTCAGTCCCTGTCGTTTCAGACAGGTCCAATTTTCTCTTCCCCTGTTTGGTATAGACATGTCCCCACTGTCTCAGTCCTGTTGGCTCAGATATGTCAACAGTCTCCATCTCTGTTGTCTCATACATATCCACGGTCTACTTCCTTGTTTATCAACTGCCAATGCTAGTCACATGGCGTCTTAGATTGTCCACTCTTAAGTCCTTGTTTTCTGTAGTGTTCCTCTTAATCTCACAGCTGGTGCTGTGTTAGATATGTCCATTGTCTCTGTCCCAGTTGTCTCCGATGTGTCCACGTCTCAGTCCCTGTTTATGTCAGACCTTTCCACTGTCTCATTTCCTGTTGTTTCACACATGTCCACTGTCTCAGTCCCTTGTTGTTCAGACATGTCCCGTCTCATCCCTGTGTTTCACACTTTTTCCCTGTCTAGTTACCTTGCTGTCTTAGAATACCAGTGGTTCTCAGTCATTGTTGTCATACCTTATTCTTCTTGTGGTCGTCAGTCGTGTTGCTTTTGGCATGTATCTTCTCTCAGTCCCCATTGTCTTGATGGTCGGAAATGTCTCAGTGCATTTTGTCTCAGCCATGTCCACGTCTCAGTCCCTATTTCCTGAGACAAGACCACTGTCTCAAGTCTCATTACCTGTTGTTTCACATAGTCCACTGTCTCAATTCCCTTATGCCTCAGACGGTCGTGGTCGCAGTTCCTTTTTTCTCAGATATTTCCACTCTCAGTCAGTGTTGTCTCAAACAAGCCCAATATCTCAGTCCCTGTTAACTCAGACACATCCATTGTCTCAGTCCCTGTTCTCTCAAACATGTTCACAGTTTCAGTCCCTGTTGCTTCAGATATATAACTGTCTCGTTCCCTGTTGTTTCAGATATGTCGCCTGTCTCAGACCCTGTTGTCTCATGCATTATAACAAAGTGCTTTTCCGCGTAGTTGTCTCTGACATGTCCACTGGCTCAGAAATAGCCACTGTCTCAGTCTCTTTTTCTCAGACATGTCCACTGTCTCAGTCCGGGTTGTTTCAAGACCACATCTACTGGCTTCATTCCATGTTATGGATATCACTTAGAGCTAATAAAATGAAAAAAAAAACTAGATAAACTGCAGGACAGTTATGGCAGAATGGCATGATCTTTGGGGGTGTGTTGGTGGTGGGGGTGGGGGCGAAGGGAAAGGGAAATATGCCTGAACTGAATTGGAAAATGATGTATGAAATGCACAAAGCATCAATAAAAAAATGTTAAAAAAAAGCTGAATCCCTATACATGTTTTAAAAAAAAATAAAAAATAAATAAAACTGGAAAGCTCACCCCAGGTGCTGTACTTCCTCCACTAGGCTCTGTGTTCTAAAAGTTCCATAACCTCCTTAAAAATCACCACTGACTGGAGACCAAGTGTCCAAAGGGAGGAAGATATGTAGATGAAAGAGAAGGTCAATATGCTCTTCTACAGGTGCAGATTTTTAAGTAAAATTGAAAGCCATGCTTTTGTAGATGAGTTTTTTTCTCTAATAGCTTTTTCCTAGTTTCTCTAATTTGTTAGTTTTGGATATGGAAATGAAGTGAGGCTTATGTTGCTTCAAATAGTTGGAGTAGATGTTCTATGCTCTTTGCTATCTTATTATTATTATTATTTTGCAGATTTTTTTTTACCAATACCAATTTTGTGAGGAAAGGGTTTATTTGGCTTACATCTCACTAGTGTCCATCACTGAGGGAGCCCAAGGTAGGAACTACAACCTAGAGGCAGGAGCTGAAGCACAGATCATGGAGGATGGCTACTATTCTCCATTTCTGCTTTTTAATGAGTTGGTATTTGGAAGTATTTTTCATGCTTATTACATTTTCTGTGTGTATCTCAGTATGTGTGATTGTTCAGAATGTTTGATTGTGTTAGCATTGTTCTCTATATTGAAATGCACCCTTTGTGTGTGTGTGTGTGTGTGTATGTTTGTGTGTGTGTGTGTGTGTGTGTGTTACATGGAGAACTCAACACTTAGACATCAGAGAATTTATAATGGAGAGAAATCCTACAAATGTGAAGATCATGATAAAATTTTTATAAAAATGTCAGATATAATAAGTGAACAGGTGATCCAAACTAAAAAGAAACCCTTCAAATGTAAAGAATGTATCAAATCCTTTACTCAAATGGCCAGTCTTAGAAGACATGAGAGAATTCACACTGGAGAGAAACCTTAAAGATGTGAAGAATGTGACAAGGCCTTTAGTCAAAGGGTACAATTTAGAGTACATGAAAGCATTCATACTGGAGAGAAGCCCTACAAATGTGAAGAATGTGACAAGGCCTTTATTTGAAGGACTGATCTTAGAGTGCATGAGAGAATTCATACTGGAGTGAAACCTTATAAATGTGAAGAATGTGACAAAGCCTTTATTCGAAGGACACATCTTAGACTACATGAGAGCATTCATACTGAAGAGAAAACCTACAAATATGAAGAATGTGACAAGTTCTTTAGTCAAAGGGCATATCTTAGAAGACATGAAAGAATTCATACTGGAGAGAAACCTTACAAATGTGAAGAATGTGACAAGTCCTTTAGACAAAGGGCACATCTTAGAAAACATGAGAGAATTCACACTATAGAGAAATCTTAGAAATATGATGAATGTGACAAGGTGTTTAGTCAAAGGGCACAACTTAGAAAACATGAGATTATTCATACTAGAGAGAAACCTTACAAATGTGAAGAATGAGACAAGGCCTTTAGTCAAAGGCCTAATCTTAGAGTACATGAGATAATTCATACATTGGAGAAACCCTATAAATGCAAAAAGTGTGAAAAATCCTTTAGTTATAACTTAGCTCCTAAAAGACATCACAGAATTCATAATGAAAGGAGATACCACAAATATAAGTGGTGCAGCCATTCTTTTAACCATATGCCAGATGGGAGTATGTGGCAAGAAAACGTGCTGGAGAAACAGTTTACAATTATACAAAATTGGCAAATCCTGGGCTCATTCTGTAGAGAACAATACAGAATCTATGTGAGAGGGAAATTTTAAATGGACTAATCATGTCAAAATATATAATAAACATTCAATCCAGGAATGTTGCACACCTTTAATCCCAGCACTTGGGAGGCAGAGGCAGGTGGATCTCTGAGAGTTCAAGGCCAGCCTGATTTACATAGTGAGTTCCAGGACAGCTGGAGCTACAGAGAGACCCTGTCTCAGAAAGAGAAAAAAAGAATAAATAAAAAAAATAAACATTTAAATTGTAGGAAAACTGCATAGTTTACTGGAGAAAATTTTAGAAATGTAAAATAGTAAAGTCTTATTAATTTTCATTTTTATTCAATATGAGACAATTCTTAGGAACAAGAAATTAGAAAGTTAAAGACTGACAAAAGATTTACTTGTTTAGCCAATCCCATCAAATATCACAGTATCTAAAATTTAAACAAACCCTAATTCTAAAAATAATATTAGGCATAATTCCATTTATCTCACATCTTAGGACACATCAGAAATTTTATACTGAACCAGAGTCTCAGAGAATTATGTTTTTTTTACATAGGTTTATTTTTATTTTTTTAACAAATCTAGGCCCATGTTCCCACCCATTCCCCCACCCCGCCAGAGCTCATGCATTCTGCCAAACATGCTTTTCATCTCTTTCTCAGTCTTTCTCAATATTCTCCATGAAGAAGTTGACTGTTTTGAGCAGAAGTTCACTGTTTCAGTCAGTTCTTTGATGCAGACCTTTCTGTTGTTGTTGTTGTTGTTGTTGTTGTTGTTTCCAATATGCATTACGCCCAACTGTTTTGGACAAAAGCTCAGGGGGCCCTAAACAAGAAATACTTGCAACTAGGTAATTGGCACTAGCATCCACAGATGAGGGATACCATTTGTCGTTTGTTTTTCTAGCACTGTGTTACTTCACTCAGCATGATGTCCTCTAGCTCCAGCCATTTTCCTGCAAAGCTCGTGATGTCATCTTTCTTTACTGCTGCATAGAAATCCATTGTGTACATGTACCACATTTTCTCTATCCACTCGTCAGTTGAGGGGCATTTGGGTTGGTTCAAGCTCCTTGCTATTGTGAAGAGAGCTTCAATAAACTTGGCCATGCATGTATCTCTGTGGTGGGGTGAGACTTGAGGGTACATTCCCAGGAGTGGTATGGCTAGGTCGGGTGGCAAGTTCATTCCAAGTCTTCCAAGTGTTCTCCACACTGCTTTCCATAGTGGCTGTACGAGTTTACATTCACACCAGCAGTGGATGAGTGTTCCCCTTTCCCCACAACCTCTCCAGCACTTGGTATCATTTGTTTTCTTGATCCTAGCCAGTCTTATTGGAGTAAGATGATATCTTAACGTGGTTTTGATTTGCATTTCCTTAATGATTTTTGATGCTGAACACTTCTTAAGGTGTTTCTCAGACATCTCTAATTCCTCACTTGTGAAGTCTCTGTTCAGTTCTTTGCTCCATCTATGAGTGGGTCATTTGTTTTCTTTTTTCTTTGTTTTTTGAGTAGTTTATATATTTTGGAAATCAATGCTTTGTCAGATGTATCTACAGTGAATGTTTCCTCCCACTCTGTGGGATTTCTCTTCACTTCCTTGATTGTTTCTTTTGATGTGTAGAAGCTTTTGAGTTTAATGAGTTCCCATTTGTCAATTGTTGACCTTAATTCTTGCGCAGCTGCTGTCTGATTTAGGAAGTCTTTTCCTATGCCTATGTCTTGTAGTCTGCCGCTAACTTTTTATTCTATCACCTTCAGAGTTTGGGGTTTCATGTTGAGGTCTTTGATCCATCTGGAGTTGACTTTTGTACAGGGCGAGAGGTAGGGGTTTAATTTCAATCTTCTACAAGTGGTGATCCAGTTTTGCCAACACCACTTGCTGAAGATGCTGTCTTTTCTCCATTGTGGCTTCTTGGACCCCTTGTCAAATATAAGATGGCTGAAATTGTATGTGCTCAGATTTGGATCTTCAGTTTTGTTCCATTGGTCAACAGGTCTGTTTTTGTGCCAGTAGCAGGCTGTTTTTAGAGGTCTTACAATGTTGGGCAAGACAGGGCTTCAGCAAGACAAGATGGGGTTCACTCACTACTTGGACATGCACAGGACACACATTTAAAAGGAAGCTTGAAACTCTGGTATAAGGCCCATCCATAAGCAAAGATATGAAACTAAAGAAGATCAGGTATTATAAATAATAAAATCAAATCTACCAGGATCAAAAGGGAGATGAGAATTTTTAAATTCATACACAAACCTACTAGAAGAGTCAAACAAAGGGAGTGGCAAACTAAATGCTAGCAAAGATGTGGACACCAGAACACTCATATATTGCTAGTGTCAGGACAGAATGGGAAAATCATTTTATAAAGTCATTTGTCATTTTCTAACAATAAAGTACATATCTGTAATTTGGTTAAGACATCCCACTCCCAGTATATATAAAAAATAAATGAAACCATGTGTTCTCAAAACACTTTGATAAGGATGTTAAAGTTTGCATGTAATTGCCCAAAACAGGCAAATAAATAAATGAATAACAAGGAACAAACACTATTGAATTCAAGACATATTCATTTAGTAATACTATTCTTCAATATAAAAAGTAATGAGCTGATGCAGGCAAACTAAGTCAATAAGAAGACCATTATTACAAAAAGTCTAGATGTTAATGTCTTCTATACTATCACATAATCAGAAAGTTTTAGAGTAATAAAATTAAACTAGGATTTAGAAATTATGTTCAGAATTTGCCTAGAAAATTAGCAAAGGAGAATTTTTTAGTGTACTACGTGTCCTACATCTTGATGTGATATTCAGAGTTTAATATTTGTTACAACTTATCTAATTTTACAGTTAAATTCTGTTAATCTTAGTGTGGATTGATTTTTGTCTTAATTTGAAAAAGAAATACAAATGAAGATTATACAAATAATTCCAGCATCCCTAAAATAACCCTATTGGCTTTTTGTTTGTTTGTTTGTTTTTTGTTTTTTTTTTACAAGCCACCTGATTTTTTTTATTTTTTTGTTTTGTTTTGTTTTCATTTTTTAACAATAAGTGATAAATTGTGAGTACAAGCATCCTTCATGTAAAACCAATTTGCAAGCAGTTGTGCCCAAACCCACAGAGCTCATGGGTCCCACCATCCAGCAGCGGGGGGCTTGTATGTTCAATCAAGTTTTGATCAAATGAATGTCCAGTCTATATTGTTGTAGTTTCACCATTCGACCCAATCGCAGCCCTTACATTCTACCATGCCCCCTCTTCTGCAGATTGTTCCCTAGGCTTAGAAAAGAGGCACAGGTGGATGAGAAACAAAACAGTCTACTTTCTCTGGAGCTGCCCATTCAAAATCCCCAAGAGCTTCTTCACAGGCTTAGAAAAAATATCCTCAATTTTATTTGGAAAAACAAAAGACCCCGAATAGCCAAAGCAACTCTGGGTGAAAAGAGCAATACAGGGGGGATCACTCTACCAGACATCAAGCTAAGATGACTATTATGAAAAAGGACTTTTAAGAATTTATCTGAATTTCTATATTTCATTGAAACAGTATGTGATATTTTTGTAGACTTAAGTGCATTATGTAGAAACACTTGTATTACTATTATTGAAGCTGTTTGAGAGAAAAGTTCTGTAGATTCATGTGAGTCTCCTCTAAATCCATTTCATCTGATTTATAAAAGATTTTGATGATTATTTATAACAATTGTGTATGCAGATTTGAAAGCATATTGTCTAATAGCAATGGTTCATTAATGTAATTTTTTCCATGAACAATTCATTGTCACAGGGTAATTCTTTACTGTAGATGTGATTTCTTTTTTTTTGTCTTTTTTATTTTTATTTTTTTTATTGATGCTTTGTGTATTTCATACAACATTTTCCAATTCAGTTCAGGCATATATCCCCTTCCCTTCCCCCCACCCCACCCCTACTCATCCCAGATCATGCATTCTGCCATAAGTTTTCTGCATCTTTCTCTGCTTTTTTGTTTTGTTTTGTTTTCATTTTTTTAACAATAACTGATAATTTGTGAGTACAAGCATCCTTCATGTAAAACCAATTTGCAAGCAGTTGTGCCCAAACCCACACAGCTCATGGGTCCCACCATCCACCAGGGGGGGCTTGTATGTTCAATCAAGTTGATCAAATGAGTGTCCAGTCTATATTGTTGTAGTTTCACCATTAACCCCAATCGAAGCCCCTACATTCTACCATGCCCCCTCTTCCGCAAATTGTTCCCTAGGCTTAGAAAAGGGGCACAGGTGGATGAGAAGCAAAACACTCTACTTTCTCTGGAGCTGATGTCTTGGTCTCTAGTCAGTTCTGGCTGTTTTCTTTCATGGGCTGTCAGCTTGTCCAGGCATAACCTTTTGATCCTACTAATGAAGCACATGTAATTAGATATTTAGATATTAAACAGTATGATATATAGCCTTTCGATCCTACTAATGAAGCACACACAATTAGATATGTAGGTATTTAAACTGTACTAATTGTTATGGTAGGTTTCTTTGGTATAGACACAGATGTTTGGATGGTATGTTAATTCATGATTTACATTTTCTTCTGTTAAATACGGCAGGGTCTTCATGTGGTTTATAACATCTCCTAACCATTAGAGGATGTAAGCTTGTGGCATCAGCCGTGGGTTATTCCTCCAAGGAGAGAGCTAATAGCCAATTAGATTTGGGATATGTAGATGTGATTTCTATTGGAGGAGTATGAATGAATTTTTATGTGATGTATGTTTGATTGACATATTTCTACTACATTATAAGGAAATGAGAATCTTGAGTATTAACATGGTAGCATTTCCAATGTGAAATTCTTCCAGTGAGAAGAATCACCTATCAAGTTCATTAATTTTCTGGTAAATGACATGCTAGAAAGAATGATTACCTTTTTTCAGGATTGTAGTTAATGAGACTAATCAGAAAATCTGAAAATATTCTTAGAAGATATGGGATGTTAACATAAATCTATTCTATTGGTACTTTTTCATAATGTTTCAAAATCAGAGCATAATATTATTTCTTTAATGCCTTTAACCTGCAATTTGCCTTAAGACCAATGTACTGTATTTTAAAATTTTTGAACTTTGTAAATCCTTATTTAATAAATAAAATTTATAGAGTCAAAGCTTTATATAGAAGTACAATGAAAAACGTGATCATGCCCTAAGGTAAATATCAGCGTCACTTCATTTTATAGAAAGAAAAGGATAATTGCAAGAATAATTTTTTGTTTTTTGTTTTTATTGTTCTTTTCGAGACAGGGTTTTCCTGTATTCCAAGCTGACCTGCAACTTAATAGGATGATATTGAACTCACAGTGATATGGGTGTCTTTGCCTTCCAAGAGCTTGCAAGTGTAATCTTATACAAATGGCAATAGAGTAAAATGATTTTATAAGGTGTCTTTCTCTCCTAGGGGAATTTAAACTTAAGTACCACGTAGAATACTATTCTCAAATGTTATGTTTTTAGGGTTAGTGTTAGGGTTATATTTTCATACTGCAACAAAATTATCTTGTTCTATCTAAGTTTTACTATTGAGGGTCCTTTATTCTTCCAAACACAAATTCTCTAGCCACTCCTGCAGTCAAAATGTTTAAAAGATGCCAAGTATGATTGCTTTCTCTCACAGAACAAATTCATTTCAGCAAAGTGCTTGAAATGAATGTTACCACCAACCGTTTCTATGCACTTTTAGTAAGAAAGGCCCAGTCTGACCTGACTTCCCCTGTGGCCTTGGCCTCCATCTCCAGACAGCCTAGAGCCCAGAGCTGAGGCTCTGGGTGCACTTCACATTGCAGCATTCACATCCTGTTCCTTCCCCAGTCCCACCCTGCCTGAGACACAGATCTCTGGGATTGGAGATTCCTTAGATGACCCACCCAACCTAGAGAGTCCCCTTCAGGAGTGAAACACAGCCTAGAAGGATCCAAAAGCCCATTCGCACATTTGTCCTCCCCCCATAACCTGGCCTCACAGGGGCCACATTATGGAAGGTACCATAGCAATATCTCAACCCCTTTCCCTTTACCTCAAGATCAACCCCAATCCAAAGTATTAAGGCACAGTCAATACAATAGAAAGGGTTCTATTTAACACTACAAAAAGAAGAAGGGGAAGGAGGAAGAGGAGGAGGAGGAGGAGAAAAAGAAAATGTGTTTTAAAACCCTTCTGTTGTGTTCATTTGACAACACTGGACAGTCCTATGAACAAAATCCAGAAGAATTATATTTGCCTCTCAGACTGACAATGAAGGAATGGCATCTAGCTTTGTCCCCAGCAGGAAGGAAATACAGATTTCACTAAGGCATGGTCTCTGGTGACCATTCCCATCAGAAATTATGTCTGGTATATAGAAAGTTGAGTATATTGTTGGGAGGAAATGGGTAACAACACTTGTTCTAACTGACTCCTCACATGAGGTCTCTAAGCATTCTCTCTACCCTCTAGCACTCTGGTGGATGGTCCATCCAGATACACAGTTACATTTACCTTATTAAATAAGACTTACATTAACCATGATATTTAGTCATTTTCCTCATTACCCTTGTCTCTCAATGTTCCTCATGTGGTTGCTATAGAAGAAATCCAATGGCTGACTTCTGAACTTTAATCTGACTGATAATAAATTTCTCCAGCCCTCAAGGCAAAGACATGGCCTTCTCCACAATGCACGTCTTGCAGTGGGCAACAGTGGTGACGGCAACAACCTTCTTGAAGCATGGGACAGAGTGTGCAAAGGATGCTTGTTTTCTTGCTTGAAGACAAAACTGCCCCATCTATCCTTTTAGCTACATATTTTTGTTTGTCTAGTTTTAGTTGGGTTTTCAAGACAAGGTCTCTCTGTAGTCCCAGCTGGCCTAGAACTAGCTATGTAGTAGATCACAGAGATCTGCCTGCCTCTGTAGTGCTGGGATTAAAAGCATGTGCCACCACATCTGGCTTAGCTATATTTTCTATAGAAACTATAGCTATAATATCAATTTCATTTTATGTATGTTACAAAAGCTACCTCGCCTGCATAGCTCACCTTCAAGAGGTGTGCTGTCAACAAATGGTTGTCTTTCACTGTGGATCTCCATCATCCAGTACTTTTTATCATCAATGCTTCCCCTTGGTATGTTGTCCCTTTTGTCAACATGCTGAGGTTAGAACTGTTGACCTCCCCATATCAAAACAGCAGTTAGAGGGATCGCTGAGAGCTGGGAGTGAAGGACTATGAGCCATATTTTGACAAGTAGATAAATAGGGAAAGGGATACTGATGAGTAACAATAATGGCACACTTCTGGCTTCTTCTTGATTTGAGAGAAAGATCTGGGGGCCAGCTCTGTAGCCAGCAGTTCCTCTTTTCAGGTCACTGGTTTAGACCAGTTCAATTAAGACCAAGAGCAGAGCCAGCCATATCTTCATTTGGAATTGTAAGCCTATCTGCCTTTTTTTAAGTTGAATAATCTAAAATTACGGGAGAGGGATGTACCAAAAAACTTAAAAGATGCAGGCCACCTGGGGACCTTTGGATTTCAGTTTCCTGATTTTCTCCCTATGTGTTGGGAGTCTTGCTTTCTGTGTGCTCTATTCCAGGGTGTGCTTCTTCACTTTTAATGCAGTTTGTTACTTGTCACTATCTGCTGTGTTTAAGTTTCTCTGTCTTTTTAATTCTTATCCTGGTTGAGAAAACGAATCTGACCATGACCTCTAAATGGTAATGTTCTTCAATATCTAGGTGGTAATGCTAGGACTTTGGTAACTTCATTTGGGCTCAAACAGATATCCTGAGTGATCACCCAGCCACAAGAATCTAACTTCCTTACATATACAAAGTCCTTTTTGCCAAATAAAATCTCTATCCCTAGGTTTAATTGAGATGTGGATGTTTGGGGAAGGCATTATTTAGCCCAGTAGAATTATCCTAATAAACTTCATCCAAGCCTTGTGTGGTGGCCTATGCATTTAATCCCAGCACTCAGGAGGCATAACTCTATGGAATGGAGGCCAGCCTGGTCTACATACCAAGTTCTAGGCAAGCCGGGTATAAAAGGAGACACATGTTATTTCTCTTATGGATGGCTGGGTCGGGACCATTATCTTCTTGCTGTGAATAGTGTTATTCTAAACAAGACACTCAAGTGTCTCTTTAATGCACTGAATTAGTTCTCTTTGGCTGCTGGGCTGGTAGTTTTCAAGTCCACATCAGCACATCACCTACAGGACTATGAGAGACTCTCTGCTTTCCCAGTAGTAAAATACAAATTTTGGAAAACATTAGAAAGTTAGGCTATCAGTGGTAATTGTAACATCTCCTTCTGGGAGTACCAATGGTCCTGGGCAATGCCAATTTACCCTACACAGCTGGGAGCAGAGACAGTGGTCAGTGGCCAGGGTGTGGCTGTAATGACCAGGAGAAAAGGCAAAGCCCACTTGGGTATGCTGACTTCCACACCCTGGAATCCTGTGCACACAGCTGGAAGTCTCAGGGATCACAATCACACACACACACACACACACACACACACACACACACACACCCTTATATTGCAACTGGCCTAAAAGCTGTTTTCTCTAGAGTCAACTTTGCATCCATCTCTAACACTTTGGAATTTTGTCTACCATAAGCCAGAGGACTGGGGCTGAGGAATTTCACGAAGTATGTAGAGGAACAGCATCTTCCAGTCAAGAACATCACTAAAGTCTATGAAACAGGTAGTCAATTATATGCTTTATGTTTGTGTTGTGCATGAAAATAGGCTGAAATATAAATTGGGCCTACTGTAAATATTCAATTTCTGACATTTTGTCAAGAAAAATCATTCATTTTGTAATCTCTCTTTGCAGACACCTGGCCTGAAGATACCAAATAGGCAAGTGCATACTGGCTTGAAAAGACTGACCTGCATGATTTTGGTAGGTGAGTGTGTGGGCAGGTGAGGGTGTGGACAGGTGAGTGTGTAGACAGGTGAAGGTGTGAACAGATGAGTGTGTGGACAGGTGAGGGTGTGGGAAGGTGAGAGCATGGGCAGGTGAGAGTGTGGACAGGTGAGGGTGTGGACAGGTGAGGGTGTGCACAGGTGAGGGTGTGGGCAGGTGAGAGTGTAGACAGGTGATTGTTGGGCAGGAGAGAGTGTGGACAGGTGACGTGAGGGCAGGTGAGAGTGCAGACAGGTGAAGGTGTGAGCAGGTGAGAGTGTGGACAGGTGAGGGTGTGGGCAGATGAGAGTATGGGCAGGTGAGGGCATGAACAGGTGAAGGTGTGGACAGGTGAGAGTGTGGACAAGTGAGGGTATAGACAGGTGAGAGTGTGGGCAGTTGAGACAGTGGACAGATGAGAGTGTAGACAGATGAGAGTGCAGGCAGGTGCAGTTATGGGCAGGTGAGTGTGTTGGTAGATGAGTGTGTAGACAGGTGAGTGTGTTGGTAGATCAGTGTGTGCGTAATAGAGTGTGTTGGTAGATCAGGTGAGAGTGTGAACAGGTGAGTGTGTGGACAGGTGAGGGTGTGGGCAGGGGTGGTGGTTCTAATGAGTGTCCCCCATAGGCTGTAAGTATTCAGACATTTGTCTCCAGTTTGTGGCACTGTTTTTGGAGGTCTTAGAAGGTGTGGCCATGCTGGAGGAAGTGCATCACTGGGGGCAGGCTTGGTGAGTTTTAACAAGCCTCGTGGTCTACAGTTGCTTCCTCTTGGCTTCCTGTGCTCTTTGAGAGATGTGACTCTCGGCTTCCTCCTCTAGAGCCAGCTGCCACACCTCCCGCCACAATGGACTCTAATTCCCTGGAACCGTCAATCGTAAGCTCAAATAAACTCTTCCTTTTATAAGTTCCTTGGTCATGTGCATTATCACAGCAACAGAAAAGTGACTAATACAGTAATTTGGTACCAGACACTGGGCTGTTGGCTGTGAAGAACCTGACCATGTGGATGTTTGGAGAAATGTGGAAGACTTTGGAACTTTGGGCTAGAAAGGCTGTTGACTACTGTATTAGTCAGGGTTCTCTAAAGAAACAGAAGTAACAGGACGAATATATAGCTATATACGATTTATTGATTTGCTCACGTGACAGAGTTCAAGGAGTCCAACAGTAGCTGCACCACACTGGAAAGGCCAAGAAAATCCAGGGAACTGCTCAGTCCCCAAGGTTGGATAGCCCCAATTTAGTGCTGAAGGCCCAAATGGATTCCAGGAGATCTGCCGGTCTCAGTACACGCTGGGATCCAAAAGGTTGATCACAGCAGCAAGACAAACTCACCAGATGAGAGAGGCAAGCCGCAGGAGAAAAGGGACCAGCTCCTTCTGCCGCGGCCTTTTAAACTGCCTGCTGGCAGAAGGTAATGCCCACATTTGGGGTCGGCCATCCGGGTGGAGGTGGTCCAATCCAAACATCCTTTTTCTCTTATTTGTTCCTTAGTCCAGTCAAGTTGACACACAGGATTAACCATCACAAGTCCACCCCTTGTCAACTTGACACCCCATGAATAGCCTCTCCTTATGTTATGCTTAAATGTCAATTGCAAACAATGGCAATAATTCCACCTAACATGTTATAAGTGTCTCATGTGCAAGAGCAAAGCATTATATCTTAGAGTAGGTGGTAATGTCCTTGAGGAACACTTAGTACTTCAGTATCTAATAACCTAAATATGACAACACATAACTTATCTCAGTTGCACATTCAAAAGGGAACAACACAAGTATCTGCTTAATATACGTATATATATGAACAAGCACATTCTTAACCAAATAGGACAAAAGTTAATATCTATTATAATCCACGTTTCTGCAACTGGTCCCGTGGCCTCAGCTGATATTTATGACTACCTTCTTCTACTACCCATTCTGTATTTCCTCCACCATCAGCAAGCACCTCTGCAGGTCTTGGCTCTTTCCCTGGAGGAGTGACCCATACCTTCATCCCTGAAGGGTCTGGGCCATTTATTGTCCTGTCTGGTTTGGGTTGTTGGAGTTTCCCATTGACCTTAATCATAGGACATGGTAGCACCAGAAGGCGCCCTACAGCATCTCCTGCCTTCCAGACATAATCTTCCTTGCCCCCATTGTGGAGAAAAAGTCCAATTTCCCCATGGTAGTCTGGATCAATCACTCCTCCTACTACTGTTATTCCTTCCTTAGCCTGTTGGCTTAAAGGCAGTAGAAGCCCGAAGTGGCCAGGGGGAAGTCTTAGCTTCCAGTTCAATAGAACGTTTGCTGTATCTCCTGGCAAAAGCACTCCCCCCATTGGAGCCAAAACGTCTAGACCAGCAGAACGCAAGGTCGTGGGTACAGGAAGCAAAAATTTTCCTACTGGGTCACTAGGGGTGATAGTGAGTGGAATCATTCCCACTTCCACCCCTTGGTTCCTGGACCCATGAATTCTGGCTATAGGAGAAACAGTACCATATAGTGGACGCTGATTCAAAGCATATACTGCTTGCTGGAGAACCTTGCCCCAGCCCTCCAGGGTATTGCTACCTAATTGGCGCTGTAACTGTGTCTTCAAGAGGCCATTCCATCGTTCTATCAAGCCAGCTGCTTCTGGGTGGTGGGGAACATGGTAAGACCAGTGGATACCATGACCATGGGCCCACAGTCGCACTTCTTTGGCTGTGAAGTGAGTTCCTTGATCAGAAGCAATGCTGTGAGGAATACCATGACGGTGGATAAGGCATTCCGTAAGTCCCTGGATGGTAGTTTTGGCAGAAGCATTACGTGCAGGAAAGGCAAATCCATAACCAGAATAAGTATCTATTCCTGTAAGAACAAAACGCTGTCCCCTCCATGATGGAAGTGGTCCAATGTAGTCAACCTGCCACCAGGTTGCTGGCTGGTCACCCCGGGGAATAGCACCATATCGGGGGCTCAATGTTGGTCTCTGCTGTTGGCAAATCTGGCACTCGGCAGCAGCTGTAGCCAGATCAGCCTTAGTGAGTGGGAGTCCATGCTGTTGAGCCCATGCATAACCTCCATCTCTGCCACCATGACCACTTTGTTCATGGGCCCATTGAGCAACAACAGGGATAGCTGGAGAAAGAGGCTGACAATCCACAGAACGAGTCATCCGATCTACTTGATTATTAAACTCATCCTCTGCTGAGATCACCTTTTGATGAGCATTTACATGAGACACAAGTATCTTCACATCCTTTGACCATTCAGAGAGCTCTATCCACATACTTCTTCCCCAAATGTCTTTCTCACCAATTTTCCAGTCATGCTCCTTCCAAGTCCCTGACCATCCAGCCAAACCATTGGCTACAGCCCATGAATCAGTATATAATCGAACCTCTGGCCATTTCTCCTTCCAGGCAAAATGCACAACCATGTGCACTGCCCGAAGTTCTGCCCACTGTGAAGACTTTCCTTCACCAGTGTCCTTTAGGGTTGTTTCAGAAATTGGCTGTAATGCTGCAGCTGTCCACCTCTGGGTGGTGCCTGCATAGCGTGCAGAACCATCAGTAAACCAGGCCCTAGTCTTCTCTTCCTCAGTCAACTGATCATAGGGCAAACCCCATGAAGCCATAGGTGCATGCTTAAGCCCAGGAGACATTGTAACAGGAGTGGGAACCATAGGCATTTGGGCAACTTCTTCATGTAGCTTGCTTGTGCCCTCAGGGCCTGCCCGGGCCCTGTCCCGTATGTACCACTTCCATTTGACAATGGACTGTTGCTGTGCACGTCCTACTTTATGGTCTGGTGGGTCAGATAACACCCAGCTCATGATGGGCAGCTCAGGTCGCATGGTGACTTGGTGGCCCATTGTCAAACGTTCAGTTTCCACTAAGGCCCAATAGCAGGCTAAGAGCTGTCTCTCAAAAGGAGAATAGTTGTTTGCAGATGAAGGTAGAGCCTTGCTCCAAAATCCCAAGGGCCTCCGCTGTGATTCCCCTATGGGAGCCTGCCACAGACTCCAGACAGCATCTCTATCTGCCACTGATACCTCAAGCACCATTGGGTCTGCTGGATCATATGGCCCTAGGGGCAGAGCAGCCTGCACCGCAGCCTGGACCTGTTGAAGAGCCTTTTCCTGTTCCAAGCCCCACTCAAAGTTTGCTGCCTTACGAGTCACCTGATATATGGGTCGTAGTAACACACCCAGATGAGGAATGTGCTGCCTCCAGAATCCAAAAAGACCCACCAGACGTTGTGCTTCTTTCTTGGTGGAGGGAGGGGCCAGGTGCAACAACTTATTCTTTACCTTAGAAGGAATGTCTCTGCATGCTCCACACCACTGAACTCCTAGAAACTTCACCGAGGTAGATGGCCCTTGAATTTTAGTTGGATTTATTTCCCATCCTCTCATGCGCATATGCTTTACCAACAAGTCTAGGCTAGCTGCTACCTCCTGTTCACTGGGTCCAATCAACATAACATCATCAATATAGTGGACCAGTGTGATATTTTGTGGAAGAGTCAGGCGATCAAGATCCCTTCTAACTAAGTTATGGCACAACGCTGGAGAGTTAACATACCCCTGAGGTAAGACAGTAAAGGTATACTGTTGGCCTTGCCAGCTGAAAGCAAATTGCTTCTGGTGGTCCTTATGAACCGGTATTGAGAAAAAAGCATTGGCCAGATCAATAGCTGCATACCAGGTACCAGGAGACATATTAATCTGCTCAAGTAAGGACACCACATCTGGTACAGCAGCTGCAATTGGTGTCACTACTTGGTTGAATTTTTCGATAGTCAACTGTCATTCTCCATGATCCATCTGTCTTTTGCACAGGCCAAATTGGAGAGTTAAATGGAGATGTGGTAGGAATCACCACCCCTGCATCTTTCAAATCCTTGATGGTGGCACAATCTCTGCAGTCCCTCCAGGTATATGATACTGTTTTTGGTTCACTATTTTCCCTGGTAGAGGCAACATCAATAGTTTCCATTTGGCCTTTCTGACCATAGTAACACTCACTCCACAGGTCAGGGAACCAATGTGGGGATTCTGCCAAGTTCTAATTATATCTATCCCAATTATACATTCTGGGACTGGGGAAATAACCACAGGATGAGTTCTGGGACCCACTGGGCCCACTGTGAGTCGGACGTCAGCCAAAACTCCATTTATCACCTGACCTCCATAGGCCCCTACTTTAACCGGAGGGCCACACTGCTTTTTAGGGTCTCCTGGGATCAGTGTCAACTCAGAACCAGTATCAAATAGGCCTTGCAAAGTCTGATTATTTCCTTTTCCCCAGTGTACAGTTACCCTAGTAAAAGGCCTCAGGTCCCTCTGTGGAAGGACAGGACGAAGGCAAACATCATAACTCTTTGGTATTGTGACAAGGTCCTTCCTCATTGGAACCCGGGCACCCCTTCATTCAAGGGGTTCTGGGTCTGTAAACAGTCTCAAGCCTGGAAACTGGTTAACTGGGCGGGATTCACTACTCCTGAAATCCAATGTTGACTTCCTGTCATTTGTTCTAGAGCTTTTCTGCTTATACAGATCAAATAAAAACTTAGTAGGCTTCTTATGTATTTGGTTCCTGGGAACGCCATGATTAATTAGCCAGTTCCAAAGATCATTTCGGGTCATGCCATTATAGGCATTGTTTTGCCTTTGCCACCCATTATGATAATTATGGTAACTAAGCTCATCTGGTCTTTGGCGATTCAGTGCTGCCACCTGACACCTACCCTGAGGTCCTGTTAAACCTATTACGTGTACATTTAATTTATGCAAGCGAGCAACAACTTCTCTAACTGTAAGATCTGGCATAAGAAATAGAGCAAAAACAAAGCTCTTCAAATGTTCTGGTGTCTCTCTAAGTACTTTCCATCTTATAAATTCAGTGAAAGGCATGTCCTCTGGGTCCTCATATTGTGGAGAATATGTTTTAATTTTGAATCCACTCGAGCATACCCATCTGTCTGTCCCTCACAATCCCTTCATCAATACTAATTCAAGGAATATCAGGAATCTCTAACTCACTGTTAGTAGGCCATGTTTTAATAAATACATCAGCCAACCATTCAAATAAATTTTAACATCTTTTTTACCTGCTCGAGCTTCCACGTTAAACCCAGAATCTCTACTCAGTGGGCTCATATAGATAAACTCAGTATGATCCAATTTTATATTCCTTCAACCATTATCCCACACCCTTAACATCCATCCCACACATATTCCTTAGTCTTCTGCTGGAATGAATCTGCAAACTCATTAATTTCTTTAGTGATATAGCGCACCTCCTTGTGGACCACACTTTTTATCTCACCTTGAGGGGCTTGCTTAGACTTCAATCTGGTTATAGGTCTAGAGGCAACAATTGTTGGGCCCTGAGGGACATTAGCTCCCACTGGGAGGGGGGGATTAGTTTCCTCAGGCAAGGGTGGGGAGGAGGGATCTGCAGGGTGTGGATTCTCTGCTGAGGGTGGGGAGGTTAATTCCTCAGATAAAGAAAATCCCTCAGAATCCGAGGGTTCAAAATCCTCATCATCATAGTTCTCCCACACATCTCCATCCCAAGTTTCAGGGTTCCACCCTTTCCCCACCAGTGCTCTCACTTTAACTGCTGACACTTTTCGTGGCTGGGAATTAAATCTGCGTTGTAAATCAGCCAACCGTATAATAAGGGCTCCAGCTTGATTTTCTGCTGCTTTAGCTCTTTGACTGCTGGAGAGAAGATTCTCTTCCAGAGCACACTTGGAAACCTTTAAACTGTTGTTTCGAATCCAGAGCTGGTCATTTTTTATCACTGAGCTCCTTATTTATCTCTATCACTTTATCCAGACATGCTAGGAGCAACAAAGCAACATCATTATTTTCCTTATTTTTCCACAATTTCTCGAATGTTTTATATATAGAGTTGCTAAATTCCTTGCTTCTCACAAGAGGTGAGTTAAGTGAGTCAAATGCATCTATCTTCATAATTAGTTCAAATAGTCTACACCAAAGATTATCATTCCTCTTCATGCCACCAGGAAAGCCTTCAGTAACTCTAGGCTTCATTGAGTTGGAGAGCTGGCTCCAGAGACTACCAAGCCCACTAAAGAAATTCATCCTTTCAATTCTGTTTCTCTAGAACCACTCCTGGTACCAAAATCTGTGTTAGTCAGGATTTGCTAAAGAAACAGAAGTAACAGGATGAATATATAGCTATATACCATTTATTGATTTGCTCACGTGACAGAGTTCAAGGAGTCCAACAGTAGCTGCACCACACTGGAAAGGCCAAGAGAATCCAGGGAACTGCTCAGTCCCCAAGGCTGGTTGTCTCAGCAGTCCCAATCTAATGCTGAAGGCCCGAATTGATTCCAGGAGATCTGCCGGTCTCAGTACACACTGGGATCTGAAAGGTTGATCACAGCAGCAAGACAAACTCACCAGATTAGAGAGGCAAGCTGCAGGAGAAAAGGGACTGGCAGAAGGTAACGCCCACATTTGGGGTGGGCCATCCGGGTTGAGGTGGTCCAATCCAAACATACTTTTTCTCTTATTTGTTCCTTAGTCCATTCAAGTTGACATACAGGATTAACCATCACAACTACTGTAAGCAGAGCTTAAGGGGCCATTCTAGTGGAGGCCTGGAAGAAAGCATGGCTGCAAAAGATGTAATTCCAGGGGAAAATAAAGACTTAGGCAGCAACTGGGATATTTTGATAAAGAGTCTAGCAGCAGTTTGCCCACAGCCCAAATGCTTGTCTGATGCTAAGTTGAAAAGCAATGGACTGATGTCTTTGGCAGAGGATATTTCAAGACTGCCTAATGTAGAAATGGTGACATGGATTTTAATCGTGAATATTGTGCAGATCTACAGTGAAGAAGAGGAGATGGGGCAGAAAGAAATGTAGAATGTACAGTTTGGATCTGAAAACTGCACTAGGAAGATTAAAGGTCAGGCCAAGGCATGTGAAGGAGAGGCTCCCTTTCATAAGGAGATTAAAGCAATTAAGGAGAGGCATGGAGATTTACAAGTAAACAAAAGAATCAGTACCTTCAGGGCAAGACCACACCCAGCTAATCCTCCACCAAGTCCAGGGCAGAGAAAAGTTGCAAATGTGGTTGAAATAGGCCAGGGTCCATCCCAAAATTGCAGCCAAACTCGGCAGTTTCATTCATGTGGTGCTGGCTTTAGAGGTATGAAGTTTGCAAGAGTGAAGGGGTCATCAGTTCTTCCTCCACGGTTTCAGAAAGCTGCCAAGGTCAGGCAGAGCGCAGCAGGCGTGTCTCTGCAAAAGTACGCCCTGATAGGCCATTGCATGAAGGTGTGAATGTGAAGCCTGGTTGGCAGCAGAGACCCCAAGAAGACATTTGAGTTGCCAGACCTGTGAGATATTTGCCAAGGAGAGCTGCATACCCGCAGTGGTATTGGCCCAAGAAAGAGATGTGTGTTGCAAGCAAAGCTGAAAGAGCTGAGCCATCTTAGCCCTTTGGAAGTCAAGTCCCAGAGATTGCATGTGGAGCTACTGGACTTGGCGTTTGCCCTGCTGGTTTTTGGTCTTGTTTTGGTCCAGTATTTTCTCACTATGCTTCTCTTCCTCCCTTTTGGAATGGGAATGTGTATTCAGTTCCACTGTATGTTGGGAGTTTGTAATTTGTCTTTTGATTTTACAGGAGCTTACAGTTTAGGAGATTGGCCTGAGTCTCAGGGAGACTTTGGACTGTGGACTATTAAATGGCATTGAGACTAGTAAAGACTATGGGGACTTTTAAGGTTGGACTAAATGCATTTTGCATTTTGTATGGTCAGGAGCCTATGGGGGCCAGGGAGTGGAATGTGGTGGTTTGAATGAGTGTCCCCCATAGGCTGTAAGTATTCAGACATTTGTCTCCAGTTGGTGGCACTGTTTTTGGAGGTCTTAGAAGGTGTGGCCATGCTGGAGGAAGAGCTTCACTGGGGGCAGGCTTGGTGAGTTTTAATAAGCCTCGTGGTCTACAGTTGCTTCCTCTTGGCTTCCTGTGCTCTTTGTGAGATGTGACCCTCGGCTTGCTGCTCTAGATCCAGCTGCCACACCTCCCACCACAATGGACTCTAATTCCCTGCAACCGTCAATCGTAAGCTCAAATAAGCTCTTCCTTTTTATAAATTCCTTGGTCATGGTGCTTTATCACAGCAACAGAAAAGTGACTAATACAGCAGGTGATGGTCTGAGCAGGTGAGGGTGTGGACTGGTGAGAGGTATGGCACATAAGCATATGGGGAAGTTAGGAGGAAGGCAGGTGACAGTGTTGGTAGATGAGGTTATGTGTAGGTCATAATCTTCGCACATCAGGGTGATGTCAGGCAATGGTAGGTGACAGTGTTTGGAAGTATGGTCGTGGTTAATGGAGGTGTTGGCTCACTTGTGTATAGGTTGTTGGAAATTTTAGCAGCTGATTTTGTTGTTAAGTGACTGTGTTTATAGCTATGGTAGTTTAGGTGAGAATGTCCCCCATAGTTTCAGTTATTTGTATACCTGTTCCCCAGTTAGTGGTGCTGTTTGGGGGGTTAGGAGCTGTGCCCTTGCTGAAGGAAGCAGGGCTCTGGGAGGCATATTTGAGCATTCATAGGCTGGCCTGCCTCCAGTTTGCTCCCTCTGCTTCATGTTTACCTTGAAGTGTGTGCTCTGGGCTCCTGCTCCGATGACCTACAACCATGCCTCCCCAGCAGCATGGCCTCTCCTTCTGGATTACTAAACCAAAAAACCTTTCTTCCATAAGTTGCTTTTGGTTCTGGTGCTTTGATCACAACAACGGAAAATTAATGTAGATGATGGTGCTGCTGGGTAGACTGTTTGTGGGTAGGGTGTTGGTATGTGAGGGTTTGCTGGGTAGACTGTTGCTGGGTAAGGTGTTGGTAGGTGAGTGTGTTAGTAGGTGATACTGTTGCTGGGTAGACTGTTTATGGGTAGGGTGTTGTTAGGTGATGGTTTTGGTAGGTAGGATTTTTGTATGTAGAGTGTTGGTAGGTGAGGGTGTTGTTAGGTGAGAGTGTTGGTAGATAGGGTGTTGCTAGGTCAGGGTATTGGTAGGTGAAGGTGTTGTTAAGTGAGGGTGTTGGTATGTAGGGTTTTGGTACATAGGATGTTGGTAGGTAGGGTGTTTCTAGGTGAAGGTGTTACTACTTAGGGTGTTGCTAGGTGAGGGTGTCAGTAGGTAGAATATGGTAGGTAGAGTGTTAGAAGTTCAAGGTGTTGATAGATAGGCTATTGGTATGTGAGGGTGTTGATAGGTAGAGTATTGGAAGGTAGAATATTGGTAGGTGAGGGTGTTAGTAGGTAGGGTGTTGCTAAGTGAGGGCATTAGCAGGTAGGGTGTTGGTAGGCAGGGTGTGGTAGGTGAGGGTGTTGATAGGTGGAATATTGGTAGGTAGAGTGTTGGGAGGTGAGGATCTTGGTAAGCTGTTTGTATGTGAGGGTGTTGGTAAGTGAGTATTGGTAGGTAGGGTGTTGGGAAGTAAGTTTGTTGGGAGGTAAGGTGTTTCTAGGTGAGAGTGTTGCTAAGTGAGGGTGCTGGGAGGTAGGGTGTTGGGAGTTGATGGTGTTTGGAGGTGACACCAGCTATGCAACTATGCATTGGATGACAGAACCCTCAACTCTGCAATTTCCGTGACCACATCTAGATATGCCTGTATCCAGGCAGCTCTGCCTCTTGATTCTTAAGTGCTTTCTCTTGGAAGCTATGACTCACACCCTGGCCTATGGCTTACTTGCTTCCTCACTTCAGGCTCCATTATCTCTTAAGGTTTCGGAATGTGGCTCAATAATAGGGCATATGTTCAACATGTGCAAAGTTCTTCAGTTCCCTACACCAAAAAAATATTAATAAAGTTACTTAATACAAGTGTCATTGGGGAACTCTATCTTGTCACAGAGCAGCAATCCCTAAAGACACCTTTGTCCTAATCCTGAAACCCAAGGCTCTTTTCAGACATGGCAAAGGGTTGGTGTGACTTTGATAAGAACCTTCAATTGGGGAGATTTTCCAGGCCCTCCAGCTGGGCCCAGTGGAAAAAAAGAAATAGGAAAACCCCAGAGAGAAGTAGCCACAGAGCAGAGGTCACCATGCTGTGCTGTAAAGATGAGGATGGGCCCTGGACACTGAGGTGACCCTAGAGGTAAGAAAGACCAAGGAAGCATCTTCTCTGGGGCCCATGGTAGGCCTGGCCCTGCCACCCATGGCCGCAGCCAGAACACAGTGCTTCGGACTTTATGGTGATGTCTTAGTTTACAGATGCCATTTTCTTTACAGATGTTCAATCCTGAACCAAAAGCATCAACAGCAAGACCAGTTAGGAAAAGAACAAAAACTTAAAATAAAAATGACAAAAACTTAAAATAAGAATGACATCCATCCCCAGCTGAGAGTGAGCCAAAGCTCAGCTTCACCTCCATTCCAAATGAAAGAACAACATAAGAAAGAATAAAGAATTAAATATTTGCAGGATTTCTCTCCAGTGTAAAGATTTTTATCCCTTCTAAGATGTGAGGCCTTAGTAAATCACTCAGCACATTCTTCAAAATTGCATGTTTTCTCTAGAGTGTGCATTGTCTGATGTCTCCTAAGACTTGACATTTGAATAAAGGCCTTATTACATTCTTCACCTTTGTAGGAGTTATCTGCATTATAACCTCTCTCATGTCTTCTATGTGTTGAGTTCGCCAGGCAAAGCCAAAAAGAAAACTGCAATGTAATGTGGAGAATAGGACTATCAAATTTTCAGAGATTTATGAAGAACACGTGATAAGCATAAATACAATATACAACAATATTTAGAAACGTTAAAGTAAAAAAAAAATAAAAAGCTATGGAGTAAAAGTAGGAGCTGAAATCAAAGCTAAAATGAGAAAATCTAGTCAGTAAAAATAGAGTAGACGATATATGAGAAATAGAGAAATAAGTGGATATACAATCAAAAGAGAGTCAGTTAGAAAACCCAAATGAATATTAACAGAGCTCTGCATTCCAAGCCATAGATTACATGAGAAAAATAGTAAGAAAAGAGTCAATACTTAATTCTGTTAGGGTAAAATACCAACTCATTACAAATTAAGAACTTGCAATCACATCAGAAAATTGTCAATAATGTCCAGAGCCAGAGCAGCATGAAATAATTAAAAAACAAATTGAAAAAAAAAAATAGCTGGGCATGGTTGTGCATGCCTTTAGCCCTAGCACTCGGGAAGCAGAGGCAGGTGGATCTTTCTGAGTTCAAGGCCAGTCTGGTCTACAGAGCAAGTTCCAGGACAGCTGGGCTTCAGGGAGACCCTGTCTTGAAAAGACCAAAAAAAAAAAAAAAAAAACAGATGGAAAGCAGTGGTAGTGAACATGACTTGGAGAAGTGGTATCTCTTAACACTGATGGAGAAGGAAGGGCATTTGAGAAAATGCAGAATTCATGGTAAGCAGCCATCACTTCAGAGTTATTGTAAGCAAACAGGATACACAGAAGAACAAGACACTCAAATTCTTGGGAACAGAAGACAGAATCCAATTGTGATGAGTAATTGATGAATGCGCCTTGTCCCAGAAGGAAGGCACCATTAGCAACAAATAAAACCAAATAAAACTAATATTAAGACTAATAAGAACTAAATAATTAGAAATAATAAGAACTAAAAAGAACTAAATAATTATCAATGATTCCCACAATGTGAACACTAGCAAAATCATCCCAAATAAAAATCCCCTCTAAAAATATTATTAAATGAATATAGTCTCAAGTCACCAATTAAAAGACAGAGTCTAGAAGATTGAGTTCAAAGTAAGATTCAACTATCCATTTTGTCCCCAAACAGACTTTACTGACAATGACATCCAGAAACCTAGAATTAATTATGGCTTACAAACTCCCAGTTAAAAATAATATATAAACAAGTTGGAGAACGATTTCCAATTTGTTGTAAAGCAGACTGTAAGCAAATGTAGGTGTAAGTTTGTAGCCCACCTAAGTCAGGGACTTCAGGAAGCCAACTGAGGAAGAAATTCCAAGAAATAATTATCCTGGAATGTGTTTCTGTAACCCAAGAAATGTTGCTGCAGCATCATGCAATCATGCTTCACCAGAGACCAGAACCAGGCCTCACTCTCCAGATGCTCCTACTGATACCAGTCACAGTCCCAGTTTGCCTCAAGATGCTTCTACTGATACCAGCTGCAAGATGCACCTAGCCCATTCCCCAATCTCCTCACACCCCCCACTTCCTTGAAAATGCACTTCCTTATGTGCCTGGGTATAAAACTGCCATTTGGGGTACATTCTAACGCTGCTCATCAGGTTTATTTCAGGCCGGCTTCCATGCCTGAAATAAACCCAACTTCCTTCTCATCAGAGTCCTTACATTTTCTCCTCTGTGCCAAGTCTCCCCTCAAAATGAACCTAACAGTAGGTAAAACAGATAAAATTATCAGTACATATCAGTAAAAATATCATGTATAAAGAACTATTGTAGATATTTTTGCACATCATGTTATAATTCCAGGTAGAAAAAATGGTAAAGATTGATACCAAAATAATAACAGTGATCAACTTCTCTCCACCAAGTCAAACTATAGGTTTTTCAAAAATTCAGTGGAAAAAATCTCTCAAATCAGGATTTCTTACATAAATACAGTTTTAAGGACATCCATAGATTGCCACTTAGAAGAAGGAAGAATGAACCAGAGATTTACATAGAAACTATTCTTTATAAAGTATCATGTAAAACAAAAGTTTTAAAAATTGATCACCTATTGCTGGAGAGATGGCTCAGAGTTTATCAGTACTCACTGCTCTGGCAGAGGACCCAGGGTTTAATTCCTAGCACCCACATGTTGACTTACAACCATCTGTAATACCAGTTCCAGGGGATCCAATGCCCTCTTCTGACCTCTGGGGCATGGCACAGCATGGGTACCCTTACATACATGCAGGCAATACACTTATTAACATGATATAAAAATAATGAATAAAAATAAAAAATAGGCATTTATTTTTAAGTAATTCAGTAACAAAACTACAAATAATCCAGGCCTGGTGGCACATGCCTTGAATCCCAGCACTGGGAAGGCAGAAGTAGGCAGATCCTCAGACCAGCCTGACCAGCCTGGACTACAGGGAGACACTGTCTCAAAACAAACAAACAAACAAAAAACCAAAAACAAAAAACTACAAATAAACTGGAAAAGAAATCAAAGATAGTACAGAAATATTTGTTCATTAGTGGAAATTTACTTTGAATGAATTTTGTGTGACTGTTATAGGCAAAGGGGGAATTTACAAATTCCTACAAATTTCACCTTTGAAGAAAAACTTAATGGATAAAAATCATGATCCCCAATAAAGGTATGAAACAAAATAACAAAAAATAGAATTCAAATTTCCCCTTAATAAAGAAGAAGCAGGGGCTGGAGAGATGGCCTAGCGGTTAAGAGTACTGACCACTCTTATAGAGGACCCGGGTTCGATCCCCAGCACCCACATGGCGGCTGAGAACCACCTGAAACTCCAATTCCAGGAGAACTCCAGCTCCAGGGGAATCCGACACACTCTTCTGACCTCCGCGTCATTGCACGACACGGGTGCACAAACTTGCATGCAGACAGTACATTCATGCACATACAGTAATAAATAAAAAAAAAAATAAAAAAGAAGAAGCAAAACATAACTCAGTTGATGGTAAGAAATGACCAATACAGAAAAAGAAAGAAAGCACACAATAGAAAACGATACATAACATCAATCTAGCCATTGAAAAAGTCTGACCAAAGACTGGACAAGGTAACCACAAAACTGATAGAAACAAACAGATTAATAAAACCAGAGGTGAGAAGATGTGGTTAAAAGAGACTTCAATGATATGCCATATGTCGTTAAAGAATAACTGATGACATGGTCAAAAGGAGGAAATAGATCTTAAAAAATGCATAAATTCCTAACAACTTTTGACCTGTCAATATTAAATGCAAAACAAAGAAATGGATACACTGTTTCAATGACTCCAAGCAATTAGAGCCCAAGTCTAGATAGGTTCATTACTGATATCTCCAAAATATTTTTTCACTCATTTGGAAAACAAATAAATAAAAATGCAACTACATACAAAGCCAGATAATATCTATGTATCAATATTTATGCTGGAAGTTCTGTATTATATTTGTGAGCATTTAAAAATAGGAGAACTGATAAGGGTATGTGAGATACATTTTCATTTTTCTCACACTTTCTTGATATTTTTGAGACAGGGTCTCCCTTCAATCACAGCTGGCCTGGAGCTCGCTCTGTATAACAGGCTGGCTTTGAATTCACAGAGATCCCTCTGCCTCTGCCTCCTGAGTGCTGGGATTAAAGGCATGTGCCACCATGCCCCACTTCCCACACTTTTTATTATTCTCTGGGAATTAAAGGAATGTATTCTGATCATATACACTTCCCCTCCAAGAAGTCATGATGAATTCATCCCCTTTGCCTGCCTACTAAACATTCAGTCCTCTTTTTTCTTCCTGTGTTTTTCACCAAAGAGATGAAATCTGCTCTATACATAAACACCCGAGTATGGCACCATCTGCACAGATGGATGACATAACTGACATAACTAGCTTGAGGAACACTGATTCCCTCCCAGCACCTATCAATTGTCAATAGCTCCAGAAGAAAAGGTGAAAGTATGTGCCTACCTCTCACTCTGCATTTTGGGATTTTCTCTAGTTTGAGCTTGTGCAGTACTTATAAGTGATGCTATAACCGCTGTGATTTCACATGTGCAGTTGCCCTGGGGTTCCCAGAAATCCTTTTCCTTGTAGTCATACGCAGCCTTTGGATGCTCAGTCTTTCTACTTATTTTACAATCCCTGAGCCTTCATGGGGTTGTTGTGATAGAGATGTCCCACCTGGGGCTGAATACTCACAAAGACTGTTAGTATTAGCATGAGGACAAGTGTGTGTCTCTGTGTTAAGCAACATCTATAGCAAAAATTCTATAATGAAGCCTGAGAGAGTAATTAATCTGTGTCTCTCAAGAGAAGTCAGACAGATTAATTTGATTATATCCTTTTACCAGAATAAGAGTAGACTGTCTATTGGGGTTATGAATTGGGTAGTCAATGGTGTTATTTGAGTTATGTACATTTTCTTGAACAGAAAGACAAGTGGTAGATATTCCCTGTGATAAAATTAATGCTGGATCTAGTTATCAAATATGTGGGTACAGTTCATTAGACCAGAAAGTTGAAAAGAGAGGGGCAAATTACATCCCAAATGGTAGAAAGAATATAGGATAGTGAGAAAAATGCCATGTGAAATGAAACCATGATATTGTGTGTTCGTCGCGACCCCCTTCGTCCAGCGAAAGAAGACACGACACGAGAGCGATCTTCCTCGAGCAGTTTATTCGGGCACCCTTACATCCGCTCTCACCCTTTCCCTTCCCGGTTCACCACCTATAAGGCATGTCACAACCAATCAACTTCCACCACGTGGGTCTCAAGGATAGGATATCTATATGCGGAACAGAGAGCTTCAGCAAGGCCAAACCAAATAAGGACATGTTTACTGCATGGAGCGCTCACCCCCGTGGGGGTGGGAGGCGGAAACCGGCGCCATCTTTGAGGCGCGGCACTTCGCAGCTCCCAACGTGTGTTAGGAGAACAAAAGTGACAGTGTGAGGGAGAACAGGGAAGAGGGAAGGCAGTGAGAGGGGTGGATCAAAACAAGAAGTTAGAAGGAAAATGCAATATAGCACTTTCTGAGAGTTAAATCTGTTTTAAAATTGAATGTAGGGCTGGAGAGATGGCGTAGCAGTTAAGAGCACCGACCGCTCTTACAGAGGACCCAGGTTCGATCCCCAGCACCCACATGGCAGCCGAGAACCATCTGAAACTCCAATTCCAGAAGAACTCCAGTTCCAGGGGAGTCCGACACCCTCTTCTGACCTCTGCGACGTTGTACAACACGGGTGCACAAACTTGCATGCAGACAGTACATTCATACACATACAGAAATAAAAAAAATAAAGTGAATGTATTAGAATCTTACCATCAATGCCTGGTGAGTAACAAGAGCAGGGGGAATGGCCACTCTTGTTTGGGGGGCTTTGGGACCCTAAGTCAACAGCTTCAAACCAAGTGTCCATTCCTGACATTGGACTTTTTCTTTGCTAACCTATGGTTTCTAGTAGGGTTAATGTGAACCTGTTGCAAGGTTTAAATGCGGGGCTGGAGAGATGGCCTAGCAGTTGAGAGTGCTGACTGCTCTTGCAGAGGACCTGGGTTCTATCCCCAGGACCCACATGGCAGCTGAGAGACGTCAACTCCACTTCCAGGGGAATCCAACACCCTCTTCTAACCTCCATAGCATTGCAGGACATGGGTGCACAAACCTGCATGCAGCCTTGGGCTGGAGAGATGGCCTAGCGGTTAAGAGCGCCGACTGCTCTTGCAGAGGACCCAGGTTCGATCCCCAGCACCCACATGGCGGCTGAGAACTGTCTGAAACTCCAATTCCAGGAGAACTCCAGTTCCAGGGGAATCCGACACCCTCTTCTGACCTCCGCGGCATTGCACGACACGGGTGCACAGACCTGCATGCAGACAGTACACTCATACACATACAGAAATAAATAAAAATTAATAAAAAAATAATAATCCTTATAAAAAAATAAGTAAATAAATAAATAAATCCTTTTAAAAAAGAGTTTAAATGCATGTAAACACATTTTAAGAAGCTTCTATGGGGTTGGAGACATGGCTCAGTGGTTAAGAGCACTGGTTACTAGTGAACAGCATCCAAATTCCATTCCCAGCACCCACATGGTGGCTCACAAACAACTGTAACTCATTTCAAAGGATCCTATGCCCTCTTCTGAAATCCAAAGGCACTGAAGGACATGAGAACACTTACACCCATGCAGGCAATACATTCATACACATAAAATAAGTAATAAATATAGTACTTGTAAATAAGAGAAACTTCTATACTGCTGCAGTTCCATATGTCTTTTCATGGGTCCTTTAGTGTTAGTTAACTCTCTGAACACTCCCTCCTCTGCCATGACCTCCCACTCCACACTCATAATGAACCCTTCCTATGCTATAGTATGCTATATTCCTTCTCTTGTTTATATCGCTGCATTTTGTTTCCCTTACCATGAATCCTGCATCTCACCTCAGCCATTTTTAGTTTTAGTAACTGCTCAAGTTTCCAGTTGAAACATGAACGTCTAAGAATTTATTGCTACCATCCAGCTATAAAAAGAGAAAATGCAATGTTTTTCTTTCTGGGTCTGGGATATCCCTTTCAGGAAGATTGTTTCCCCTTCCACCAAGAGGAAACAATGTTTCTTAGCCATCTTTATTTCATCCACCATATGGCCTGTGTATTTCATAATTTATTTATTTGTAATACAGCTGAATTATATCTAGTTGTGTACATGTCCCAACTTTCTTTACATATTAACCTGATAATCTGATGACAATCTGTGTTGTTTCCATTCCTGACTATTGTGAAAAGGGCAGAAATGCCTTTAATCCTAACACTTGGGAGGCAGAGGCAGGTGGATCTCCATGAGTTCAAGGCCAGCCTGGTCTACAAAGTGAGCTCCAGGCCAGCTGGGACTAAAGGGAGACCCTGTCTCAAAAAGACAAAAAAAGGGGGGGGGCAGAAATGAGCATGGATGAAGAGGGAACTCTGTCTTTTGGGTGTTTACCTCAGAGTTGGATTGCTGAGTCATATTGTAGATCGATTTTGAGCTTTTTTCCCATATTCTAAACTATTTTATTGAAAAATCTACTTCCCTAAATGGAATGCGAGTAATGTTTGTTAGGCATTCTGATGGACTTCCTTCTATGTTGTCACATTTGATTTGATTTGTTGAACCGCTGAGTTTCTCTACTGGTTCTCTTGTCTCATATACTGTTTTCTGTACTCTCTCAAGCTGAACATTGGACTCCAGTCAGTATTGTGTATCTTCTCCATCAGGACTGAGATAGTATAAGTGCTGTCCAGTGGCCTGCAATTTGGGTGATTTGGATGCTTCACATTAAGAGGTATCCAATGCTGAGATAAAGGACAAATCTGTCTGAACTACAAGTAAAAAAAAAAAAAGGCAGGCATTTATTCCAGGAAATATGATCTCTCTCAGATGAATAGATGGCCCTTTCAGGTGAAGGAGCAAGAGAAAGTTCACATCTGGGAGGCACGAAGGGCTTTTGATAGGTTGGGGGGGTGATGGTGACATGATGTAATCAGCCAATCAGGTCAGGTCAATGGCCGGAAGGTGGGCCTCAGTTCTGGTGGTCTCATGGGAATTTGTACCTGCATCCGGATCCACAAGCTACAGACTGGAAAGCAAGACTGGTCTGGATGTGTGGGAGGGTTCCTAAAGGGGTTGGGAGGTCATGGCTGTTCCGGATGTGTGGGCCAATCTGGGGGCCTGGTCCAGATGTGTGGGGCTGGGCAGCATCCACTCCACACTAGGCACTGCCCTGGAGGAAGTACCCGAACAGTCCTAACATCCCAGACTCTTACGGTGTATAGGGCAATGACTCTGCTGTGGCTATTTCCTGCTGAACTGGGATGTTGAAGGGAGGGAGAGTTGGGAGTAGGCGGGGCTGTGGGGACAGGGATGTAGGGATGTAAAGACCATTCTGGAGACCTCCTGGATATGTTCCTGCAAGATGCAGCGGACACCAGTTGCTAAGATCAGAAGGAGTCTCCTGGCTGAGGTTGGAGAGGTGCTTCTTACTGTTAGGTGGTCTTGGTCAGAGAACAGGGTTTAAACCTGAGCTCTCCAGTTTCATCCATCCAGGTATCCTGAGCATGGACATGCCAGCAGTACATTGAATCTGGCACAGCATCACCTGCTCCAGTGAAGACTGAGACAATAACAAGACAAAGGGCAACCAGGCAGGTGTGTCACAGAGTCTGGTACCTGTGGCAGCAGGAGGAACAGAGGAAGGGTGAAAGTACACGTGGCAAAGGCTGCCATAACTGACCATTCAGACCTGTTCTTGAGAGTCTCTGGAAAACCTGAGAATAGTGGGTCCCAGCTGTTTGAAAGAGCATCCATCCTGGGTTAGGGCTTTCTTGAGTCTGGACAAATGGTACCAGTGTGGCTGACCTAATAGTTTGGCTGCTGACAGCATGGTAAGGATGACGATGTGGGGTCCAGTTCACCTGGGCTCAAGAGACTTAGGAAATAAAGTTTTGAGGAGGACACTGTCCCCTGGTGTGAGAGAGGGCAGGTGAGTGGTTGTTGACTCCACTGAGGTAGGAGCAGGGAGGCAATTGTCCACATGAGAGCGGAGGAGTGTGTAAGAGAGAGAGGTAGGGTAGGTAGTCTGCCAACAGGGGGGCTGAACCTGGTGGTTATGATTGATAAGAAAAGACCATCTGCCTCAACAGTGCTGGTGGAGGTGTGGTCCCTGAAGCCTGGCTGCTGGGTTCCTCTACTGTTTCTGGGCAGAAGTGGGAAGAAGTGTTTCTGGGCTTAAGTTGGGACTGAGGTGTAGGGTCCAAGAGAACCAAGCAGAAAACCTAAATACCTGAGGGTGCAGGGAGAGGAATGACAAAGGAGGTCCAAAAGTCTATGCAGAGAGAACACCATAATGGGCTGGAGAAGGGTGGGTTTGAGAGCTTCCCAGGTGAGTTCAGCCACTGCTGCTAGTGCCCTCAAACATAGTTGCCATCTGCAGATAGTGGGGTCAAGCTGTTTGAAGAGAAATCCCACTGCCCAGTATGAGGGCCCAACAAGTTGCTTCGGATGTGTCGGGAAAGGAAAGGGGTGTCCCCAAATGTCCATGGGCCCTGTACCCCCAGTCTGTGCGGGGGGAGGCATGATGGTGACATGTTGGAATCAGCCAATCAGGTCAGGTCAGAGGCCAGAAAGTGGGCTTCAGTTCCAGTGGTCTCATGGGAATTTGTAGCTGGATCTGGATCCACAAGCTCCAGATGGGAAAGGAAGACTGGTTTGGATGTGTGGACAGGCTCTGTGGGGGTGGGAGTGGGGGTGGGGCAGAGCTCGTCTGCATGTGTGGGCTCTTCTGGGCTCCATGGGGTGGACTAGTCCGGATGTGGAGCTGGGCAGCATCTACTCCACACTAGGCACTGCACTAGAGGAAGTACCTGGCCCAACCTAACACACATAAGATTTTTTTTTTCCACAAGAAAGGTGCTAAAGTAAGCAGAGATGGATTGCTACTTATTAATCCTCCTCCCCTTTCTCTTGCACAAGTAGAGAAAAAGGTGCACATTTAAAAGTTTTAATTTTGGCATTGATGGAAAATTATTCCTCACTTTGCAAATCTACTTGTGATCATTTTCATAAGCTTTATAAAGAAGTTTTAAAATGGAAAGAAAATAGGCAAATTCAAATAGATAATAGAAACTCAAATTTTCAATGCCATGAACTGTTGCTTGTAGTTGTTTTTGAAGGCTGGAGGTAATAAGGTGAACTTCTTATTATGAGGATTTACTGCTAGGTTCCACAGAGGAGGGCCACCATACTTTGTTTTTCTGAGACTATGTTACTACTTCGCTTAGCATAACAGCTTCTAGTTACATCCATTCATGATATCATCTTTCTTTACCGCTGCATAGAACTCCATTGTGTGCATATACCACATCTTCATTATCATCAACTCATCATTTGAGGGACACTTGGGATGTTTCCAGCTCTTCACTATAGTGAAAACAACTGTAATAATCATGGTTGTGCATGTATCTCTGCTATGAGATGAATCCTTTGGGTATACAGCCAGGAGTGGTAAGACTGGGTCAAATGTTCAGTTCATTTTTAATCCTTTAAGGAGTTCTACATATTGATTTCTAAAGGGTTGCAAATTTGTGCAGCCCCAACATCAGTGAATGAGTGTTCCCCTTTCCCCACAACCTCTCCAGCATTTGATATCATTTGTTTTCTTGATCATAGCCAGTCTTACCAATGTAAGATGAAATCTTAAAGTGGTTTTCCTCAGGACACCTCTGCTCCCTGCACATGCAGACCTGGTCTATTTCCCTAACTCTTCCATGATGGCCAACAGCTCTGCATATTTCTCTGAGAACCTGGCTATCTCTAGTTCCCTGGGAGTAGCCTAGTGATGGAAGTCCATGTTCACTCAGCAGCTGTTAGTACCGGTAGGCCATTGCCTGCTAGTGGAAGGGAAGAGGACACTTCCTGAGATGTTGAGGAATGCCCTGGGCACCTGCACATTTTTTGTTCTGGACACCTTGCTCTGCACTGGCAAATATGGCCATTACCAAAAGGATATTTCTTAATGTCATACCTTTCTATAACCTACTTGCTAACTATGTGCAAAAGAAGAGCAGTATCTCCTCCAAATTTTATGTGCAGACTATGATTTCAAGGAGTATAGCATATAAAATTAAGCCCTCAACACAGGAATAACATTTGACTTCTCTATAGCATACAAAATCAGCTCTACATATTTATGTAATGTAAAGAAACAATGATTTGTAGGTATTCTTCATAAATTTGACTGTTTATGACCATTCACTATAGACATAGATAGAGCAAAGATTTTGACTTAGCATTCTGTGGCTGGGCCTGTCTTTCCCCTTTCCTAACAAGCTTTGCAGTGAGGCCAGTGCTCCAGGTACAAAAGACACATTCTCCAGCTGCACAGAGCAGAACATGGCAGAAGAATCAAGGAGGAGTTTAAATGAAGAGTGCCTTGACTGTGTGTGCTCTCCATCAACAGAAAGAACAGAGATACAGTCCTTGAGAAGTGTGTCCTATAACCTGTATGTAACAAAAATTATATATATACATTATGGCATAAATATTCTAAAATTATCTTTGACAGTATTTTCTCCCTTTTATCCTCATTTTCTTACATAAAATTTATCAAAAAGGAACACATTGGTCAACTTTCACATACAATAATAACAGGATTCTGAGACCAGGGTTCCTCACTGGAGAGAGAAATGAAAACATAAAGATAGGTTTTTCCAAGATGGCTATTCCTGGGGCTGCAGATGCACTCTGAGAAGCTAATGGTAAAGTCGGAGAGGGGGACTTAGATGACCCCAAAAGCGTTGGGAAGTGTCAGAGGTGGTCCAAGGACATTTGGATACTTAAGGACTACAATTTGGCACTATAGACATCGCCTGAGGGCATCAGGAGACAACAGGGACATCCCGGGTGTCAGCTGAGCCTTTCTCCTACTGAACGCAGGTACAGACCTTGGCATCTGACCCAGGAGGATTGGTGGGTAGATTATGGGTGGTGGATGGTGATTCTGTGAGTACATCTCACCAAGTGGGTGATTGGGGCTCACTTCACTGGGATGTGGGGAACTCTAGCTGCACTGCAGACCAGGTGCTGTGACCTTCCAGCCCACAGGACCAGAAGTGCCTGGCGACCTCAGGGTGCGGGTTTTGTAGGCCTGGGGATTTCAGGTGGCTTGGGTGTTGTGAGGCTTAGTCCATTGGGTGAGCTCTTTGCTGCTTGAATGAGGGGGTATTATTCTGTGTAGTGTTAACATAGAGTTGAAATTTTGGAGCCTAGAGTGTCCACACCTGTACATCAATTAAGAAGTCAACCAAAACACCTGAAGAGTATAATCACCATCAGTGTCAGCTCAATAATCACCTGAGCTTCACATTAGAACCACTACCAACAGAAGCTATCCAAATGCCTAAAACTCAATGAAAGAAAGACTCAGGTGGATCTCCACCAAATACAAGAACCCTCTAGTTAAGACCCCTTGTATATAACTCAGGATACAGACTTCAAATGAACAATTATGACTATGAACAGAGAAATTAAGGAGTTGAGGGAATTTTTTTCTTTTTTTAATTTCTATATGTATATGAATGTACTATCTGCATGTAGGTTTGTGCACCCGAGTCATGCAATGCCATGGAGGTCAGAAGAGGGTGTCGGATTCCCCTGGAACTGGAGTTCTCCTGGAATCGGAGTTTCATACGGTTCTAAGCCGCCATGTGGGTGTTGGGGATCGAACCTGGGTCCTCAGTAAGGGCAGTTGGTGCTCTTAACCACTAGGCCATCTCTCCAGACCAGGAGTTGAGGGAATTTAATGAGCTTATGAACAAGGAAGTCCAGCTGCCATGTGGGTGCTGGAGATCGAACCTGGGTCCTCTGTGAGAATGGTTGGCACTCTTAACCACTAGGCCATCTCTCCAGTCCAGGAGTTGAGGGAATTTAACAAGCTTATGGACAAGGAAGTCCAGGACCTAAATAAGACAGGCATAAATTGAAAGAGGACAACAATGAATTGTGGAATGAAAGTACAAAAGATATAGAAACACTGAAGAAAATGCAAGTTGAAATAAAAAAAAGAAGTGCACCATTCCACAAACACCTTGGAAGGGAAGGGAGAAACTCTTAATCATAGAATGGATGAAGTAGAAAATAGAATATCAAGATTGGATGACAATATGGAAGAATTGGATAAATCAGATAAAGATTACGAAATTAAAACAAACACAACAAAGGAATAATCAGGAACTGCAGGATACTATGAAAAGACCAAACCTATGCATTATAGGGATAGAAAAGGAAGAAAATTCACAGGAGAATGATTTGGCACAAGTCTTCAACAAAATATTAGAGGAAAAATGTCCCAAATTAAAGTGATAGAGATACCTATACAAGTACTAGAAGCATATAGAACACCAAGCAGACAGAGCCAGAAAATAAATTCTCCACACCATATCATAGTAAAAACAAAAGATGTTCAAAGCAAAGAAAGGGTACTGAGGGCTGCAAAAGAAAAACAAGTTACCTACAAAGGAAAGCCTATCAGAATTTCAGTTGATTTCTAAATGCTGATGATGAAAGCCAGAAGACCTTGGTCTAAAATATTCCTCATTCTTGTTTGGAGAGATGGCTCAGGGGTTAGAGTGCCAAGTGCTCTTGCAGAAGACCCGGGTTCAATTTCCAGCATGCACATGGTGGCTAAGAACCATTTAGTGCCAGATGTGGTGGTGCATGCCTTAAATCCCAGCACTAGGGAGACAGAGGCAGGTGGATCTCTGTGAGTTCGAGGCCAGAATGGTCTACAGAGTGAATGTCAGGCCAGCTGGGGCCATAGGGAGGTCCTGTCTCTAAATAAATAAATAAATAAATAAATAAATAAATAAATAAATAAATAAATAAATAAATATTAAATAAGATAAAATATTCCTGTTTCTGAAAGACTATAGATACCAACAGAGAGTACTTTATCCAGCAAAAATGTCTATTATAATTGAAGGAGAAAGGAAAATGTTCCATGATATAAATAAGTTGAAAGAATTTCTCTCCAATAAGCCATGCCTGTAGAGAATACTTCAAGCAATACAAAAAGTGGAGGGCAGGTATGACTATAACCGATCAACACCAGAAAATAAATGATACTACCACCATGGAAATAAATCCTAAGGTAAGAATGTACTAGAAATCAAAATCATTGGAAGCAATTCAGTTCTCTCAGCAACAGTTTTAAATATCAATGGACTGAATTTTCCAATTAAGACACATAGACTAGTAGAATGGATTAAAAACAAAGGCCATCATTTTTTTCCAATGGGCTAGTGCCTGTGTGGGTTTGAACCCCACTCTTGGTACCAAATAACTGTATTAGTCACTTTTCTGTTGCTGTGATAAAACCACCATGACCAAGGGAACTTATAATAGGAAGCGTTATTTGAGCTTACAATTGACGATTCCAGGGAATTAAGAGTCCACTGTGTGGGGAAGCATGGTGGCCAAGGCTGGAGCGAAAAGCTGAAGTTCACATCCTCTGATGAGCACTGGAATGAGAGAGAGAGAGAGAGAGAGAGAGAGAGAGAGAGAGAGAGAGAGAGAGAGACTGGAGACCATGAGGCTTGTTAAACTCACTAAGCCTTCCCCCAATGACATGCTTCCTCCAGCATGGCCACACCTTCTAAGACCTCCAAGAACAGTGTCACCAACTGGAGACACAATGTCTGAATACTTAAAGCCTATGGGGGACATTCTCTTTCAAACCACCACATTCCACTCCCTGGCCCCCATAGGCTCATGACCATATAAAATGCAAAATGCATTTAGTCCAACCTCAAAAGTCCCCATAGTCTTTACCAGTCTCAGTTATATTCAAAAGTCTACAGTCCAAAGTCTCTTCTGAGACCCAGGCCAATCTCCTAATTGTAAGTTCCTGTAAAATCAAAAGACAAATTACATTTTCCCAACATACAGTGGAATTGAATACACATTCCCATTCCAAAAGGGAGGAATAGAGGCATAGTGAGGAAATACTGGACCAAAACAAGACCAAAAACCAGCAGGGCAAACACCAAGTCCAGTAGCTCCATGTGCGACTTCTGGGACTTTACTTCCAAAGGGCTAAGATGGCTCAGCTTTTCCAGCTTTGCTTGCAACATACATCTCTTTCTTAGGCTGGTACCACTCCCTGTATGCAGCTCTCCTTGGCAAATATCTCACAGGTCTGGCATCTTGAATGTCTTCTTGGGGTCTCCGCTGCCAACCAGACTTCACATTCACAGCTTCATGCAATGGCCTATGAGGGCCTTCTTTATTCAGGGACGCCTCTGCTGCACTCTGCCTGGCCTCTGTGCCTCTCTGAAACCATGGAGGAAGAACTGATGACCCCTTCACTCTTGCAAACTTCATGCCTCTAAAGCCAGCACCACGTAAATGAAACTGCCGAGTTTGGCTGCAAGTTTGGGATGGATCCTGGGTTATTTCAACCACATTTGCAACTGTTCTCTGCCCTGGACTTTTTGGATCAGAAAATCCAAGATACTTATCTCATTTTTAAAGATAGATATTATCCCAAGGATAAGGAGTGTAAAAAATAATACAAGTAAATGACACTAAGAAAGGAGTTGGTAGTATGTTAATACTAAATAAAATAGAATTCATAGCCTTTGGTTGTGTTTTGTGTGTGGGATATTTGATCACTAGGTAGAACATGTTTGGTATGGCTAGACAGGCTTTTTGCTAGGCCTATGCGGTGCGTTTCAGAATATCTGGAAGCTGGGCTAGGTGATGCAGGTCTTTAATCCCAGCACTCTGGAGGCAGAGGCAGGTGGATCTCTGTGAGTTCAAGGTCCACCTTGTCTACAGAGGGAGCTACAGGCAAGCTGGGACTAAATGGAGACCCTGCCTCAAAAACACCAAAAAAGCTGGACGTGGTAACACAGGCCTTAAATCCTAGCACTTGGGAAGGAGAGGCAGATGGATCGCTGTGAGTTCAAGGCCAGTCTGGTGTACAGAGTGAGTTCCAGGACAGCCAGAGCTACAGGGAGACCTTGAATCTTAAATAAAAAAAAATCTGGAAAGATTTGGTTGGCCAGAGCCTCCCCTGGGACTTGTAGGGTAATTTTAAGGTTTTTAATTTGTGGTGATGTGTTTGGGGATTACAACATTCTTCTAGATGGTTATAAATATTGAAAAGTTTAGTATATTGAAGTGGTTAAATGTTTCTAGTGTAGAATGGTATAAACACTAAAGCCAGCTTACTAATGGTCTAAATGGGATTTTAAACCTACAGGGTTGTGGATGGTTTTTAGTCCATTTCTGGCTTGCACTGGACTTCCAGCTGCAGATATGGATTAAAGGGGCAAGTAGGACCCCTGCATCTGCTCTGTATCACAAGATAGTCAGACAAGGTATATCATGAGTCTTTCTCATCTACGAGGCAGGGTCAGGTGCTAACAACAGGCAGGTAATTTAAGACAATGCAGGCATAGATGGCCTTTAACTCTCTAACCCTAACCATAACCCTAAATCTGACCCTCTAACCCTCATCACCTAACCCTAGTCCTACTCCTACTCCTAGCATTAGCCCTAGCCCTAGCCCTAACCATCACCCTAATCCTAACAACCCTAATCCTGACCCAGACCCTAACCATAACATTAACCCTAACTCGTACACCATTTTTCTACCTGGCAACTCGCCATACATAATCTTACCTATTTTACCTGTATGAGCGCTGAAAGAAAAGAAAATAAGCACCATTTTCCCAGCCTGGCATCATTTTTAAAAAAACAAACACCTACAAAATGTCAGGTTTCAGAAAGAAGGCAAATGAGGATGTGGGTGCTTTGTGGGGCAGGCTTTATGTTTTCCAAGGTGGCAGTGACACAGCATAATCATATACTGACAGCTCTGGAGCATTTCATGGTCAAGGGTTCTCAACATGACATCCCTGTTATTGGATGCGCTGGGAAGATGCTTGCTGGACACATGAAATTCCAATGCAGCAATCTTACTGTAGAAAGCAGAAGCATTGCAGGGTGAGCATGGTCTGCTGCTTGCAGAACCAAGAAAATGGGCTCTACCCGGATCCATCTGAAGCACCATGTCACTCAATTTTCAAGTCATGGGGATGTTATCTTTCATTGCATCCAAGTTTTCTTCAGATACTGAGTTTTGTTTTATTATTTTTTTATTACTTCTTTATTTTTTTTTTCATTTTTAACAATAAGTCATTTATGAGTACAAGCATCCTTCATGTAAAACCAATTTGCAAGCAGTTGTGCCCAAACCCACAAAGCCCATGGGTCCCACCATCCAGTTGAGGGGGCCTTGTATGTTCAATCAAGTTGATGAGTGTCCAGACTATATTGCTGTAGTTTCATCATTCACCCCAATCGCAGCCCTTACATTATATCATGTCCCCTCTTCCGCAGATTGTTCCCTAGGCTTAGAAAAGGGGCACAGGTGGATGAGAAGCAAAACAGTCTACTTTCTCTGGAGCTGTTGTCTTGGACTCTGGTAAAATCTGGCTGTTTCCTTTCATGGGCTGACAGTTGATCCAGGAATAACCTTTCAATCCTAATAATGAAGCACAAGCAATTAGATATATAGGTATTTAAACAGTACTAATTGTTATGGTAGGTTGCTTTGGTATAGACACAGATGTTTAGATGGTATGTTAATCCATGAATTATACTTTTTCTGTAAAATATGACAGGGTCTTACTGTGGCTTATAATCTCTCCTAACCACTAGAGGATGTAAACTTGTGGCATCGGCCGTGGGTTATTCCTCCAAGGAGAGAGATAATAGCCAATTAGATTTTGGATATACAGGCATATGGCTGCCACTGCTGCACAGTATTTCCAGGCAGGTGAGGTGAAGCTGGCACTGATGGAGGAGTCTTGCTTGACTCCAGGAGGCCTATATTTGCTTTATTGGTTTAGTGGCCTTTGGTTACACTCTCTGGTATCCCAGAGACCAACTGTACACTTGAAGTGTGGTCTCAATGCATCTTTCCCATGCTTACATCAGGTCTAGATACTGAGTTTTGATTCCAAGTCATAGTACAATACAGTGTTTCCAAGAAAAATCCCCAAATCACAGATTTAGAAACACCTCCCTGCCATGTCGAACCATAAATAAACACACTGTGTTTGGCCAGTTCTCCAGGACGAGATGGACTTATCTTCACAGACCCTGACGGAGAGCTAGAGGCAGAAGGAGGGATTGTGGCACTGGCTCCAGCAGGAAGAAGCCACTCTGCCACAAAATGACCACCTAGGTCAATGTGCCTTATACTTCAAACAGGGTGGAATAAAGGATTTGAATGTCTTTACTGTACAGAAGTCACGAACATCAGAGAAAATGACGTGATTTCCTGATTGGACAATCCCACAGCATTTTGAAGCATCACAGTTCCAACAGGATGGACAGTTTTCAGCATCGTGTTTGCATACATGTGTGTGTCTTCCTAAGAGCAGATTTTTACTTATATAATTGTTTGTTCAAATACATCATCAGGCATGGTGGTTCAACTTAGGCTACATGTAAGACCCTATCTCAGAAAACACTGTAAATACCAGTTCTTCTGTCGGGCGTGGTGACACACGCCTTTAATCCTAGCACTTGGGAAACAGAGGCAGGCAGATCTTTGTGAGTTCAGGGCCGTGTGGTCTACAGAGTGAATTCTAGGACATCTGGGGTTACAGGGAGACCCTGTCTCGAAAAGCCCGCCCCCAAATACACACACACACACACACACACACAGAAAAAAAAAAAAACAGTTCTTAGCCAGGTATGATGGTTCACATCTGTTTTTAAAAATTTTTTTTTATTTTTGTATATGTATGAATGTATTGTCTGGGTTCACATCTTTTATCCCAGCATTTGGGAAGCAGAGGCAGCAAATCTCTGTAAGATTACCTACCCGCCCCCCCCACCCCGGGTCAACATAGTGAGTTCCAGTCCAGCTGGGGCTACACAAAAACCCTGTTTCAAAAAAAAGAAAAAGAAAAAGTTCTTCTATTCAAGCGTCAACTTTTACAGAGCTAAGACATAACTCTGTGATTGGTGAATGTCAAGGAATGTGTGTCCAGGGCCATCAGTTAACATCACCTGGCAGGCAGTGTAAGAGAACATAAAGCACAGCTTGTGTTAGAAGCCACTGTGTATACTTAATCTTTAACTCAGAAGAACCCAGGAGAATTCATACATGGAAAATAATTATCTACACAAAATGACTAATTATAAGTTAATTTCTCATCATGCTGATTAAACAAAGTGATCAACCCCTTTTTCCCTCAATTCTTTCTTCACACTTTCAGGCGCTGTCCTCTGTACAGGAAACTCTTACATACTGTAGGTAGAAGTTACTTTGGTGGCTCCTCAAGAGAGCTGTCTCACCAGGGTGTCCACTCAGGACTGTACATCAGCCTGTCACACAGACACCCACACGGTATATTTACTGTAGGACCATTCACAACCATCCTATTATGGGCCTGGACTAAGTGTCCATCACACATGAGTGGATTAGGCCAGCATGGCACATATACACAATTATTTTATTCAGCCCTAAAGAGTGAAATTACATTTTTGAGCACCTAATCCCAATATCTGTCTTTGAGCTGTTTTACACCTCTGTAAATTGTAAATAACTAAGCCCAGCATGCAGGAGACTGAGGCAGAAAGATTTTACATTTGTAGCCATCATGGGCTACAGAGATAGACGTTGACTCTAAGAAATGTGTGTATGTATGTGTGTGTTTCTGTGTGTGTCCAGATGTCTACTGCTCTCCACATTAGTTTCTGAGACAGGGCCTCTCACTGAACCTGAAGCTCAGCAATTCGGCTAGGCTGTCCAGTGAAATCTGGGGATTGGCCTCTCTCCACAACCCCCTATGCCAGGGTTATAGATGACAAATATCACCAGGTTTTTACATGAGTGTTGGGGGACATAGATTTGGGATTTTGTACACTGGTAATCTCCTCAGCTCTGCAAATAAATTTTTCATACAGAAAGGTAACAGCAGTGCACAATACACTTTGTTCAAATGCTTGTAAAATATGCCCTCTCTTGGGGCATTTATACTTTTTGTCCAACTCAGAAAGAAATAACTTTTGCTTCCACTTGTTCCAGCATCCTTAAAAATTTATGCTTTTCATGGCTTCTCTTTTGAGCCTACTGTATCATGTGCCCAGTTTCTTTGTTAACTAATGGATTAAGGTACTTAACATGCATTAATTATTATTTATAAATATAGCCATAGGATTCTTCAGAAAACCCAAACAATAAACACCCCAAATGTGCATCAACTGAAGATATAGGAATAAACAATGGGGTGTTCCTAGAGGAACATGTTACACAGCAATGAAAATGGGCAATGGATGCTAAAGACATCAACATGGATGATCATTGTATCCATAACACTGAGTGATAAGAGGTGGAGGCAAACTAGCTCATATTGCACTCTTCCATGTGTGTGCATCAAAAGCAGATAAATGATAACCTGGAGACAGAGAGCAGGATGGTCATTACTCTTGGTGTGCTTTTAACTGGAAAGATTTAGAAGAGAACCCTGGATTTCCATTCTTGGTTGAGAGCAACGTGGGTCACCACATCAGCAAACACTAAGCTTCCTAGCTCACCAGCACACTTCAGTGTACACTGTGTCCCAATGAAGACCATAAAGGAGCCATCACCAAGCCACCCACACTGATAACACAGGCCTACAACATCACTGAGCCCCCTGCATGGACAATATATTCTTGGCTAGCTATAGCTAGCTTTGTTTGGCACTTAGCCTTCATATACATACTTTGCATAGATAAAAAACAATCCTTAAAAGGTTGGAATGGTTAATCTTTCTCAGCCTGACTGAGATGAGAGATATCTACTTAGTAAGACATAACTCTGGCTGTATCTGTGAGGGCATTTCCAGGGGAAACCAGATGGACTAAAATGGGAGAAAGTGGCCAGCACCTGAATTCACTCTCCCTGGGCATAACAAAATAGGTCAATTGCCCATCATAAATAATGTCACTTGAGCTGGGCATGGTGGCACATGCCTTTAACCATAGCACTTGGGAGGCAGAGGCATAAGGATCTCTGTGAGTTCCAGGCCAGCCTACTCTACAGAGCATGTTCCAGGCCAGCTGGGGCTATAGGGAGACCCTGTCTCAAAAAGACCAAAAAAAAAAAAAAAAAAGAATGCCAATTGTGGGGCTGTTGAGCTGGCTCAGCAGTTAATGCCACTTGTAAATTCTCATTACATTCTTTTTTTAATATTTTATTATTTTATGTTTATGAGTGCTTTGCCCGAATGTATGTAAGGGCAGCCATGTCATCCAATGCCCACAGAGGTCAGAAGAGGGCATCAGACCCACTTGAACTTGACCTGCAGATGGTTGTTAGCCACCAGGTGGATGCCAGGAACTGTACCTGAGTCATCTGCAAGAGCAGCCAGTGCTCTTAACCACTCAGCCATCTCCCCATCCCCACCATGACATTCTTTTAATAAATTTATTCATTTTTCACTAACTCAAATTTACTTCAGTTTCAAGGATTAATTGCACGTGTCAAAAGTTTACTTTTCATGCCACAAGAAGTGAAGATCAATGTACAGCATGTACTCTGAGTATGACCATGGCTAGGCACTCTCACAGTGAAGCAGTGTCATAGAAACTGGCATCACACACCCAGTCGAACAGCCAGCTAATCACAGCCAGACACAGCTAGTCACAGGTAGTGACATAGTGCCATAGTCTCCAAGTCTGACAGCCAGCCACAGTCACAGACACATTCACACAATCATGCAGTCACAGTCATGCAGTACACACAGTCACATAGCCACACAGAGTCATGCAGTCACACACAAATGCTCACAGCTGCAGTCACTCAGAACACAGAGCTGCACAGTCACAAACAGTAATACAGCACACAGTTTCACAGTCATGTATTTGACACACACTCAAGCGCTCCTGGCCAGGCTACAGCTGTGTGTGGCAATGGGACTGAGACTGCTGCTTCTTTCTGTAAAGACACCGTTTGCTCCTTGCACCTGGACATATCCCTCAGCTCTCCTTGCTGGTAAGTGACATCTGACTGCAGTAGTATAACAAAAATTTGACCTATGCATTCATTTTCACTACCACCATAATGGTGATGACAGGAATGACCTCCTGTGCTCCACACATAAATCATTTCTCAAAAGCTCCCTAGAAGGATATAAGAGAAAGAAACAACAGGTGTATAAGCTTCATGAACTTTCCCCAGGACATACAAGGGGCTTGAGCAGGTTTTTATCCTAAATGCCTGTACCATTCATATCCCACTGTGTCCTCGGGGGTCAGGAGGACCCCATAATGTACACTGCTCTGTCTGCCCATGGCTTTATAGTCACTATAGTCCTCACTTCCTTATACAAAAAAATATTAACTTTAATGACAGTGGGTTATGTGTTTGTAGAAACATATAAAACATGCTTATTTGCTAGCCAGGCATGGTGAGGCACACCTTTAATCCAGTACTTGGGAGGCAGAGTTTGAGGCAGGCCTGATTGACCTGGGAATACAGGAAGACCCTGCCTCAAAAAATACTCCCCCTTCCCCCCCAAAAAATTCCTTACTTGTTAGAGTCCACTACTAAAGACAGACAATTAGGGCTGTAAAAGCTCTAAACAATTTTTTTTGGTCTTTTCGAGACAGAACAATGAGTAAAGTTAAGACAAAATCTATTTATTTATCTGTTTATCTTTTTCCATGTTTACACATTCCTTTACCTCCCTGCCTCTTGGCTCCCTGTCAGGCCCTCTGGTACCTGATGAGTTCTCTGTCAACAGAATTTATTTAAGATCTTATTTAAGATCTATGTTTATCTTGAAGTTCAAAAATAATATCATTTTTACCACAAGATAATAAGGACAGCAAGCTGAAATGTTCCCATTGCACAGTTCTCTTTACATCCAACAGACTGTCTGATGTAGCAACAACCCATTCCTCTGGCAGGTGCTGTGCCACACTGTCCTGGACATTCTGGCTGAGGTTTCACAGCTTAGTTTTACCTAAGAGTTCATAGTGCACATCTGGGGTGGGTCACCTGTGTTTTCTGGAACTCTGAACACAGCCTGGTGAGTTGCCAGCTGTGTTGTCAGTCACCAGTACCCAGAAGGTAGAAATGGGTGAAATCCCACCTGAAGTTGGGCACCAGGTGGCATTTGTAGACCTGGCTGGCTTCCTGCTGGCTTCCTTCTTTTCGGTAAGTGCTCCAAATTTGTTTTCCCTTCCAGACACTCTTCTGTCACCTTTCCATGTTCTGTGGGGCCTTTACCTCCCTCTACCTCTTGACTCCCTGTCAGGACCTCTGGTATTTGATGAGGTCTCTGTCAACAAAATTTATCAGGAAGGAACATGAGGAAGAGAAGGCCATTCAAAAAGAGAGGATGATAGTTTACAAAAGAGACAGGGGAGAGGCAGCATTCAGCAGGAAAAGAAAGAGAAGGGGGAGAGGACAGCTGGCTCCACAAAGAAGGTCCCACAGGATCCCAGCACCACATGCAAACAAGGTTACCGGGGGGGGGGGTAAGTGAGGAGAGAAGGGCACAGCCATGCACTGATGCGCTAGTGCACTGCAGATCCTTGATTAGGTCAATTATGGGACAGCTGAGTCAGGAATATGAAGACATCCAGACACTTTGGAGATGAAGCACACTGGGAGCCAAACTCACTGATCTGTGGGAAGCAGCACTATTTGGATGTTTTTTCTGATTAATCTATCTTCTGTTTGCTAAGATACTCAGTACAACATTTCCTACCTCATGTCTAAACAACTCAAATTAACAGATAATCTGAATTGAACGTATAAGATAAAATTTATGTAGCAATATATGTGGAAATGTATAATATCCATTCTATCAGTGCTCTTCCCCTACAAAATGCTAGTGCAGCTGCCAAGTATACAAAGGCCCTATAGAAAGGGTAAAATTGGACTAGACTTTCTCTGAAACTGGCAGAAGAACTGGTCAGAGTAATCCACATGGTGCTGGGTTTGCAGGTATAAAAAGTGCAAGAGATATGGAGTCATGAACCAAAGTTGTAAAAAGGGGCTGAGGCCAAGCAGTGTGTGGTAGATTCCCAGTAAGGAGAATCCACTGCATGAAGTGGGAAGCCCAAGTTTCAGTGGAAATTGTGAGATATTGAAGATGTCAGGAATATGGGATAGCTAGAAAGGAAAGATGCCATGGAGTAGAGCCAGCCCCAGAGAGAGATCATGTGCTGTAGGTAACAGAGCTGGAAGGGTACAGTTACCCAAGACGGGGAGCCCAGCCACAGAATGGAGCTGCAGGGCCTGGCATTTGGACTACTGCATTCTACTCTCTCTTTGCTCTGGTTTCTCTGTACTATGCCTACCCCCCACCTTTGTAATGTATTTACATTTGCCATTGTATACTGGCAATATCACATTTAATAGAAGCTCACAATTAAGAGCCTTCCTGAGTCTCAGTAGATTCTTCCCTTAAACTTTTGAACACTGTTGAAGCTGGGGTAAGACATTGTTGACTGAGATAAATTAAACGCAGTTTGCATTATGAGTGGAGATGAGATTGCAGTGCCTGAGGTAGGATGCCAGCTGTTAATGTGCTGTGTCTGGGTGTCAAACTGACAATGGGTGGACTCAGCATGTCTAATCTTTATTGTCTACTTGACTGGAATTAGAATCACCTAGGAGATGCACCTCTGGGAATATCTATGAGAGCATTTGCATGGAGGCTTAAATGGGGATGGAAGACCCACCCCAAAGTGGGCAACAACAGGCTATGGACTGTGGTCCCAGCATAAATAAAGAGAAAAAGGAGAACGTGAACTGAGCACCAGCACTCACTGCTCTGCTCATGAGTGTGGACACAATGTGGCCATCCACCTCACACTCCTGTTGTCCTTGTCCTGCCTTCCCCAGCACACTGGACTATTCCTTCAAACTGTGAGCCAGCCTAGGGAAACTTAATGAAAATTTGTGTAGGAAATAAAGGCATGGATGAAGAAGAAATTAATTGATGTGGATTGTTTTGTGAGTGGGCTTTGCTAAACTGCTCAGGCTGGTCTCAAACCAGTCCTTCTGCTTCAGCCTCTGGAGCATGGAGATACAGGCTCATTCCTCTCCAGCTGGCCTACGTTGGTGTTGGTTTTAATGTCTCATGAGAACTGAAGAGAACTCACAAAAACAATATGCTTTAGGCTACAGTGGTATCTCTCTCAGTAAAAAACAAAAAGGTTATAGAAATTTAGTCTAGTTTACAGTCTGGAAAAAAAAAGTCAAAGACTGTAAGCAGCTTAAAGAACAATTCTTCACAGCCTAAGCATTTTCCCATATCAGGGGTGGTAAATGGTGGTCCTCTCAAAGTGGGACATATTAAACATCATGTTCTGTTTTCCTAGAAGTGAGCGGCAAAGGCCCTGGAATATTATAGGTAGATGGGTGTCCTTACTGCCCTGGGTCATGCTGTGTGTTACAGACTAGGGTAAAGTTTTTTTTTTTTTAATGCCACAAAGTGATTCCCTCCAACACTAAAGTGACCCCATCTCTTTGCCTCACAGACTCAGAGAAGACCTGTGTGCTGGATAGCTTTAGTGTCAACTTGACACACTTGGGTTGAGGGAGGCTCAACTGGGGAATTGGCTCCATTGGATTGGCCTGTGGCCACATCTGTGGAGTATTGTCTTGATGGTTGAGCAGTGCGGGCACTACACAATGAGTAGTGCCACCCTGGGCAGGTGGTTGTGTATGGTATAAGAAGGCAGGCTGGGCATGAGCCAGAGAGCAAGCCAGTGAATGGCATTCCTCCATGGCTTGTGCTTCAGCTCCTGCCTCCAGGTTCCTGCCCTGAGTTCCTGCCTTGGGCTCTATAAGTGATGAACCCAGGAGATGTAAGATGAATAAACCCTTTCCTCCCCAAGTTGGTGTCAGAGCAATGGAAGACAAACCAGAACAACCTGTTTCTACATTTTGAACGATTATGAGGAAGAATGGATGATGTACCTTATCAACATAAGCAAGGATATGGATATGACCTACATGTTCCTTGCCATGCATAGGTGCAGAGTGGGGGATGGCAGTGAGGGTCTCCCAGCTGCTGTGATCACACGTACTCTGACAGGAGACCTAGGGGAGATATGTGCAGCCCATGGAAGGGGCCAGAACAACCCACACATCTCTGGAGATTGATGTTTGCAGGCATAAGTCTCTGTTCTCCCAAACCTGCATAACCTTCTCTAATGAAGCATCTAATTCTGTTGTTGAAATCTATGTATCCAGGACTAGCCTCAAACTCACAACAATCCTCCTACCTCAGCCTCTTGAGAGGTGCAATGAATCATCTCCACTTAGAGAAATGTGTTCTGAGAGGTAAAAGTTCTAAAGAAGTGAAAACAAATGTACACTAAAAACCCACAGAAGAATGTCTGCCACTTCAGATCTATTCGTAAGCCCTGGAGTTATCCAGAATGCATTCACTTCAGACTCTTCATATTTGTAAGGTTCCTCTCCCATATGAATTGTCTCATGTACTCTAAGCATTATCATATGAGTAATGACTTTTCAGTTGATTCATGTTTCAGGTTTCTCCACAGTATGAATTCTTTTATGATGGCTAAGCTTTGAATACAGCATAAAGGACCTGTAACATTTTCATATTGTAGGGTTTCTCTCCAATATAAATTCTCTGATGTAATCTACAATCTGCAGTATCGGTAAAGGACTTGTCACATTCATTACATGTCTAGGTTTAATCTCCACAAGGACTTCTCTCATATAATCTAAGATGTGACACTTGACTAAAGGGTTTTTTGAAATTTTCACATGACTGAAAACTTGTTGCATTTTTCCTGTCTGTAGGAGTTCATACATTATAAATTCTCTGATGTACTATTAAGACTTGAGGTCTTGGATAAGGACTTGACACATTCTTCCCATTAGTGTGGTTTCTGTCCAGTATGAAAACTCATGTCTTCTAACAGTTGCTAATTTACTAATCAATTTGTCATGATGTTCACATTTGTATGATATCCTCTAGTATGAATTCTCTCACATCTTCTACTATTTGCTACTTTACTAAAGGATTTGTCACATTCTTCACATTTGTAAGGTTTCTCTAATCTTCTAAAATCTGCCTTTCAAATGAAGGACTTGCCAAATTCTTCATATTTGCAGGGTTTCTCTCCATTATGAATTCTTTCATGTCATCTAAGAGATGAAATACAACTAAAGGACTTGTCACATTCTTCACATTTGTAGGGTTTCTCTCCAGTATGAATTCTTTCATGTAGTCTAAGAGATGAACTACAACTAAAGGACTTACCACATTCTTCACATTTGTAGGGATTCTCTCCGGTATGAATTCTCTCATGTACTATAAGATTTATCCTCTGAGTAAAAGACTTGTGACATTCTTCACATTTGTAGGGTTGCTCACCAGTATGCATTCTCTCATGTTCCCTAAGATGTGCCCTTCGATTAAAGGACTTGTCACATTCTTCACATTTGTAGGGTTTCTCTCCAGTATGAATTCTTTCATGTGGTCTAAGAGATGAACTACAACTAAAGGACTTGCCACATTCTTCACATTTGTAGGGTTTCTCTCCAGTATGAATTCTTTCATGTACTCTAAGATCTGCCTTTGCCTAAAGGACCTGTCACATTCTTCACATTTGTAGGGTTTCTCTCCAGTATGAATTATTTTATGTAGTCTAAGAGATGAACTACAACTAAAGGACTTTTCACATTCTTCACATTTGTAGGGATTCTCTCCAGTATGAATTCTCTCATGTTGCGTAAGATTTGCCCTTTGCCTAAAGGACTTGTCACATTCTTCACATTTGTAAGGTTTCTCTCCATTGCTAATTCTCTGATGTGGTCTAAGATCTGCCCTTCCAAGAAAGGAACTATCAAATTTCTTGGGTTTCTTTCCAGTATGACTTCTTTTGTTTACTCTATGACCTGTGGGATTGGTAAACAATTTGTCACATTTTTCAAATTTGTAGGGTATCTCTCCAGTATGAATATGCTCATGTACTCTAAGATGTACCACCTGACTAAAGTACTTGACACATTCTTCACATTTGAAGGGTTTCTCTCTAGTTTGGATCACGTGATGACCTTTTCTATATGATATTTTTACAAAGAGTTGATCACGATCTTCACATTTGTAGAATTTCTCCACATTATAAATTCTCTGATGTCTTCTAAGTATTGAGTTCTCCATGCAACAACAAAAAAGAGCATGCATTTCAATATAAAGAACAATGCTGACACAACCAAATATTCTAAAAGATCACACATACAGAGATATATAACAAATATGTAATAAGCATGAATTAAAATTTCAAATGCCAACGCATTAAATGCAGAAATTGTAATATTAGAACTTTTTTTCAGCCAAGACCAGAGCCAGAATAGCATGAAATAAAAAATACTATCCTTTGAAGTCAGTGTATCACAGTATATGCACCTACATACATGTAAAATAAAAACAAATAAAACTATTTTTAAAGAAAGAAAAGATGTAAAATTAAAAGACATATACTAGCCCTCTGTGATAAGAGCAATATTCGGGCTGGAGAGATAGCCTAGTGGTTAAGAGCATGGACTGCTCTTGCAGAGGACCTGGGTTCGATCCCCAGCACCCACATGGTGGCTAAGAACCATCTGTAACTCCAGTTCCAGGAGAACCCAGTTCCAAGGGAATCTGAGACCCTCTTCTGACCTCTGTGGCATTGCACGACACGGGTGGACAAACCTACATGGAGACAGTACATTCATACACATATAAAAATAAATAAAATTAAAAAAGAGTAATATTCTATTGCCTCTTCGCTCCAAGAAATCCAGTTGCTAACAGTGACATCCTGAAACTTGGACCAACGATGGCTATCAAGCTACCCATATGTAAGCAAACTGGAATACCAAATTTGATATATCATAAAACAAACTGCAAACAAATCTAGGTAGAAGAGATAAAATTTGTAAGCACAGTGCTGTAGAGATGGCTCACTTTTTAAGAGTATGGGCTATTCTTGCAAAAGACCTGGAATAGATTGTCACCACACGTATGGTGTGGCTTGAAACTTTAATGCCAGTTCCAGGGGATCCAATGTGCTCTTCTGACTTCCATGAGCATTGTATGGCATGGATGCACTTATACACATTGAGGCAATAAAATCATACACACAAAAAGAAATTATTACATAACAGTAAAAAGAAAATAACATGTATATAAATAAAGTATAATAATTTCAAAACCAAATATAAACTTACTCATTCTATAGTACTAAAAACAATTGAAAAATATAATATTGGTTATGTTTCAATAGCAGTGGAGAATTTCAGTCACCCACTTTAAACTATAGGTACTTTTGTAACAATTGAATCTAGCAAAATAAATCTCAAAACCTGAATTATTTAATAGATGAAAAGAACGTCAGTATCTACATCATATTCCATAGAAGAAACGAAACTACCCAGTTTGTATGGAAAATTTACTAGAATTAACCACATTACAGGTTTTAGCACATGCATTGTCTTGTGGTATTGCTTGTGTATTTTTTAAGAAATAGTAGGATGCTACTACAAGAAAAGAGCACGAGATAGCAAAGACTCTATTGAAATACTGTTTAATGGACAGATTTAATTTGGATGAATTTGAGTCATTGTCATTATCAAGGAGGGAAATTACAAATTTGAACAATGAAGTGAAAACCATAATAAAACCTACCACAACATGTGGTAAAAAGCTTAAGGCACTTGGAAGTAGAAATTTTATGGATACAAATATCACCTCAAAATTCAACTCTGATAACAGATAAACAATGAAACTCACCTAATATTTCTTCTTAATGAAGGAGCTAAACACAATGTTTGATGCAAAAAAATAACAGAAAAGAAATCAACAAAAACACAAAGTAGAAACACTACCTAAAAGGAATCAAACAATCCTTAGAAAAGAATGACCAAGAACTAGTGAACTTACCAAAAAATGAAAGAAAATAACAAAGAATTACCAGTTAGCCTTTCTCCTGTCTTTCCCCAGAGTGACCTGGAACTATTTATGAGGGTAAATACATATCTGGAAAAGGAAATTTTCAGAATTACTGAGGCCTATTGGATACTGGTTCTGAGGTGTCACTATTTCCAGGAGACACTGAAAATTACTGTGGCTCTCCAGTTAGTGGATGGGCTTATGGAAGTTGGGTGACTGCAGTCTGAATCACAATGGCTCAAGTGGGTCCCCAAACTCATCCTGTGGTTATTTCCCCAGTTCCAGAATAAATAATTGGAATAGGTATACTTAGAAGTTGGAAGACTCCTCACACTAGTTCCTGTGGCTATTATGTTTGGAAAGGCCAAAGGGAAACCACTGGAATTACCTCTACCAGGGAAAAGAGAGAACAAAAACAGTATCACATTCCTGGAGGGATCGCAGAAATTAGTGCTGCCATCAAGGACAGTGGACTATCAAAAATGTTATGAAGTAGGCCAGGATGCAGAGGCAGGCAGATCTCTGTGAGTTCAAGGCCAGCCTGTTCTACTAAGCAAGTTCCAGGCCAGCTGGGGCTACAGGGCAACCCTGTCTCAAAAAGACACCCCCAAATTTAATCAGGTAGTGACTCCAATTGCAGCTGATGTATGAAATGTGATTTGCTTCCTAAAACAGATTAGCTCATCTGATACCTAGAATGAAGCTATTGATCTTGGCAATGCTTTCTTCAATACTTGTTCATAAGGACCACCAGAAGCAAATTACTTTCAGCTTGTAAGACCAGCAATATACTCTACAGCAAGGGCAAATTAATTTTCCATCCTTCGGCTATAACTTATTTCTAAGGGACCTTCATCACTTGTATCTTCCAAAAGCTACTGCACCAGTCCACTATATTTATAATGTTATGCTGATTAGATTCACTGAGCTGAAAATAGCAACAACTCTGGACTTCTTTGTGAAACATGTGCATTAAATAATGAGTAATAAACCCAACAAAAATTTAAGGGGGTGCTGCAACAGTGAAATTTCTAGAAATTCGGTGGTGTGTAACATGCAGAGACATTCTTCTAACATGAAGAAGAAGTAGTGGTACCTGGCCTCTTTGGATACTGGAGGCAACACATTCTTCACCTGGTGTGTCACAATGGTACCTATATCAAGTTACTAGGAAGGCAGATAGCTTCCAGTGGGGCTTAAAACAGGAAAAGGCCTTTCAAAAGTTTCAGTCTACAGTGCAGACTGCTCTACTCCTTGGGCCATGTGATCAAGCAGACCTGATGGTGCTAGTGGTGACAATGAAGACAGAGATGCAGTTTGCAGTTCAGGCAGGCTCACATAGAATAACCTTGATTGGATCATTTAAATCTGGAAGTGCCACCCAAAATGTGGGCATTAACTCCTGACAGCAACCTGTCTAAAAGTCTCTCTCTCTATCTATCTCTCTCTCTCTCTCTCTCTCTCTCTCTCTCTCTCTACACACACACACACACACACACACACACACATGCATTCACACACAAACGTGTGTGTCTGGGCGGGTGCATGTATGGGTGTGTATGTATGTATGTATGATGTCTATAATGTTCACTTTATCAGTTCTCCTTCTTCAGAGAACCCCCCGACCAGGATAGATCATTGTAGCAGGATTGGTTCTAGGAGTAAAGAACTGAAAGTTTATGAGTGCACAGAGCTTAGATCAGGGATTTCCCAGGAACACCTGAAGCAAGTAATTTAGTGACTCTATATAAAAATTGTTCGAGAAATTGCAGAAAAATAAGGAAAATAATGATGTTGGCTTGTTGCTCCTAGCATGTCTGGATAAAGTGATAGAGGAAAATAAGGAGCTCAGTGATAAAAATGACCAGCTCCAGATTCGAAACAACAGTTTAAAGGTTTCCAAGTGTGCTCTGGAAGAGAATCTTCTCTCCAGCAGCCAAGGAGCTAAAGCAGCAGAAAATCAAGCTGGAGCCCTTATTATACGTTTGGCTGATTTACAACGCAAATTTAATTCCCAGCCATGAGGAGTGTCAGCACTTAAAGTGAGAGCACTGGTGGGGAAAGGGTGGAACCCTGAAACTTGGGATGGAGATGTGTGGGAGAACCATGATGATGAGGATTTTGAACCCTCGGATTCTGAGGGATTTTCTTTATCTGAGGAATTAACCTCCCCACCCTCAGCAGAGAATCCACACCCTGCAGATCCCTCCTCCCCACCCTTGCCTGAGGAAATTAATCCCCCCCTCCCAGTGGGAGCTGATGTCCCTCAGGGCCCAACAATTGTTGCCTCTAGACCTATAACCAGATTGAAGTCTAAGCAAGCCCCTCAAGGTGAGATAGAAAGTGTGGTCCACGAGGAGGTGCGATATACTACTAAAGAAATTAATGAGTTTGCTGATTCATTCCGGCAGAAGCCTAAGGAATATGTGTGGGAATGGATTTTAAGGGTGTGGGATAATGGTGGAAGGAATATAAAATTGGATCATACTGAGTTTATCGATATGAGCCCACTGAGTAGAGATTCTAGGTTTAACATGGAAGCTCGAGCAGTTAAAAAAGGTGTTAAAAGTTTATTTGAATGGTTGGCTGATGTATTTATTAAAACATGGCCTACTAACAGCGAGTTAGAGATGCCTGATATTCCTTGGCTTAGTATTGATGAAGGGATTGTGAGGGTCAGGCAGATGGGCATGCTCGAGTGGATTCGAAGTGTAAAACCACATTCTCCACAATATGAGGACCCAGAGGACATGCCACTCACTGAATTTATAAGATGGAAAGTACTGAGAGAGACACCAGAACATTTGAAGAGCTTTGTTTTTGCTCTATTTCTTATGCCAGATCTTACAGTTAGAGAAGTTGTGGCTCGTTTGCATAAATTAAATGTACACGTAGTAGGTCTAACAGGACCTCAGGGTAGGCGTCAGGTGGCAGCACTGAATCGCAGAAGGCCAGATGAGCGTAGTTACAGTAATTATCATAATGGGTGGCAAAGGCAAAACAATACCTATAATGGCATGACCCGAAATGATCTTTGGAACTGGCTAATTAATCATGGTGTTCCCAGGAACCAAATACATAAGAAGCCTACTAAGTTTTTATTTGATCTGTATAAGCAGAAAAGCTCTAGAACGAATGACAGGAAGTCAACATTTGATTTTAGGAGTAGCGAATCCCGCCCAGTTGACCGGTTTCCAGACTTGAGACAGTTCACAGACCCAGAACCCCTTGAATGAAGGGGTGGCCGGGTTCCAGTGAGGAAGGACCTTGTCACAATACCAAAGAGTTATGCTGTTTGCCTTCCTCCTGTCCTTCCCCAGAGGGACCTGAGGCCTTTTACTAGGGTAACTGTACACTGGGGAAAAGGAAATAATCAGACTTTTCGAGGCCTATTGGATACTGGTTCTGAGTTGACACTGATCCCAGGAGACCCTAAAAAGCATTGTGGCCCTCCGGTTAAAGTAGGGGCCTATGGAGGTCAGGTGATAAATGGAGTTTTGGCTGAAGTCCGACTCACGGTGGGCCCAGTGGGTCCCAGAACGCATCCCGTAGTTATTTCCCCAGTCCCAGAATGTATAATTGGGATAGATATAATTAGAAATTGGCAGAATCCCCACATTGGTTCCCTGATCTGTGGAGTGAGGGCTATTATGGTTGGAAAGGCCAAATGGAAACCATTGGTGTTGCCTCTACCAGGGAAAATAGTGAACCAAAAACAGTATCGTATCCCTGGAGGGATTGCGGAGATTAATGCCACTATCAAGGATTTGAAAGATGCAGGGGTGGTGATTCCTACCACATCTCCATTTAACTCTCCAATTTGGCCTGTGCAAAAGACAGATGGATCATGGAGAATGACAGTTGACTATCGAAAACTCAACCAAGTAGTGACACCAATTGCAGCCGCTGTACCAGATGTGGTGTCCTTACTCGAGCAGATTAATATGTCTCCTGGTACCTGGTATGCAGCTATTGATCTGGCCAATGCTTTTTTCTCAATACCGGTTCATAAGGACCACCAGAAGCAATTTGCTTTCAGCTGGCAAGGCCAACAGTATACCTTTACTGTCTTACCTCAGGGGTATGTTAACTCTCCAGCGTTGTGCCATAACTTAGTTAGAAGGGATCTTGATCGCCTGACTCTTCCACAAAATATCACACTGGTCCACTATATTGATGATGTTATGTTGATTGGACCCAGTGAACAGGAGGTAGCAGCTAGCCTAGACTTGTTGGTAAAGCATATGCGCATGAGAGGATGGGAAATAAATCCAACTAAAATTCAAGGGCCATCTACCTCGGTGAAGTTTCTAGGAGTTCAGTGGTGTGGAGCATGCAGAGACATTCCTTCTAAGGTAAAGAATAAGTTGTTGCACCTGGCCCCTCCCTCCACCAAGAAAGAAGCACAACGTCTGGTGGGTCTTTTTGGATTCTGGAGGCAGCACATTCCTCATCTGGGTGTGTTACTACGACCCATATATCAGGTGACTCGTAAGGCAGCAAACTTTGAGTGGGGCTTGGAACAGGAAAAGGCTCTTCAACAGGTCCAGGCTGCGGTGCAGGCTGCTCTGCCCCTAGGGCCATATGATCCAGCAGACCCAATGGTGCTTGAGGTATCAGTGGCAGATAGAGATGCTGTCTGGAGTCTGTGGCAGGCTCCCATAGGGGAATCACAGCGGAGGCCCTTGGGATTTTGGAGCAAGGCTCTACCTTCATCTGCAAACAACTATTCTCCTTTTGAGAGACAGCTCTTAGCCTGCTATTGGGCCTTAGTGGAAACTGAACGTTTGACAATGGGCCACCAAGTCACCATGCGACCTGAGCTGCCCATCATGAGCTGGGTGTTATCTGACCCACCAGACCATAAAGTAGGACGTGCACAGCAACAGTCCATTGTCAAATGGAAGTGGTACATACGGGACAGGGCCCGGGCAGGCCCTGAGGGCACAAGCAAGCTACATGAAGAAGTTGCCCAAATGCCTATGGTTCCCACTCCTGTTACAATGTCTCCTGGGCTTAAGCATGCACCTATGGCTTCATGGGGTTTGCCCTATGATCAGTTGACTGAGGAAGAGAAGACTAGGGCCTGGTTTACTGATGGTTCTGCACGCTATGCAGGCACCACCCAGAGGTGGACAGCTGCAGCATTACAGCCAATTTCTGAAACAACCCTAAAGGACACTGGTGAAGGAAAGTCTTCACAGTGGGCAGAACTTCGGGCAGTGCACATGGTTGTGCATTTTGCCTGGAAGGAGAAATGGCCAGAGGTTCGATTATATACTGATTCATGGGCTGTAGCCAATGGTTTGGCTGGATGGTCAGGGACTTGGAAGGAGCATGACTGGAAAATTGGTGAGAAAGACATTTGGGGAAGAAGTATGTGGATAGAGCTCTCTGAATGGTCAAAGGATGTGAAGATACTTGTGTCTCATGTAAATGCTCATCAAAAGGTGATCTCAGCAGAGGATGATTTTAATAATCAAGTAGATCGGATGACTCGTTCTGTGGATTGTCAGCCTCTTTCTCCAGCTATCCCTGTTGTTGCTCAATGGGCCCATGAACAAAGTGGTCATGGTGGCAGAGATGGAGGTTATGCATGGGCTCAACAGCATGGACTCCCACTCACTAAGGCTGATCTGGCTACAGCTGCTGCCGAGTGCCAGATTTGCCAACAGCAGAGACCAACATTGAGCCCCCGATATGGTGCTATTCCCCGGGGTGACCAGCCAGCAACCTGGTGGCAGGTTGACTACATTGGACCACTTCCATCATGGAGGGGACAGCGTTTTGTTCTTACAGGAATAGATACTTATTCTGGTTATGGATTTGCCTTTCCTGCACGTAATGCTTCTGCCAAAACTACCATCCAGGGACTTACGGAATGCCTTATCCACCGTCATGGTATTCCTCACAGCATTGCTTCTGACCAAGGAACTCACTTCACAGCCAAAGAAGTGCGACTGTGGGCCCATGGTCATGGTATCCACTGGTCTTACCATGTTCCCCACCACCCAGAAGCAGCTGGCTTGATAGAACGATGGAATGGCCTCTTGAAGACACAGTTACAGCGCCAATTAGGTAGCAATACCCTGGAGGGCTGGGGCAAGGTTCTCCAGCAAGCAGTATATGCTTTGAATCAGCGTCCACTATATGGTACTGTTTCTCCTATAGCCAGAATTCATGGGTCCAGGAACCAAGGGGTGGAAGTGGGAATGATTCCACTCACTATCACCCCTAGTGACCCAGTAGGAAAATTTTTGCTTCCTGTACCCACGACCTTGCGTTCTGCTGGTCTAGACGTTTTGGCTCCAATGGGGGGAGTGCTTTTGCCAGGAGATACAGCAAACGTTCTATTGAACTGGAAGCTAAGACTTCCCCCTGGCCACTTCGGGCTTCTACTGCCTTTAAGCCAACAGGCTAAGGAAGGAATAACAGTAGTAGGAGGAGTGATTGATCCAGACTACCAGGGGGAAATTGGACTTTTTCTCCACAATGGGGGCAAGGAAGATTATGTCTGGAAGGCAGGAGATGCTGTAGGGCGCCTTCTGGTGCTACCATGTCCTATGATTAAGGTCAATGGGAAACTCCAACAACCCAAACCAGACAGGACAATAAATGGCCCAGACCCTTCAGGGATGAAGGTATGGGTCACTCCTCCAGGGAAAGAGCCAAGACCTGCAGAGGTGCTTGCTGATGGTGGAGGAAATACAGAATGGGTTGTAGAAGAAGGTAGTCATAAATATCAGCTGAGGCCATGGGACCAGTTGCAGAAACGTGGATTATAATAGATATTAACTTTTGTCCTATTTGGTTAAGAATGTGCATATATATATATATATATATATATATATATATATATATACACACACACACACACACAGATAGATAGATAGATAGATAGATAGATATAGATACTTGTGTTGTTCCCTTTTGAATGTGCAACTGAGATGTGTGTTAAGTGTTGTCATATTTAGGTTATTAGATATTGAAGGACTAAGTTCTTCTCAAGGACATTACCACCTACTCTAAGATATAATGCTTTGCTATTACACATGAGATACTTATAACTTGTTAGGTGGAATTATGACCATGCCATTGTTTGCAATTGACATTAAAGCATAACATAAGGAGAGGCTATTTATTGGGTGTCAAGTTGACAAGGGGTGGACTTGTGATGGTTAATCCTGGGTGTCAACTTGATTGGACTAAGGAACAAATAAGACAAAAAGGGTCTTCTGATTGGACCACCTCAATCCGGATGGCCCACCCCAAATGTGGGTGTTACCTTCTGCCAGCAGGCAGTATTTAAGGCCATGGCAGTGAGAGCTGTTCCCTTTTCTCCTGCGGCTTGCCTCTCTCATCTGGTGAGTTTGTCTTGCTGCTGTGATCAACCTTTCGGTTCCCAGAGTGTACTGAGACCGGCAGATCTCCTGGAATCCATTCAGGCCTTCAGCACTAGATTGGGACTACCGAGACACCCAGCCTTGCGGACTGAGCAGTTCCCTGGATTCTCGGCCTTTCCAGTGTGGTGCAGCTACTGTTGGACTCCTTGAACTCTGTCACATGAGCAAATCAATAAATGGTATATAGCTATATATTCATCCTGTTGCTTCTGTTTCTTTAGAGAACCCTGACCATTTCACACGTAAAACTCAAAACAGACAAGATCAGAAAAGAAACTCTACACACCATATTATAGACACCCATAAACAAAGACAAAATTCTGAAAGCCACAAGGGAAAAACAACAAGTTACACATAAAGGGAAACCCATCAGAATTGCAACTGAGTTCTCAGTGCAAACTATGAAATCAAGAAGAACGTGCAGCAAAGCATTCCCAATATTAAGGGACAATAGATGCCAACCCAGGTTACTATACCCAGCAAAAATATTGATTATAGTTGGAGAGAGAAAAATCTTCCATGACATAAACAAGATGATAGAATACATGTCCGGAAAACCAATCCTTCAGAGAATTCTTGAAGGAATTCAAAGTACAAAAGAGAGGACCAACTATCCCCAGGCACCTAGAAAGAGAAATTAATAAAAGCATAACTGCAGAAGTAGAAACCTAGACCAAAAATGCAAATGGATAATAGGGTGAAAGGAAGCAACACACTTCTTTCAATTATAACCTTAAATATTAATGGACTAAACTCCCCAATCAAAAGACACAGAGTGGGAGATTGGATTAGGAAACAGAGCCCATCTTTATGCTGTCTGCAAGAAACCCATCTCATCCTCAAGGATAGGGACCAAGTTAAGGTGAAGGGATAGAAAAAATATTCCAAGCAAATGGTACCCAAAACAAAGCAGGAGTTGCTATTTTAATATCAGACAAATAGACTTCAAAGTAAAAGAAATCAGAAGAAACAAAAGGGCCATTACATCTTTATCAAAGGAACAATTGACCAGGAAGATTTCACAATCATGAATATATACGCAAGAAACTCTAGTGCACCAAACTTTATAAAGACAGTTCTCCAGGACCTCGAGGTACAGACTAACCCCAGAACACTCATAGTAGGGGACTTCAATACCCCTGTGAGCCCTTTGGACAGGTCAACTGGACAAAGAATAAACAGAGGGACATCTGATATGAATGAAATGATACACCAAAGCTTAACCAAGAAGAGATCAACAGCTTAAACAACCCATAATATAATAAGAAATTGAATTTTTTCTTATTAGAAACCTACCAACTAAAAAAAGCCCAGGCCCAGATGGCTTCACAGCAGAATTCTATAAAACATTTCAAAAAGACTTACAAGCATTATTACTGAAATTGTTCAGAAGGATACGAGAAGAGTGAAATCTCCCAAATTCCTTCTATGAAGCCAGCATCACTCTAATACAAAAACCAGGAAATGATACAACCAAAAAGGAGAACTATAGGCCCTTCTCATTAAACACATATGCAAAAATTCTCAACAAAATAATTGCAAACCTCATACAGGCCCACATCAAAAAGATCATCCATCATGACCAAGTTGGATTCATACCAGTGATGCAGGGATGGTTCCATATGAAAATCAAGAAATATCATAAAACACATAAATGGACTGAAATACAAAAGCCACATAATCATGTCAATTGATGCAGAAAAAGCCTTTGACAAAATCCAGCATCCCTTCATGCTTAAAGTCCTAGAGGGAATTGGATTGGAGGGATCATTCCTCAATGTAATCAAAGCCATATACAGGAAACCCACAGCCAACATCATCCTAAATGGAGAAAAGACAGAGGCATTCTCCTTAAAGGTAAGAACTTGGCAAGGCTGCCCCTGTCACCACTCCTCTTCAATATAGTGCTTGAAACACTTGCTAGGGAAATAAGGCAAAAAAAAAAAAAAAAAAGAAATTAAAGGAGTACTAGATTGGAAAAGAGTCATCAGCAGCTACCCTTTTTGGCTAATACATTTGTTGAACTAAGGGATGCTAAAAACACCAAAAAACTCCACCAAAAACTCCTAGAGACAATTAAGAGGCTTCATTAAAGTAGCATGATACAATGTTAACTAGAAAATCAGTACATGTTTTTACAACCAACATACAGAACTGAAGAAGGAGTCAAGAGATCTTCCCACTTTATACATAGCCCTCAAATAATTAGAAATATCCTAGAACTAAACCTAGATCTAAAGTCACCAAAGAATCTCGTACAAACAATTATTTTTAAAGTCCCTGAAGAGGAAATATGAAAGCAAAGTTATCAGAGAGATCAGAAAGACTATGCGATACTCATGGCGATTGAAAAAATTAATATAGTAAAATTCCATTCTAACCCAAATTAGATCAACACAGATACAATGCAAGCCAATCGAGCCAATTAAAATCCCCACAGAGTTCGTCCCCGAGCTTGGGGAAAAGTCCTTGATTTCCCATATGGAAAGCACAAAAGCCCAATCCCCATAGCCAACCGCTGAGTGAAAAGGGAATACGACGGAGCTGGGGGAGCTACTTATACCTCACACGATGTAAACACATACATACAGGAGCAATATCAAGCAAAGACAGCTTGGTACTATCACAAAAACAGACCTAGTTGGCAAACGGAAAAACTGAAGATACAAAACTTGACAATACAATCAATACAATTTCAGCCACCTCATATTTGAACAAGGGGTCAAGAGACACAAATGGAGGAAAAGACAGCATATTCATGCAAGTGGTGTTGTCAAAACTGGGATTGCCGCACCTTCATTTCAAGCCTACGGAAAAACCTGGGGAAGAGTCGGGGGCGTGGTAAATGTAAGGGCTGCATTAGGGTGATTGGTGAAACTACAATCAGCAATGTAGTTGGACATCATTTGATCAACTTGATTGAACAAACACACTGTCCACCCCCCACTGGATGGTGGGGCTGTAGGTGTTTGGGCACAAGCGCCTGCAGATGGTTTGTGCATGAGGGATGCTTGTAGCCAATGGATTACACATTATAGCTAACAATTGAAAAAAAAAAAAACATGAGAGAAAGATGAGCGACAGTATGGCAAATGCATGATCTGGGTGGGGTGGGGTGGGGGGGAAGGAAAGGGAAATAAGCCTGAACTGAATTGGAAAAAATGTATGAAATGCACAAAGCATCAATAAAAATTAATTAAAAAAAAAAAAAAAAAGAAACTTAAAAACTAAAAAAAAAAAAAAAACTGGGATTGCCACTTGTAGAAGAATAAAGTTAAACCCATACCTCTCGCCCTGTACAAAAGTCAACTCCAGATGGATTAAAGACCTCAACATGAAACCTAAAACTCTGAAGGTGATAGAAGAAAAAGTTGGCAGCAGCCTACAAGATTTAGGCATAGGAAAAGTCTCCCTAAATCAGAAAGCAGCTGCACAAGAAATAAGATCTACCCCACTGACAAATGGGTAGCATCAAAAAGCTTTTTTACATCAAAAGAAATAATCAAGGAAGTGAAGAGAAAACACACAGAATGGGAGGAAAACTTTACCACAGATACATCTGACAAAGCACTGATTTCCTGAATATATAAACTACCCAAAAAACAAAGAAGAAAGAAAACAAATGACTCACTCAAATGATGGAGCAAAGTACTGAACAGAGATTTTACAAGGGAGGAATTAGAAATTACTGAGAAACATCTTAAGAAGTGTTCAAGGTCGCTAATCATTAAGGAAAAGCTAATTAAAACCACTTTAAGATATAATCTCGGGGCTGGAGAGATGTCTCGGTGCTTAAGAGCATTGACTGCTCTTGCAGAGAACTGGGATTCAAATCCCAGCACCCACATGGCAACTAAGAACTATCTAGAAGTCTAGACGGCCTTCTCATGCACACACAGAGATTTGCAACTTCCCAAACTCAGAGAGAGAACTTTTTGGAATCTACAATGTTAGGTGAAATCTTACATATTATGCAAGATCAAGGTTTTGCAATCTCTATTCTGAAACAACTGGAATATAGACATCAACAGTAGGTAGAAAACAGGAATCTACTAATGCCATGTGAAAGACACCCATGTTTAACACATTGCTATTCAATGGTGGGAAGACAATACAGAATTTCATGCTTGGAAAATATGTGATTTTTCTAAATACTAGTATGTCATTTTGGCAGAAATGCATAAATAATCTCAAATCAAAGAAAAATCACAAGCAATCAGAAGGTCATGAAATTTTTCAAAGCTGAAACAAAAAATGCAATATTTACACATTTCCCAAAATACTATATTTCATCGCCCATATTTTACCCTTAAATAGGATAAAATATAGTCACTTGACATTTACTACAGGACATATAGTGAAGACATTATTAAAATACCTACTTAAACAGATCATGGCACAAATATTTTCAGGTCTTCATCATTTTTTACTTAGGAACTCTCAGCTGGGCCCCTCTCTCATCCATTCAAACCTACCTGGTTGGCTACAGTCTCCACTCTTTTCACATTCCAGGGCTCTTTGCTTTGCTCCAGGTAGGAGATCAAGACAGGCTTACACCTAGCAAGACCTGTGTATGAGAAAGAGTGATGTGACTCTTGCTGGATTGCTTAGAAAATAATAGATTTCTAACAGTTCTGCTGATTGATAATATGTAAAGCAGAGATGATTCACTGAATAATTTCCAAATTTCTGTTTTCTGACAGAATAATTAGAATACTTAGGAATTTTTCCATTTTAATATACTGAGTTCTATCACTGAATGAAAATGCAGCTATAGAAATGGCGCTTTATGATTCAGGCTACAGTATCATGTATTAATGGATGATTGAAATTAACACCCAAACGACTGATGATGGATAATTCCTTTAACGAGTGGAAAGGGAAAGAAATGATAAAGTGTGAAAATGCTCTTCTTGATGTCCAAATATTCCCAATACACTGATTTTTAGGGAATTTAATACTTACTCAGAAAAACTAGCATCTGAACAAAGTAGACTATTCTCTGTCAAAGGAAGCAGAACAGTAGTAAAAAAAAAAATTCTGCAAGAAAAAATTCTCCTCACCTATAGACACCAGATTGCTGTAATTCTCCAACATTGTCTCCCTGTACAAAGCCCTCTGAGCAGAGCCTAGACACTTCCACTCCTCCTGGGAGAAGTCAAGGGATATATCCTTAAAAGTAAATGGATCCTGGGCTGGAGAGATGGCCTAGCGGTTAAGAGTGCCGACCGCTCTTGCAGAGGACCCGGGTTTGATCCCCAGCACCCACATGGCAGCCGAGAGCCGTCCGAAACTCCAATTCCAGGAGAACTCCAGTTCCAGGGGAGTCCGACACCCTCTTCTGACCTCCGCGGCGTTGCACGTCACGGGTGCACAGACTTGCATGCAGACAATACATTCATACACATACGGAAATAAATAAAATTAAAAAAAAAAAAAAAAAAAAAGTAAATGGATCCTAAAAGGAAAAATGATCATTTGACCATGTGACTTTAAACAGGATACTACACAAATAAAAAAGAGAAAATTAGTAAAGGTGTAATGAAGACTAGAAGAACCAACAGAATTGGTCAAAGCATATGATTTTTATCCACGTACATTTGTTATGAAAATAAGCTTTATTACATCAAGTAAGAAACACATACAAAGATGGAAACAGTTTCAGTCTTTCCTTCCAGATCAGCTTACTGCAATGGAACTAACATCTATATACTGTCTCAGGATAGAAATATACAGAGAACTTGTTTACTTATGTAGACTGCTCTTTCCTCCGTAATTTACAACTTGTTCATTTTTGTTGTTGTTTTTGTTCTTTGGAGATACTTGTTGTCACAGCTGGCTTGGAACTTGCTCTGTAATCCACATTGGCCTTGTATTCACAGCTATTGGTTTGCTTCTGCTTCTTGAGTACTGGCATTAAAAGCATGCACCACCAGGCCCTGCAACTTTTTTAGTTTTAGTGACTGATTTCAAAGCCCTCAGAATCATGCAAATGCTAAAAGAAAGTAGCTTCTCTAAGCAGGATCTACATTGAATAGCAAGCTGGCCAGCTACTAAATCAAATGTGCCATTGGTATGCACTAAAGTCCTCAGAGTCCAATGAGTTTATGAAAAGGAAGAATGGATGATGCAAATGGCAAAAGAATATTAAAGGGAGACAAGAGTTCTTGGGGGCAAATAATAGCTTTCTGTAAAGTAATTTAACAAGCATATAAAATTAAGCCCTCAACGTAGGAATACTACTTCCCTCCTGTATTTTTAACATACAAGATCTAGTGTACATATTTTTCCTGTAAGAAACATTGATTTATAAATGTTTCAGAAATTCACATGTTTATGATCAGGCACTGTAAGTGTAAATATAACATTGATTTTGACTTAACAAGATCTGTGCCAGGTTCTAAATTAACCCTTTCCTAACAAGCTCTGCAGTGAGGTCAGTGCCCCAGGTACAAAATATACATTCTCCGGGCTGCAGATATGGCCTAGCAGTTAAGAGCGCCAACCACTCTTACAGAGGACCCGGGTTCGATCCCCAGCACCCACATGGCGGACTAGAACCGTCTGGAACTCCAATTCCAGGAGAACTCCAGTTCCAGGGGAATCCGAGACCCTCTTCTGACCTCCGTGGCATTGCATGACACCGGTGCACAACCTTGCATGCAGACAATACATTGATACACATACAGAAATAAATAAATGCCGGCATGGTGGCGCACACCTTTAATCCTAGCACTTGGGAGGCAGAGGCACGTGGATCCTGTGAGTTTGAGGCCAGCCTGGTCCACAGAGTGAGTTCCAGGACAGCCAGAGCTACAGGGAGACTCTGTCTTAAAAAGACCAAAAAAAAAAACAAACAAAAAAAACCATTCTCCAGCAGCACAGAGCAGAACATGGCAGAAGAATAAAGAAGTTTAAATAAAGAGTGCCTTGACTATGTGTGCTCTCCTTCAAAAGCAAGAAGAGAGACACCATCCCGTGAAGTGTCCTAGAGCCTGCATGTAAGGAATAAATTACAGAAACATTAAGGTAGAAAATATTCTAAAGTTATTTTTATCTTTTTTTAAATTTCATGTGTATGAGTGTACTGTCTGCATGTAAGTAGGTGCACCCGTGTCATGCAATGCTGCGGAGGTCAGAAGAGGGTGTCAGATTCCCCTAGAACTGGAGTTAAAGACAGTTCTTAGCTGCCATGTGGGTGCTAGGAATCAAAACCAGGTCCTCTGCAAGAGCAGTCAGTGCTCTTAACAGCTGAGCCATCTCTCCATTCTATTTTTATTCTCATTCTCTCTCTCTCTCTCTCTCTCTCTCTCTCTCTCTCTCTTCTCTTCTCTTCTCTTCTCTCTTCTCTTCTCTTCTCTCTTCTCTTCTCTTCTCTTCTCTTCTCTTCTCTTCTCTTCTCTTCTCTTCTCTTCTCTTCTCTTCTCTTCTCTTTTTGAGACAGCATCTCCCTGTATTCCCAGCTGGCCTGAAACTCACTATGTAAATCCAGACTGGCCTTGAACTCACACAGATGAACCTGCCTCTGCCTCCCATGTGCTGGGATTAAAGGCATATAACAACACACCCAATTTATCCTCATTTTCTTCCTTAAGATTTATCTAAAAGTTATACACTGGGCAACTTATGCATATGACAATAAGATGATTTTCCCAACAGGGGTCCTTACTGCAAATTGTTAAAAAAGCAGACCACTACGTGCATACAATATCTGATCAACAAATATTCTCATCGAGGTACAAAGAACCAGTAATGTAAACATCTGTGAATTGTCAAATAAAAATGCCAACAGATAAAATAATCCAGCTTCAGATTCTCCACCAGTAAAAATGAGAAATTAGCAAACAAATAGCAAGGGTTTATTTCTGCAAAGGAAGGAGAAAACAGTGATTACAGAACATTCTGCATTAAATATCATTTGTTTGCTTCATTCTGTAAATTACCAGAAGAAAATATAGTCCTAGTGTTATGTTAGGGTCTGGGGGTCCCCGTCAAATTGTTGTTAAGTTCCAGCAGAGAGACCACTCACTAAACCACATGGAGATTTAAGGGAGGATTTAATTTAATTACGACACCCAGCCACTCATCTTGGGAGGAGTGTGGCCCTGAGGTTCATGGTACAGGAAAATTTATAAGTACAATAGCCAGTCAGTTTAATACCACAGTTAAAGTTACCAAGCAAGGGGAAACACTTGAAGCCAGCAAACCAATCATTCCTAGAATGATTAAGGAAAATTGGCTTCATGGTATTTAAGAACACTGTTCCTGAGTTTTTATAATCCTCCATCTCAATAATCCTTCATTTCACTAGAAACTAAAAGTGATCAAGTCTGAGCCTGGGGTGTGGTTAAAAGCACTTCAAGCAAGGGAATCACCAGGAGACTAATGGATACAGGTGTCAACAAACCCAGCAGCAAAACCTTCAGGCCTGGGATGGTGGAATTAAAATAAAAGCCTTTGTTAAAATAACAAACTACAAATCTGTTGTGTGGTTGGAGGCTGCCTATTTTAACACATTTCTCATGTGATGTATACTCGCAAAAGTTTGATAACCATTGATTGAGAGCCCCTCCCCCATTTTTTTTAGATCCTTGTTTTCTAACAGTAATCTGCTGATTGATAATGTATAAAGAAGAGATGATTCTTTGCCACTGAGAAGAGCTTCACTGTATGAATGTACTAAATTTACATGATGTATTCATAGAATGAGACACATTAAGAATATTCAAAGGTGGGAAGACAGTACAGAATTTCATGCTCTATAAATCTATTATGTGATTCTCCACATAGGAGAAAAGCATAAATAATCCCAAAGCAAAGAAAGAACAATATATCACATTGTACCTTCTAAACACATAATTTTGATCTTTGTAAAAAATTAATATTAACTGGCTGGAAAGATGGCTCAGAAGTTAACAGCACTGGCTGCACTTGCAGAGGACTGGAGTTTGATTCCCAGTGCAAAAATGACAGCTAACTACCATCTGTAAATCCAGTTCCAGAGGATCCAAAAGACTCTTCTGAGCTCAGTTGTCATTGCATAAAACATGTGCATTTACATATATTCAGGCAATATACTCATACACATGAAATAAAAGTAACAAAACATTTTTTTTTTTTTTTTTTTTGTCTTTTTGAGACAGGGTCTCCCTGTAGCCCCAGCTGTCCTGGAACTCACCTTGTAGACCAGGCTGGCCTTGAACTCACAAAGATCCGCCTGTCTCTGCCTCCCAAGTGCTAGGATTAAAGGCGTGCGCCACCACGCCCGGCGTAACAAAACATTTTTAATTAATGTTAAAAAGTGGAATCTAGGTGGGGCGTTGTGGTGCACATCTTTAATCCTAGCACTTGCGAGGCAGAGGCAAGTGGATCTCTGTGAGTGGAATCTATCCTATAATATTGCATTTTAATTTATGGATTTCTGGCTCCATCTCTCACAAATGTAATTTATAATATTTGATTATTTGTCTTCACACAATAAAAGTGTGCAGGGGTGATTTCCTCAGGACCACCTGCCCCTTGAGTGTATTTCAAGATAACACCATCACCCCCAGGACCCCAGGTGATTATACCTTAATGCACAAGACACAAAGTACTGTAGCATGGTTGTATTCCTATGCTGCATGGTTCATGATGAGTCATTACAAAGTGCCTGGATTTCTAACACAGTACTGTGCTCAACAGATAAGCAGAAAACACAACAGGGAACTCTACCAATTACTCTCCAATTGGAATATTCTTTCGGAACACTGATATTTACAGAGCTTCCTCAGTTTGCGTAATGAGTGTTCTACTTCTCGGCCAAAACTCTGGGGTGGAAATTGCACTTTATTATTGGGATGACAATATTATATGCTATAAAGCTTCCTAATTTATCATGGAAAAAAATTAAAGAAGCATAACACCTCTCAAAAGGAGGCAGAGGCAGGTAGATCACTATGAGTTCAAAGTCAACTTAGTCTACATAGTGAGTTCCAAGCCAGCTGGGGATAGAAGGAGACTCTGTGTCAAAAATGCAAAAAAGCAAATTAATAAACATACCAAGAAAGAAATCAAAGAAACAATACCATTTAAAATTGCATCTAAAAATAAAATTATTATGTAAGAAAATCAAACCAAGGAAGTGAAAATCTTGTGTAATGAAATGCTTAAGACACTTAAAAATTTTTTTAAATGGATACTAAAAGATAGAAAGACCTCTCTCACTCATGAATTCATAGGATTAATATTGCAGAGATGGCCATCCTACCAAAGCCATCTACAAATTTAATGAAACATGCACCAAACTCCCAACACAATTATTAACAGAAATTGAAAAATTATGTTAAAGTTGATATGGAAGAACAAAACCCCAGTAGTGCCAAAATAATTAAGAACATTAAAAAATTTATGGCAGGTATTGTCAACCCTCACTTCAATTTAGAGCAGAGAGCTATTTTAATAAATATGACATAGTACTAGCACAAAAAGTGACACATAAATCTGAGGAACAAAGTGAAAGTGCATAATCCCTTCAAAAGGACAAACATGAAGAATACAAAAAATTATATTAAAGTATTTTTCCCCTGTGAGAATTTCACTTCATATGATGAGATAGGAGACTCGTACACAAAAAGTTAACACACATACATGGCAGTTTGCCAAGAAACTCTGACTATGAGTAAGAAATTGTGTAAAAAGTATTCTCACCAACCAAAACAAGAGAGCTGAAACTTTGCAGCATCAACTTTCTGTACAAAGCCCTCTGAGCAGTATCTGGGCATTCCTTCTCCTCCTGTGAGAATTCGGTCCACAGCCACATCACTGAATATCAACATACCCAGAAATGAACATTAACAGTTTGACCATGTGTCCACAGGCAGACTGTCTTCAATGAAGGAGATCAAAGAGACTGACAGGCACTTTCTGATGTGGAGAGTGATCATAACTATTCTGAATATGCTTTTTACATTGTCATACTCTAGTGCATTTTCTATCTGTGGAACTAGGGTGACAGCATATCCTTGTATTCAGAAGCTTACTATGCTTTTATGGACTAAAGGATCTAAGATTAAGGCCTTGACATAAGAATATGCATTTTTTTTAGGCAGGGTGTGGTGGAGTGTAGTATAGCCAGTATGCTGAGAATTGTGCATGTGCAGAGCTTGTCCCTCATCTACCTAATCTGCCCTAGGCAGGTGAGACCATACAAACAGCATTGCAGACCTGGGCCAATCAGAAGACAAGAGGAGAGCGGGAATTCAAACAGCATATAACCCCTAACCCTGCCCCCAATAAACGAGTCCCCGACAGCTCGCCCTCTGTCTGCATTCACCCGATTCCCAGGATCTGTGTTTTGACTATATGCCTCTCACCCCCATTCTTTCTTTGGATGGACCCCGAAATTCCCCAGCAGGCCTGGGGGATTGTCAACATCTGGTGCCCAATGGTGGTTTTCTGACCCCCCCCCATGCTGGCGAGGCACCCCTTCCTTGATCAGTGAGTAGGCCCCATTCTGTGTTCTTTGCCCTTTCAGCTGGCATTAAGGTGAGCTCCCTAGCCCCACAGACCCCTGAACTCCCTTACCATTTCCTTCTCTCATGGATAATATTCCTCCCCACATTCGGGAGCCATGTACAGCTGCCCCACTCCTCCAGACCCGTGGCCTTAAAATGAAATCCCGGGACTTGGATTCATTTGGGAGGAGGCCATTTGCATTGCCCCTCCTCGCAATAATTGCAAACCTTAAGGGTACCTCCACAGAGGATGTTCTTCGTGAGCATAACTCATCTTGCCACAAGAACACCGAGAAGTTGGCCCTGCCCTGTGTCCCTGACCTTCACCAGGATAAGGAAGGATCCCCCCATCCCAACCACCTCAAACTCCCTTCAGCTGCCCCTACTAAGGATACTCATTTGCCCCCCACCAATATATCCTTGGAGGGGGCCCCAGGAAGCTCTCTCCCACTGGAGGGACTGGAGACACCTCGTTCATCTGGCTGTGTCTTTTGGGTAAGAAAGACTTCAATTCCTTTTTTCTTTATACTTAAACTCAAGTTTCTGGTCTGGGGCACTTGGTTAGGAGAGTTTGGAGATGGGGGACACCATAACTCTCCACTGGTAAAGTGAGAACATGGGGTTCACCTCAGCGATTTGGAATCCAGGCAAGGGATCTGGATTTTTGGTTCCAGGACTGACAGGCTGTCTCTATGCATGCAGCATTTCTTCTCTTGGTCTAACTATGTCTTATGTTTATAGTAACTTTTCTTCTGTGTGTCTAAGGGTGTGTCTAAGTTTTATGTGTGTTTGTAAATTGGTAATTATAATTGTCTCATGTTGGTTCTGTCAAACAAAGTGGCCACTTCAAGTTTCAATTCTTTAAAGTGCACAGAACCATTCATTTTGGCATGCCAGACTAGATACGCACGTGCAAACTTTAAAAATTGATATTTAAAAATGCATTTAAAAGGCCTAAAATTTGGCTTGTGTCTGCTTTCAAAAGGGATTGTTTGAGGTAACTTGCTTGCTTTGGAATTATCTACTTTCTTTTGAAACCTCTGCAGGCCAGATTCTCTGATTTAACATTAACTATCCTTTGGACTGGGAATGAATTCTCCAACCCAGTGTGGTGGCACAAACCTTTAATCCCAGTCCTTGGGAAGCTGAGGCAAGCAGTTCTTTGAGAGCTCAAGGATAGCCCATCTGATCTGGTTTGGTGAGTTTCCTCCACCCAGTTGCTATCTCAAAGGACCAGAGATAATCTGCCTCTTACAAACTAGTAAAATTTGCATCAGAAGTTAGTCAGGAATCCTGGTCTGGCTTGGGAGGAAGTTTTTAGAGCTTGGGGCATTCCTGAGCTCTCTGGAGTGCCCACATGGCAACCTTTCCGTCTCTGCTAGAGACCAATTTAGGGGTCTTGCACCTGGATCAGTGGGGTGCTGCATGGCTTCCAGGGGCACATTATAGGCTCTTGCCTCCAAGGAGTGAGGGAGAGCAGTCTGAACAGCTTTTGGGCTCTGTTATGGTTCGGCAAGAATTTCTGAGCCTGTTTCCCTCTCTCCCTTCTTCCTCTTGGGAGGAAAAGGGACCTCTCTGGGTCTGCGCTCCTCCTTGCTGATCTGGCTGGCAGACTGTGTGTTTGTGTTGAGGAAGAGCTGGTCTCAGAGAACTGGGTGAATCAAATTCATGAAAACTGTACTTCACTCCATGCTTTTAGTCTCCTAGCCAGGCGTGGTGGCACACACCTTTAATCCTAGCACTTGGGAGACAGAGGCAGGCAGATCTTTGTGAGTTCAAAGCCAACCTGATCTCCAGGACAGCCAGAGCTATAGGGAGACCCTATCTCAAAAAAGACAAAAAATAAAAAAATATTGTGATTACTTTAAGATGTTAGAGCAGCCTCTTGACCCAGGCTCCTGATGTTTTGAATGTGTGCATTTGAGTCTTTTTAAACTATGGAAGCTCAGTTCAGCTTATGGATAAGAACCTGTTTGGAGGGTATAAGTGCCTTAAGCACTCATACTTAGCAAAATCTTATTCTGACACGCCTAATCAGAAATATAAATATTTTAGTGGTATAACTTGGGTACTCTAACAAAAAAAAAAAAAACAACAACAAAAAAAACCCAAAAAACTTTCCAAACTCTCTTCCAGCACTCGGGAGGCAAAGGCATGTGGATATCTCGGTCTGGTTTGAGTGGAGAACTGATACCAGAATGGCCTGCTGGCCCAGCCCTGTTTCTTGCCTCCAGGGTGTGAGAGCTACTCTTCCTGGGGTAGCTAATGGGCTTTATTGTGTTTCCTATCTGTTTCCCCCACCCCCTTCCTCCACATAGGAATCAAACATACCTCCCTGGGTTTGAACTGGTGTCCCACTGGTCTGCTGGTCTGGCTACTCCTGGAAGTTCCCCAGCCAGGCGTCTTGGGCCACTCCTTTAATCCTAGCATTCCTTTAATCCTAGCACAGCCAAGGTCTTTTTAGGTGTAGAGATCATTACTGTAGAATTTCTGATTCAGAAACTAATAACTGACCCAATTTAATCCTAAATTAAAAATAGGAAAATTTGCCTCACAGCTAGATGGCCTCAGTACTGCATAAATTGTGAAGATTAAACTGTTGTTATGTTGACTGGTATAAACTTAAGAGTCACAGTTTACTCTGATTTAAGTTTTCTTCTGTAATTTAGAATTTTCATCAAGGTGCTGAAATTTGGGGTTTGAAACTAGTCAAACATTTGTTTTATGGAGCTGTTTCAATAGGCTTGCATCTAATGCTAATGATTTACTTGATATCAAGTTGATTCACAGGTAAACTGTCATGTGAGCTAAAACTGATAAATTACACTATGGTCCTTGGTCCTTATATTTTAAGTTCATTTTAAGGAATAATCACTTTTGTTCTAGGGTGCAATTTATTTCCACACATTTCACATGTGGGGACATTTGCCAGGCCTAGGTAAAGTACCTCTAAGCACTCAAAGAAAATTGGTCATTCAAAACCTGCTGCCAAGCTGCCATGAACATCTCACAGTTTATAGTAGTGTATTTGAGATAACTGTCCCATCTCATTACATGGAAAATAAGTATTAATTACTTAGTAAATCTGCACAATTAAGGGTTAATCTGTTTATAAATGCTATGTCTCAAGGTAATAAAAGGATATAAAAAAGATGGAAAATGTTAAAAAGGTATTTTTAGTAAGGATTTATGTGAAGATGATGAAAAATTTATGTAAGTGATATAAGTCTGAGGAGGTTTGTTGTGACAGGTAAAAAGGACACTATATAAACTTAAATTTGTAAGGTTCAGTCTAGTTTAAAAATCAAAATGTATGTCTAATAAATTGGTATAAACTCTCAAGCTAGTTTACTAGTGGCCAGAATAGGATCATGAATATATAGAGTTGTTAATTTTCAGTCCTCTCCTGGCTTGAACCTGGCTTCCTGTTACAGATTTGGATTAAATGGGCACAGGCAAATGTTGGTTACCTATGGCTACTGAAAATGTACTTTACGTTTCTTGCAAGAGTTGCTTGGATATTTCCTTTAACCTAGCCAGATAATTTGGCTCAAAAGGCTAGATTCTATCTTCCTGAACCAGCTGCATGCAGTCCAAAAGAAGACAGTTTGGATGGACTTGGTAATCCTTTTCAGTTTATTTCCTGTCTTTTGGTATGTATTACAACTCCTGTCTTTCTGGGAAAACTATAAATCAGGATAAAGGGTCTGAAAAAGAAAAGGACTGTTCCCATTTGTAGTAATTGTAGTGAACAGTTTTACATTTAAAATAAGCCTGAAATTGTTTAATTCAGTCTTGCAGGTTATGCCTGCTTAGATTTTAAGTCATTTAAAGTCATATGCGATTTGTTGTTACCAAATAACAAAGTTTCTTCTCTCTATTTAAGCAAGTACATAAGGGAAAACTCACACCCACCATGACTATTGAAATTTCCTGGAAAGCAGATGCTGAGTCCAGACACCACATGGACAAATGAACAAAAGAAGAAGCCCAATAACAGATGCTCTGAAACCCCTGGTTGAGAAATTCTAACAGACTTTTAAGTTTTTTTTATTTTTTTTTGTTTTTTAATTCACCCTGTTCCTCTCGGTTCCCCACCTAGAAAATGTACCTAGCTACTCTTGCCTTCACAGACACTAGTCAAGGATTTTGTTCTCTCTGTAACTATACTTTTGGGGCCTTTTAGATAGATCCACTGAGCAGGGGTACCCCAGTCGCCACCTCCTACACCCCCTTTCAGCATGGAAAAGTCAGAGAGGTCAGTGCCCTGATTTCCTCTTGGCAATTGGGGTAACCTCCTTACAGGGTAATGTGATAAAAGTAGGAGCTAAAAATTGGCTAGGCAGTTTAGGGTCAAGACCCCCCTAAAGAACCAGTTTCTTTCTCAGCTGAGAGCTGAGGACTTCCTGGATCTGCCAGTGGACTTCTGGTTGCTCTGACTCCTGGCTCATATATCCTTAACTCACTTGTCAGATTTATTTCCCAGTAGGTGAATTCCATTAAAATCATGGTGCTAAGGACCCAATATAACCCCCCTAGCAGAAAGCATTCCGTCTTGGAGACATTAACTGTGGTCCACTCTTGTAAACTTCCTTCAAGGATTTGAAGGCCACATGAGAGGGAGAGATGAGTTGCGATCCCAGGTTTTCCTCATTCTGCCTGATCCCCTACCAAGTACTCAATATTACACATCTACATCGTGAACTTGGTGACATTATTAAAGGCTCCTGGTCGCAACAGTTTATTAACTACACCTTAACCCTTGGTTCTCAAGTTGTCTCCCTCAACTCTACCCGCCCCGAGGTCATAGCCTTTGATACTAGCTTTGTTTCACAGGTGTGGTCTAAGCTAAAGTCCATTTTTGATCCTGCTATATTGGTCACCTGGGGCGTCCTCTACATCCTGACCTTTCTCTGCCTTTTTCTCTTCAGGTGTCTGTTTCGCTTTGCCCGCAGCCAATGCCAGGTCAACAAAACAATGGCCCAGGTCCTCTCAGCAACGGTCAATAGGGACTCTGCATGAACCACTCCTGATGAGGTGATTCAGTGCTTTGCATCTGGCTCTCATCCAACCATAATTAGAGGGAATGAGCTTGTCTCTCCCCTACATGGTACTGTTCCTGTCCTCTTGCCTCGGTGGCTGGCGAGTCAAAGACAGGTAAGACCCTGCAAAACCAGGGCAACCTAAGCCAGACACAGTCAAATGTTGGCATGCCAGAGGTGGGGTCAACAAGGTTTGGGCATAGCACCCGAGCTCCCAATGGACCTCTCCTCACGCAAAATTAAATACAAAGAGTGGAGATGTAGTATAGCCAGTATGCTGAGAATTACGCATTTGCAGAGCTTGTCCCTCATCAATCTAACCTTCCCTAGGCAGGTGAGATCATACAAGCAGTGTTGCAGACCTGGGCCAATCAGAAGATGACAAGAGGAGAGCGGGAATTCAAACAGTACATAACCCCTAACCCTGCCCCCAGTAAACGAGTCCGCTACAGCTCGCCCTCTGTCTGCGTTCACCCAATTCCCAGGGTCTGTGTTTTGACTTTGTGCCTCTCACCCCCATTCCTTCTTCGTTCGGACCCTGAAATTCCCCAGCAGGCCTGGGGGATTGTCAACAGTGGAGCATGCCTTTAATTCTAGCACTTGGGAGGCAGAGGCAGGTGGAGCTCTGTGAGTTCAAGGCCAGCCTGGTCTACAGAGCAGGCTTCAGGATGGCTGGGACTAAAGGGAGAGCCTGTCTCAAAAATACCAAAAAAAAAAAAAAGAATATGCATTTTTTTATGTTGGACCCATATCACAAATTACGCATTTCAAATAGAACATTAATGATGAATTAAAAGTTTACTTGTGCTAGTGCTTAAAATGATAACTGTGGACATCCACTAAAATATATGTTGTGATTCTATACAATCTGGAATCATTCCTTCTGTGAATAATTCTAACAGGCTCTCTAGGGATGACAAGACCCCATGATAAATGCCTCTCCCTTAGATACAGAAAAGTAGACCATGCAGGTCAGAATCCACAGATGGATTTAAACTGGAAGAATAAGGGGAAGAACCATTGACTTGAAGTAATTACTGTACACTCCAGATTACTTGGCCAGATTTGCAAACATCCATGCATTCATTCAAATACTGTATGTGGTTATTTTTTAGAATATTTTAGTAACTATAAAATTGCTGACAAAAACTAGGATGTGGCTTAGTTCATATGCTCTTAAATCTAACTGAATGTCAAGACATGTATGGGAGAGTCCATGAACTCAGGTGGAGTGGGGGGCCATGGAAAGGGAAATGACTCTATATTGGATTGAGAAATGATGTATGAAAAATTTTAATAATAAATAAATAAATGTAAAAATTGCCATGAAAAACAAGTTTAACTGAATGTAATAACTTTTAATATTCTAAATTTAAGAAGACGCACAGACCAATGGCCCCACATATCTGCAACTGAATACACAGTCCTGCAGTCCTTGCTATAGAGTAAGCAGAAACAATGTTTAAATCCCAGGTGAATTTTACAGACCTGCCTGTGTTCAGAGCCCCCAACTTTGACTGCAGAGAGCCTAGTGCTACTTTGATCACAAGACCAGGAGTCTTTCTCAGGGCCTCTGGTTCCCACAGCACTCCCCTTCCGCCACCTGCTACCTACAGGAATAACAGGGCTTCTGTTCGGCAACAGCTGGTCCACGTGGTTCCGGTGGCTGGGGTGAACTTGTACATCTGTCCAGTGCTGGTCTGGTTCTGCCTGCCTCCATTTCTGTAGAACCTTGCTTTGGAAGTGGAGGGCTCCCCAGGTCTCTGTGGACTCAGGGTGCCTCCAGAGTTTGGTGCCTCCTCACTTCTGCTCAGGCCCTGATCAGGCCCTGCTCAGTCCTCCCAGCCTTTAACAGGAAATGGATGTGTCTGGGTGCATCACAGGAAGTCCATTGCTAAAAAACCAGGGCCTGAAATCATACTGCAGTATGAGGCAGATACCAGGAGAGGGCAGCCTTTCCATTTTGCTAACTAAAACAAGTGGGTATTCCAGAAATCAAAGTTAGATGTGCTTTTAGGTAAAGCATAGAAAATTCCAATTTAAAACTTACTGGAAAGAAATATACAGGAATTTTAGGAAACCATTAAAATCCCACAGCTGCAAATGATGGACACAGAAGAAAGGGAAAAAAGGAATGGATAATAATTTAAATTCAATCACGAAGAATGTTTCCCAAATCTACAGAAAAAGTTATGCATCCAAGTACTAGAAGCCCACAGAACATCAAATACACAGGTTCAGAAAAGAAACTCTCCATGACACATTATAGTTAACACACTAAAGACACAGACTACACAACGGTATTGAAAGTTCTAAGAGAGAAGGGCTCAATCCCCATAAAGGCAGACCGATCACAATAACAGATTGATTGTTAAATGGAAATTAAAGAAATTATTCACTACTTTTCTTTTATTATATTTGATTTTATGCAAAATTTTGCACTCAGAAGGATTTGCGATGATTTTTTTTTCAGAACTGCCAACACAGAGTCTTACACTTCACAAAACAACTGAAGAAATAAAAGCTTTTCATGACACAGACCAAAGGAACATATGACCATGAAGACTGCTGTACAGAAGATACTGGAAAGAATACTAGGAACAAAATTAAAGGATAAGCACATCTAGATGTCACAGGAGACATGTAATGCCCAAACTATTCCTCTAAAAGGCCAAAGAAAATAGCATAAAATAAAAAAAGGACAGGACCGTATAGATGTTATCTATAATAATTCTGAATAGCAATAGTCCCAATTCCTTGGAATGCAAGGACACAGACTAGCAGATTTTATTAGGAAAGAGGATCTATCTTCTTGCTGCCTCAGAGAGTGTTGTTTATCAAAGACAGACACTACCAAAGGATAAAGGAACTGAAAAAGCTAAGCAATCATGGAACTAGGAAACAAACAAGCATATCTACAAAAACAACACACAAAATAGATTTGAAACTGAATTTTGCAGAAAAGATAAACAATAGTACACCCTCAAAAGGGGCCAATTGATCAGGAGGACACTAGAATTCTAAAAATGTGCCCGTCAAAGATAGGTTCTCTCAATTCCATAAAATAAATACTACTAGATGAAAAAAAACCACAGATTTTTTCCAACTCATTAATAGTGGGAAATTTCAATACTCTGTTATCTCCAAAAGACAGGTCATCTGGACAAACCGAACAGAGAAACATTGGAATTGGATAAATCCATAAATCAAATTCAATGTCCCCCCAGTGAAAATTCTTGCAAAAGACAGTTGATTGTTCCCACCCAGGCATTCTGCTGGGAAAGGATAGACCAGTGAACATTTTCAGAGACAGCAGATATACCTTGGGCATACTTCATGTCCACGCAATGACCTAATTTGGTCAATATTTTTGTCACATGAAGTCTAGAAAACTAGTAAAACATCAGAAATATAATCGTTAATGATTACATGTAGTAATTTAAAAAGAATTCCTGTCTCCAAGGAGATATAAATACATCAATATATCAGAACATAGGAGGATTACCTGGGTCTATATAAAACTCTTTCATGAATCATAAAGTCAGTATGACAGATGGGTAGAAAATTAATGGTAAAAATAAATGCACAGACGTCATAAAGCTATGTTTCAGAATAAGTTTCAGAGGCTCTAAAGAGTTTATGATGAAAAATATTGCTGTAACTAATATAACTTAACACTTTCCATACTATGAGCACAATTAAAGGTCGGAGAGAACCAGACAAAATAGGTGACATCATTCTACCTGAAGTTAACCAAACTACACCTCGCCAATTTGTAAAATTTTCTTTGAAAGTGAAAATATGGCAAAATGTATAGATTGTTAAAGAGTAAAAATGGACAGCAGTGACACCTGTACCTACAATCATGGCCCCTCTTGAACAGTCTTTTCTACCAATTATAAAAAAGTACCATTAAGGAGACTTTATGTTACAACCACCAGGAGCCTGAGGCCAGAAGGTTCAAACTCGGATCTGAAATTCTGTACAGCTATATTAAGAAACAATTCGCAGTGACCATCAGAATCTATGTGCAGTGTACATACTGGTAACAAATTGTAAATACATTTTAGAAAATAAGAAACTGAGAAAAAGAAAGGTAAAAATGAGTTAACTAGGGCTGGAGAGGTGGCTCAGAGGAGCACTGACTGCTCTTGGAGAGGACCAGGGTTTGATTCCCAGCCTCCACATGGTGGATAAGAACTGTCTTAGGCTGGGCACGGTGGCACACTTGGGAGGCAAAGGCAGGTGGATCTCTGTGAGTTGAAGGCCAACCTGGTCTACATATCGAGTAGTGAGCTTGAGGCCAGGTGGGACTAAAGGGAGACCCTGTCTTAAAAAAAGGAGGGGGGGAGGTTAACTACTGAAGAATTTTAAAAGCTAGACAAATCTAAACATGGAGATAGATGCAATACCTTTTCTAGCGTTGGAGAAAAGTTGAGTCACTACTTTAGGTTACAGCCCCTCTTCTTCCAGCAGCATAAGCTGTCTGATGGAAGCCCCTACACACCTGCTTCATTCATTTATTTAAAAAAAAACTTTGAGTAAAGTACTAGCCTTGCTCATACCCGAATCTGTGGCTGGGCATATGTGCAAGAGAAGCAGTGTCAAAGGGGAAAGCACAAACATCTTACAGCTGACAATGGAGCACCACTAGCGGGGAATGAAGTTGACATGAAAGAATAAACATCTGTGCTAAGTCTGATCAAGCAGCTGGTGAACAAGGATCAGTTCGCCCCACCGCCCCATCTCCAGGAACTAGGAATTACACCATCATGAAAGGAACAGTGGCCAACCCTAGAAGAGACACCCTCAGTAGTGCACTTTTCCTTCATACTCAGAAGTTGCCCAAAGGGACCAGAGAGTTCTGACTACCTGTCCTACCTCCTCCACTGCTGTGGAAACGGGACCAGAGTGCACAGGGCTTTAAGAAGACAGAGGAGCATAGGAGTCCCTGAAATAGGGCCTATGCTTTATCCAGACCCCCACAGAGCCACCCCATCTTGGCCTGTGCCATGTCCAGAGGTTCTCTGTAAACAGCGGTGTCCTCAGAGCCATTCCCCACCACCCCCACTCCATGGAATGTAAACTGAAGTCAGGATCCACTGAGCAGCTAATCCCCACCCACGCCAACCCACCAGGATTCTAAGGAGCTGTGGATGCATCTTAGGTAGGATGACCAACTCTGCCCTGTGCTCTCAGAGAAGCTGAAGACTCGCCACCAGGCAGGGCAGGCAGTGGCTGCATTGCTGCTGGTTCTCCAGGTTCCGGGAGCTGAACTCCAGGAATCCCTAAAACTGCTTAGGACAGCAGAGAGCAGGTGGTGGGGAGAGGTGGACCAGATGTGGTGCATATATAAGCCACAGTAGGTTTGGGAACCACTCACTTGAACACATGTGGGCGTGGCCACAGAGGAACGGGCCTGGGGAGGTGCACATGGGGTAGGGCCACAAGAGCCTAGAGCGACCTAACTAGGGATTTTGGATCCCAAGCCTCAGGGGGCTAGGCTCACAAGGAGGAGCCCCAGTGATGGGGTAAAAGGATTACATGCCCACAGAAGGAGGTAAAAATCCACTCCATTCGCTTCCTGATCAGGAACAGACCTGGGGATTCTCCCCACCTTGCCAAGTGCCTTGGGAGTGTGGTAGGGATGTGGGGCCCGAGGTGCAGGTCCTGGCTCAGCCACTCTAGAGAATAGACTGGGCTTTGTGCTCTCCCAGACGCAGGATAGCACAGGTTCTACAGGAAGGAGGCCATGGGCTCCAGGAGCCTAAAAAGGACCAAAAGGACCCCTCCAGAGGGTGGGGAGGAGTGGTGGGGGAGGTCCATGAGGTTAGGAAGGGGAGGAACACGGGACACAGGGGAGGGGTTGGTCTGGGACAAGTAGGAGAGCTTGGTGGGAGGGGAGGGGGGCGCACATGGGCTGCTGCTGTGGAAATGGTAATGGGACCACTGCACAGGGCTTCCAGAACAGATCTGCGAGCACTGGAGCTTCTCAAAGCACTTGATCCGGGCCCCACAGCCCCAACAGGTCTGTCCTGCCTTCCGCCCTCTGCTAGCAACCAGTGTCCCCACAGCTTTTAGGTGTGTACTTTAATATAAACTGACCTCCAGATCCTTCCCTGCAGCCTCCGCCATTGTGAACTCCTCTCCCTGGAGTATAACTTCAGTGCTCCTTTCAGGGGTAGGAAGCCTGAGAGAGAGATGCTACCCACCAGGGTGCAGGCAGTGGTGAGACTATGAATTCTCCCAGAGAGCACTTGGAGGGTGAGACGGGGGCGGGGCCACAGAGGGCGGGGCATGCTGTGCAGCATGTGGGGGCGGGGCCACAGAGGGGAGAGCAAGCTGAGGAGTATGTGGGGACAGGAGCTAAGGTCATCAGGACAAGTAGGTACTGTGCCGGTTGCAGTCGTGGGCAGGCCAGAGGGGCTGCCCAGGTTTAAAATGCACAGAATGTGGTCAGCAACATGGCCCAGCTCTTAAAGCGCTTGCTGTGAAGCCTGGCAACCCGAGTTTGATTCCCTGGATCCACATGGTGGAAAGAGAGAAACAGCTCTTGAAAGTTTCCCTCTGTCCCTTGAGGTCGCACCATAAGAGCAGAGAGCCAGGCTCTCAAAGTCACAGCCAGGAGACTGGAAAGAGGTGAAAGAAGGACATATGTAACCTAATTGCACCAGTACCTCCTTTGATGTGAACTCCCTTCCCAGGTGAGGTGCTGTGTTACTGGGAACTCAATGTCTCACAGGGAGAGGAGATGGTGCTGCAGATATTGTGTCCTGAGCAGGGTCTACATTCTCATAATACTCCTCCTCTCTGATTTATTTCCTGTGTATGAGTGTACTGCCTACATGTGTGTAAATGCACCCATGTATTGTCAAGCACAGGGAGGTCAGAAGAGGGCATCAGAGTCCCCTGGAACTGAAGTTAAAGACAGTTGTTAGCGACCGTGTGGGTTATGGGAATCAAACCCAGGTCCCAACAGTGGCCAGTGCTCTTAACTATTGAGCCATCTCACCAGACCCCTGCCTGCCTCCATCCCTCCCTTCCTTCCTTTCTTCCTTCCTTCTTTTAATTTATTTTTATTTGTGTGTCCATGTGTCTGTGGTGAGTTTTTTTTTTTGTTTTGTTTTGTTTTGAGCGATTTTTCCTTGATGGTTTTGAGACAGTCTCCATATAGTCACAGCTAGTCTAGAACCCACTATGTAGAGCAGGTTGGCCTTTATCTAACAGAGCTCTGCCTGCCTGTGCTCTGGTATTCTAGGATTAATTATGTGTGCCATCATGTCCACCTCTGGGGCCGTGGTGAGTTTTAGCAAGTGTGCCTGCAGAGGCCAGATTCCCTGAAGCTGAAGCAATAGGTGGTTCACAACGACCTGATGTGGGTACTGAGAAGTGAACACAGGACCTGAGGAATAGTAAGCACTCTTTAACTGTTGAGCCATCTCGCCATCTCCCATCACTGTCTGTCTGTCTGTCTGTCTGTCTCTTTCCCTTCCTTCCTTCCTTTCTTCCTTCCTTTCTTCCTTCTTTCTTTCTTTATTTGAGTTGAGAATCCTCCCTGTTGCCCTGGCCTACCATGCTTAATGTACTGGATACCTTTAGTGTCAACTTGACACACCTGGGTTGAGGGAGCCTCAATTGGGGAATTGGCTCCATTGGACTGGCCTGTGGCCACATCTGTGGAGTATTATCTTGATTGTTGAGCAATGTAGGAGGACCCAGCCCACATTGGGTGGTGCCACCCCTGGGCAGTTTATTGCATATGGTATAAGAAAGCAGGCTGGGCATGGGCCAGGGGAGCATGCCACTAAGCAGCATTCCTCCATGGCCTGTGCCTCAGCTCCTGCCTCCAGATTCCTACCCTGAGTTCCTGCCTTGGGCTCCCTGGGTGGTGTACTGTAACCCAGGAGATGTGAGCTGAATAAACCCAAGTTGGTAGTGGTCAGTGTGCTTTGTCACAGCAATTGAAAGGAAACTAGAACACTTAGCTTATTGTAACTCTCTCTCTCTCTCTCTCTTTTTCTTTGAGGCAGTGTCTTCTTGTAGCCCAAGCCAGCCTAGAATTTACTATGTAGACCAATATAGCTCCAATCTCATAGAGATGGCCTGCCCCTGCCTCTGCATATAGACTGCTAGGGTTAAAGGCATAACCCACCTAGCTATAATTTTATTATATCTATATATCTATATCTATGTCTATCTATCTATCTATCTATATAGATAAATATCTATCTATCTATATCTATATATAGATATCTATATATATATAGATAGATATCTATATCTATCTATCTATCTATATATATCTATATATATCTATCTATCTATATCTATATATAGATATCTATATATATATAGATAGATATCTATATATAGATATAGATAGATAGATAGATATAGATATATATAGATAGATAGATAGATATAGATATGCACTTCATTGCTTTTCCTCTGTCCTCATCTCTTTTTCTGAAAGTATGTTCAAAGAGCACCATCAAGTTGAATTTATAAGTTAGATATAGTAAGAGGTTAATACCAGCAAAATAGGAAAATTATACGATAATGAAAGTTACATTAATTTTGCCTTTCTTTCTCAGAATAGCCTCTTTTACTCTATTCCATGCAGCAAATAGGAACTCCTGTGATTGAGGGATGGTTATAGGTTGCCGCTTGATCACAGTGCTTTATATAAAGAGAGGGAAAAGAATGTAAGCCACTTCTCTTGATTTTATGAATCAGTGCTTAACTCACTGGTGGGTTTTTTTTTGTGTGTGATTTTCCCCCCTCATCATGAAATTCATCTATTTAGGAATACTATTAGGAATATAATTTTTTAAATTAGTTTATGTGTATGAGTGTATTGTCTGTATGTGTATAAGTGCACCCTTGTCATGCATTGTCCATGGAGGGAGTCTTGGATCTCCTGGAACTGGAGTTACAGATGGTTGTTGGCTACCAAGTGTCAGGAAGATATTATTAGAAGGATCCAAGGAAGGACGATGGTGGATTAGACAAGCATTGTTGTGCAGTAGTGAGAAATAAATTCCTAATACATATTTTAAAGGAAGAAAATGAGGATGTTTTGAGCAGAAATTAGAATATACAAGACAAGGGGCTGGAGAGATGGCTCGGTGGTTAAGAGTGTTGACTGCTCTTGCAGAGGAACCGGGTTCGATTCCCAGCACCCACATGGTGGCTAAGAACCATCTTTAACTCCAGTTCCAGGGGAATTTGACGCCCTCTTCTGACCTCCATGGCATTGCATGACATGGGTGCACCAACCTACATGCCGACAGTACACTCATACACATAAAAAATATTGATAAATAAATTTTTTTAAAAAGAATATACAAGACAAATTGAGAATGACTGTAAGATTTTAATCTTACCAATTTGATTCATTCAGATACCATTTGGGGGATTAAAATAGGCTATGGGTAGAGTAGGTACTGGAAACAAGGTTTAGAATTCAACTTGGCATGCTAAGTGTGAGATACTTAAATGAAAACAATGACTAAATGCTTAGATATTTCTTTTTGGAATTAAGTAAAAAATTAAGTGTTTACATTTACATATATGATCAGTGCATATGTTTGAATGAGATGATTAGGGATGATTCTAACTCGAAAAGAGAAGAGATGTAGAAGTCGTATGTGGTGGCACATGTTTGCAGTCTCAGCACTTGAAAGGTTATAACAGGAGAATCTTGAGTTTAAGGCTAGCTTGGGCTGAGACTTTATTTATTTATTTATTTATTTATTTATTTACTTATTTATTTATTGAGACAGGCTCTCCTTTCAGACCCAGCTGGCCAAGCATGCACTATGTAGACCAAGTGTGTCTTGAACTCACAGAGATCCACTTGCCTCCACCTCCTAAATGCTAGTATTAAAAAAAAAAAGATAAATTCAAGCTGGGTGAGGTGGCATAACATGTCTTTAAAAAACATAAAATCCCAGTTAGGAGGCAAGGAGCCTTTACCATTTGTGGGGGCTTGGATCCCCTGGCCAACATCTCCTTGGTAGAATAATCCATTGTTGATGTCAGAGCTCCTGTATTGATATATTTTGTTTAAGTGCATAGCTTAAGGAGACTTTAGCATTATATTTGGTTCTGAATAGAAAATAATCCTTTT